>BSBM01000426.1:4550000-4850000 GCA_027924585.1 Larix kaempferi | reverse complement strand
AGCACACCTCTAGGATCTATTTTCTTAGTATTGCTCATTGTGGTCATGGGGAATCCACGCAATCGAAAAAGGAAATCGGCAAGGAAAGAGAAGCCTCAAGAAACCATGGAAGAAGTTAGAAAAAAGAAAAGATTGGACATGTGGAATCGAAGGCATTCCATGGAAACTCATCCAATTCCAACCGTAGATGATGCCACGGTCGTTCATACCCATCCACCTCAAGAAATAGGAAGAAATTCACTAGAGGGGCCCTCAATTTCAACAACATTTGCTGAACAAGCACCCCATGGCACTAGTGAAGAAGTAAGACGTAGGTGCTCATCGGGTGATGTTTCAATTCCCACATCAAGTCAACCTCAGAATATGGTAGTGAATGACTTGTTGGGTAGTGGTTATACAAGCGACAAAGTTAGAGAGGCATTGAGAGGATGATTGACAATGGAAGAAGCAAATGTTATGGAGACCGTCCAAGAGAATGAAAGACAAGGGGCTCCTATGGAAATGCCAGAGCGTCCTGGTGATGGTGTACATGCTCCAGTTCCAACACTCTTACCTCCATTAGCAACTGCACGCCGAAGAACTTCGAGATGTATACAAGTTGATGAAACTCTCATTAGTTCACTTGAAGGTACATTGTCTAAATGTTCTATTGCTTATCAAACTCGACAAATACTTGATAACTTTTTTTATTCTAAATGTGATGGGGACAAGTGCAAATTATTTTTATCATTGCTGAAATCTAAGCGCATGATTGTTGTTAGATGAACATTAGGGATAAAGATGGCCAAAAAGTTAGAACCAAGTTCTCATATCGTTAAAAGTTTAGTAGATGCATTTAGTACAATTGGAAATAAATCTCGCTCAAAGGATCGCAATGCGGCTCATCGTGTGTTGTCACAATCAATCATTAACAAAAGCACTAGGGCACTTCATTTTCTTAAACCTACATCCAAAATTGTTAATTTGAATGTGAAGACACTTCATAGGTATTGTGTTAGAAGAGAACAACTTGAAACCAGTCAAAACCATAAAAAATATTAGCAATCTATATATATGTGTATAGTAAGGAAATATAATTTAAAAATGACACTAAATTGTTAACCACTTACTTACCTGTGTGAAATACCCAGTAAATGTATCATCTATTCGGACAGGACCAAAGCAAGAATGGCCACATACTGTGCATGGGTGGGGTTGATGGCTATGTAGGTACAGTGCCACTACTAGATGCTCATCGGCCACTTGAAGGTGGTGGCTCTACCCCACCGGGAGGTGGTGGCTCTACCCCACCGACAGGTGTTGGCTCTACTCCACCCATAGATGGTGGCTTTGATGGGCCTACCTGGTGCGTACCATGAATATACGTAGTATGGCCAACAACCGCCTATGCCAATAGTAGGAAGGAATCTTGTGTCTCTGGCACCACTAATGTGCAGGCAGCACATCTGGATTGGGTAGCCTCCTACGAGGTGGAGCTACAGGGCGAGTGGGATCTATGTGCCTCACATTGGGATGTTGCTGAGGCATCCCCATCCCAACACCCTGATACTCCAAGATATCAAAATAGTTAACATGCTTCGCCAGCACAAACTCTGTGTACATCTTTCTCAGAAAATACAAAGGCATTTCCCTGTTGTTGTGTGGTGGTGCATCAAACACCATGTACCATCGGTCCATCCAGTTATCTATGAATGGTTGATATGTACACCACTCGATAGAAATGTGCCTTTTGTTTGTATTAGGGACTTCACCATCCTGTGGATTTCTAAACAGGGAAAAGATTTGTTCTTTTGATATTTTCAACTTCTTGACTTCACTGTAGCTAAGTCCATCCGCATATTGTTGCCTCTTTCTTTCTCTGAATGTGGCAATATCTAGCAAAGAACCATTAGACCTACTAAAGGTCTCTATCATTGCATCCAAATTGGATGCAAGCATAACATGCCTGTCATCAACAATAGTAATTGAGGCTCGAATTTCTCTGAGCCTTTGAATTTCTCTTTGGATGTCAGAGTGGGCATCCATGGTCGTCACTGCAAACAAAAATTAAAAATAAAAATCATTAGAAACATATATATGTGCTATAATGACATCTCTCAAAAATGAAAAATGTACAAACTTTGTGCAAGAACGAATACATTACAAACATAAATATCATTTCGTATGACCATTGCAGGCATACATTATGGGTCACTGAGGGCATAAGGGTGGAGACCATGTGGGCATAGAGACCATGATGATGTGGCAATGATATGTATTTTTATTGGTTAAACTGAGGCAGCCTATTGATGGGCAGAATGAAGACATGCTGGTAGAATGATGAAGAGATGACTAATGATATGGGCATAATGTTGTGATGTGCCTATGGACAGTGTAAAGTGTATGAATGGAGATATGGCAACAGATTGATATGACATGAATAATGATGACATAATGAAGATGTGATCTAATTGGTGATATTTGTTGATGGACATAATGGAGTTATATTGAATAATGAGTGCTTGATGAAAATGATGAAGTGCTTTGGAAACAAACAAGGGCTTCTGGTTGATGATGTATGTAATCAGCAGACTTAAGAAGAGTCTGCAATATCATTTGTAAATCTATGGTTGTTGGGGTGTTGGTGCATCCCGGTGAGTTGCAGCTGACAGAATTATCTTGTGAATAGGATTGTCATTGATGACAACATTAATGACAAAGGTGTAAATGGCATGACGACAAGCAAACAAGGTGACTTGACAAGGACTTAGAAAAGACAAGACAAAAGACAAGGTGATGGGAATTGGCACACCTAATGAGCCAAATGACCCATACTGTGGTCATTTGGAGTTGGTCCTAATACCCTAGACAAGGATGACTTGGAGATAACAAGTTACATGAACAAAGAAGCTTGAAGTTGACACTTGGCAAGGAGATTGCGGGCATCCCTTATGGCATCTACGGGCATCCAAAAATGAAGATGATGGACATGCAGGCATGTGGACAAGGTGACATGCGAGCATCTTGAAGATGCATATGTGGTCATGTTTGTCGAAGTTGCGGGCATCCTGGAGGCATGGAAAAGACCCCCATGCGGGCAATTGAAGAAGGTCTAGCTGCAGGCATGGTCAAAGGCATAAATATGGTCCTTGCGGGCATGAGTTACAAGCTAGTGCAGGCATGCTGGAAGCAAAAGAAAATGGTGATGATGTGGGTTGAAGACCACGTTTAGGTGGGAAAAAGAAAGTCTAAATAAATATATACATGTATATATTTATAATTTATGAGGTGTTTATGGAGCAACAGTAGAAATTAGAGTATAACCTTTATCTTTGGATTAATTGGGGCTACAGTATGCTGATGTGCTGCCGGTGTACAAACTAAGATGTTGATGATATGTATGGACAGAATGAATTCATGATTATTGGGGCTACATACGATGAACAAAATCTTGATCTAGGGCAGCATGAAACAGGGACATAATGCTTGCTTGGGTTATGACAATTAATGATAATCAGAATGATGTTATACACAGATATGTTGGGTGACAATGATGATTGATGTGATCAGTGAGCCATTGTGTCTAACAGGGTGAATGTAAAATTCATTAAAATTTTAAAATTTTAAGTTTTGGCATTTCATTTACAAATATTTTTAGGTGACAATGATGATTGATATGATCAGTGAGCCATTGTGTCTAACAAGGTGGATCTAAAATTCATTAAAATTTAAAAATTTTAAGTTTTGGAATTTCATTTACAAATATTTTTAGATTAGGGAAACATAACAATTTATAAACGTAATGATGAGATGAGGAAATGATTTAGATGCTTACCTTTCCAATCGTCCTTGCAAGATGAATTTGGGATTGTTGAGCCTCCAAATATCCTTGGTTGAGCTTCTCCAATGCGTTTTGGGAAGGCGAAATCGCTCGAGCGTTCGTGCTTGGGTAAAAGAGTGGGTAAAACAGTACCGCGGTCCGCGGTACTATTTTTTTTTGTTATATTAACCGTAATGCTCAAGTGTTTTGTAATCCTATCCTACATGTTAAATGACATGGCAGGTTCGGAGCTCACCATTCCTAGTTTTACATAACGCGCGAGTGTTGTGGATTTACACAATTCTCGTGTTTTTCGCATTTACCAAATTGCATCTAAAAGGTCCCTCAACTTCGTGTAAGGGCCCACAATTTATCCCCGAGTAACATTTGGAATCTTAATTCCATGGATTTTTATTCTTTGGAAAACATCTATAATCCTATGGGGGTACTTTTAGATAAATCCCATTGGACCTACAATGCATAAGAGATCGGGTTGAGGGGCAAAGAAGCTATGGAATGGAAAATTTTCATTGGGGTTCTATCACAATGTGGTATTTGTTTAAATATCGAGGCAAACCAACTTCTTTGGTCATGGAATACTAAAACAAGTATGGTCATTGTTTCTCATGCATACAATTCAATTGCTTATAGTGATTTTGGTCATATAGTAAAATGGTGGTATAATTGTCTCCGATGATGGAAGGCACCTACCAAAACTATATACTTTTTGTTGGTTAGTATTTGAAGGTAAGATCAATGTTGGATCAAACCTACAGAAATGGGGTTTCTAGGGCCCATTCATATGTGCATCATGCTACAGGGGGGATGATTTAGTGGACCATTTATTTGCATCTTGCACTTTATCTTAGATCAAGTGGGAGGAATTTTTAAAGGTTTTTAATTAAAAACTAACCTAGCAATCCACTCTTTTGATTCTAGTTTCAGAGATTGACTTCATATGCAGGATGTTTAAAAAAATTTGCCCCTTTTCATAATTTGGAACATATGGTGCCATAGGAACTCAATCATCTTGAAAATAAGAGGCACTCATTGATCTATATTTGCACCAAAATCATCGGTGAGTTTATGGAACATCTACATATAGAACCCATTCCATGGATTAGAAGTTTGAGACTGCCATTTATTTGATAGGATTGACCAGTGGGAAAAGGTGATGGGGCAGAGAAGCAAGGTTTATGCATACTTGGATGGAAATTTCCCTAGAACTCAAGCAAATCTATCAATGTTGGATGGTGCTGGGTGTCGAGACAAATACAAAAGAAGAAGTACTCAGCCTCTGGTGATTTTTACATTTTTCCCGTAAAAAGAACATTCTTAATTTATATATCCTGGGTGATTTGCAGGTGATTATAGAGTGCGAATTAAACCATTTTGGACTAAAGTCTACTGCAATGGAAACCTAGAAGGTACAAATTAGAGAATTATAGACATCCTTCAGTACTTTGTAGTTTCAACATATTCATAGGAAACTAAACACTAGAGTTGATCGCTTATCAAAATGTGTTGTGGGAAACAAAGAAGGTCAGCTATACTTCGAAGAATTTGTTGATAGGAGAATCGATGAGGTATCCTTCCAAGATTATGGAGTGGCATGACAATAGTACTTTGATCTAGTGATGTGTTTTTGAATAAATTTTTGTGCACACTAGTTTTTTCTTAGGGATCTAGCATTACTTGTTTTTGGGGTCAATTTTATATATCAAAACTATTGTAATTCTTAAGACTGATATATTGTGGGTTTATAGTAGATAAGTTGACAAGTAGAATGTCAACCATTTGGACAATACAAGGGACATCATTAAACTGGGCTCTCAGGTTCATTAGGTTTTTTTACCGAGAAACCTCGCATGGTATTATAGAGAGATATTTAGTATGTGACATAATTTGTAAAGTTGTTTTGATTCACTCTTTCGAATATCAAACTGCTAGATTTCATGTTGAAAAAAAAAAATATTTTTGAAATATTTTTAAATTTTAAATTATTAATTTCATTTTAATTATTGTCTTTTTTAAGTTTCTTTAATTCATTATTTTTTTTTTTGAAATATTGTCTTTTTTAAGTTTCTTTATTTCATTATTTTTTTTTTTGAAATTTTTATTTTTAGTTTTTAACATTGTTATATTTTTTTCAAATATTAATAACTAATTTCAGAACAAAAATTGTTGATTTTGTTAATTATTAAAAATTGGTCTTTTTTATGTGATTAAAAAAAAATCAATTGATGGGTTTTCAAAATTTTGTAATTTTATCTCCCGAAAAAAATGGTGTGCTATCGGTAGCACCATTTGTTGGTTCGGGGTAAAAATAGCCACTAAATGCAACCTATAAAAAACGAGAACTATTTAGATTTCTATTAAATAAATTTAGTTATTATGCATTGAAGAGAATGAGGATGAACAGTCACACTCACCTTCATATGCACTGATCATCTAACACATTCCATGTGCATTTCACAACCCATGCAATTGAATGCATTCAATTTTACATGCTTCTAATAACAATCATAGCATTTAAACTATAGTTGTGCAAACAACCATGAACCTAATTAGTCAAAAGTTTGTTCCACACACAACTTAATAGAAAGCACATGGATCCAATAGGTTGTAGTGTTGTAACTCATTCTGAGACCACTTTGTAACGTAGCCCGTTATAACATTCACAGATACCCAACAGTTTACACCTGTGGATAAATATAGCACTTACTTATAATCTAAAATTTAATATAAATATGAAAGGCATTTTCCAGCTCCCATTGGAAATTAGCCAAGTTCATAAAATTACTTAGACAAACTAAGGCATAAAGATTTAACTGGAAAACTAAATCATACAAACACATGTCTTCGGGATGACAGTTTTAACGTAACCCATTTATTAAGGCATTAAGCAACTATCCATTCGGATTTTCGTTTTAGAACTAAAACTAAAGGCTCACAAACCTCGGTTAGCATCCACATATACCTTGGATAAGGCTTTTGTTCATATAAAAATAAAATCCTTTTCCAGGAAATTTGAATAACCATTTATCATTATCTCATAAATAATTTACCATTTAGAAACACTCCATGATCATACATCATACATTTATATTTATATAAAGCAAGGAAACTCAACTCATTAAATTTCCATCTTTTCACTAAATATATTTTAATATATAACGAATAAGCATAATATATATCTATTTATAAGTAAATATATTCAAAACATAACGATGTACATTCTAATACTTTCCTTTAAGACATTATCAAGCCATTTTCATAATTCATTAAAGCATTCTCCTTTAATACATTATCAAAGCATTTCCATAATTCATGTCATGTGTTATTGTTATGTTTATCAACACAATTCTAAGCATGCATAAAGCCTCTAAGCATGCATAAAGTATTCTGCTTTAAGACATTATCAAAGCATTTGCATAATTCATGTGTTATTTTTATGTTTATCAACGCAATTCTAAGCATGCATAAAGCATTCTTGATCCTTTGATACATTCCGTAATTAAGTATGGAATGGAAACAAAGATCATCATCAACTCTCATATAATGCATTCCAATGATGGAAAAAAATACTTATAACTCATTCTTATGCTTCAAAAATATATTCAAGCTTTAAATATAAAATGAATACACATAGTATTCACCTAGTTCTTTCAAAACGAAAGAATAGTATTCACAAAAAATTCATTTGTCATAGAGAACTAATTTTGAACTTCCTAATAGTACATGAACCATTTCAAAACAGCCATTATAATTAACTGGGTAAATTCAAGGAAACAATTAATTTCAATTCCTTCATGAATCATTTCATTTATTATACACAACATATACAAAGTAAATTAAACGATTGAAACAATGTAAAAACATTTATATGAAAATTAGCAGCTTAAGCAACTAGTTGCATGTAAGGAAAACTCTACCCAACCGTAGGCTACTTTGTTCATCAATCTCCCAAAAATGTTTTACCCTGAACTGAGACTTTGAATTACCTAGTAGAAATCTCAAGGTTGATGGGAAAAGGAAAGTGGAAAAGTGCACAGAGTAATTCCTCCCAAGGATATCTCTTAAAGATTGACACTCAACAAATTCCACACATCAACATAGTTAACTTTCTCAATAATTATGAATTCTGGCACCAACCAGTTCACACCAAATAGTGCATTACCTTCCTTAATTTCATTCCAACAAAACACATTGTGTACTCACACCAATTCACTACCAGGAATTCCATCAAGGAATTTCATACAAAGTTTTTCATTTCACTCGAAACACTGTTATGGATAACAAAATAACAATTGGCAACCCGAGATGCTTAGCAAACTTTCAGAATTCAGTATGATGGTCAAGGGTCGATCCAAAACTTGCATACAACGTAAAAAAAATCACTAACAAATTAGGGGCATAAGTATCTAAATTCGAGTCCCCCTCTTCCTTTATGCATGTTTTTATTTTTGTTACCTGGCTAACCTTTGCACACATGATCTTTCCAAATCCTCACGTTCCTCAGCGAAGCCACTAAACTTTCGTTTGATAAGAATCGTTTAAGTTTAAAGTTCAAAAGTTAATAATATCACGGTATGATTAAAATACCTTCGTAAGGGTCAAAAGTTAATAAGATCACGGTATGATTAAAATACCTTCGTAAGGGTCAAATAAAAGGATAGGGCATGTTATAACCCCTCTTAAGTTGTCTACAACCCTCTTACCTTTTCACTGGTGAATTCATAAGTCCCTTGTTTTTTTAGTATTCGCTTCATCTGCATCTAATTATATTTTATTATGTTAATATTTATAATTTATACAACTTGTCTAATATTCAGCCATTTTATCATCACACTATACATCATTGCATCATGGGTTCAAAACCAAGGGTATTACACACATGCGTTGCTCTACGACCTTTTTTTTCTTTGTGCACAACATGCTAGAAAACATCCATCAAAATCAATATCTTGTAATTGTTGTGACCTAAATTTTAACATGTTGCAAAACAACAATAGAAAAAGAATTTCTCATTTATGGAAAGTCATAACTTCATATTGCACACACAAAAAAAACAACAAGTTATAGCAGCTCTATGCTTGACCATTTTTGGACAACCTTACCAAGTGATAACATCATTTTTAATATCTTTAAAACTTATATTATTAGAAAGGTCATAATACCATTTGTATATATTAATTCCTTTGAAAACATTGCAAAACATTACTCCTAATATGAACATCATACTTACAGTTTGTACTTTTATAATTATAACCAATTGAGTCTTCCAAACTAAATATATCATTTTGCATTCATCACTATGTACATATTCATCCCTTTTGAAACAATTCCAAACACACATATGATACATAGAGAGTACTGATACATTTGTTCTACCTACATGTTCTTGTTACGCATATATTATGATGCGAAGACATCTATTCACTCAGATCACCACATTGTAACACTTTTCATTTTTTGATATATATGACAACATGTTTTATTTTGAATATTTATTATGTCCTTATGGAAACATAGAATAATGTTTCTTATATTTTATCTTGACTTCACATAATTTTCAGTTTTTACCAACTCAAGGTTCAACTTAGAAATGAATTTATTTATTTTCTTAAAGAAGAGGATGTAATGACATGAAGATGCAATGAAAACAATTAAGCAATTTGGCATTGATACCATTAATGTATATGTTCTACAATTGTTGCAATATACCAAAATTAACAACAAGATCGCTGCAATTATAGCATGAGATTTCATGCTCCATTTTATATATGTTCTATAATTGTTGCAATATACCAAAATTAACAACAAGATTGCTGCAATTATAGCATGAGATCTCATCCTCCATTTTTTTTTATCTCTAAGAGTTTAAGTTATATATGCCACTACAAAGATAAATGACTTAACAAATGAGCAGAATTTAGTATTAAGCCATTGAATCATTTTTTGTTTTTTTTTTCTCATTTACTTATGCATTAATGGCAATTTTGCAATTATAGTCATAATGTCAATATGGATTTGCACAACAATATTGAAAACAAGTATAAAATGAAATGGGGTAAAAATGAAATGGGGCAGCCATCAGAGGGAGATAGAAAAAAAAGAGTAATAACATTTTCATTGTTTGATATCCCTTTTGTACAATTTGGCATTCCTTATAGCATATGAAAAAAAAAGTTGTAAAACCACAAGTCATAAAAAATGTTACTAAACCATGCATTCATTATAGTAGTCCTGTATTTTCTTGTTTACATGTTTTCCCTTGTTATCTATTGTAGGATTAAACAAACACCATTGCCTTTATCTTTCATTGTGAAACTTTGTTCTATAACATACAATAATGTGTTTGAAGGAAACATGTTAGCATTGTACGACTTGCACAAACTAAAAATACAAATTCACCAATTAAAGCACAATTGGTCCATGTTGACTTGGTGGATAAAGATGGCCAATTGACAATAATAAACAACATTAACAATAATTTGATCTATAGTTTTATTGACCATTTCTCCCCTGGTTCTAGTGTCTGAATCTTACATTTTACAATTAAAAACAAATGCACGTATTATAGAGGTCATGCAAAATACTACATTCTGCTACAAGAACAAACTATAGTTGAAAAAATAGCATAGGTTTGCAAAAAACATAAATTGCCACAAGATACAACTATACATGAACTCTTGAATCCAAGCAATCCCTACTCCTTTGGGTCCATTGCAACAATTGTTATTGGATGCTAACAAAACAATAGGCAATATGAATTAAACATCAAGGATGGAGAAAAAATTAATGATAATGCAATTGTATGTTCCTCTTTGTTTCAAAACTATTGCTTGATTTTCCATAGATTTGTAAAATGTCTTGCATGTATTTACATTGTTGGACTAACACATTTACATGGAATTTAAATATGTTCCAGATGCAACTGAATGACAGTTACAAAAATATTTTTTACAAATACAACAACTATCATCTATGATTACACCAATGTACTTATTCTAAAATGTCGTGAGAAATGGTCCAAAAGTATTCCAAGTAATACATTTTTATTTAGCGGCATTCGTTGATGTCCTTAATGATGATTTTGCAAAGGCGCATTTGTTGTCTTTTATTGAATTAAAGACTCACGCAACTCTTCATCTTCCACATTCCTTAATTCACTTAATCTTTTTCCTTTTCTTTTTTTATGTAGTTATTTTCTTTCTACTAATGTCTCTATTTCATTTGAGAAAATAAAATTAAAAAACATAAATTTCTATGATGCAGATACAGTGTGTCTTGAAATCAAAGAATGTCTTCTCGCCTCTATTTCAAAGAATATGCACCAAATGTGATCAAGCAATGGTACATATCTCATCCCACTACACAACATGCAAATATGAACATAGCTTAGAATTCATTATGGACACAAGAATGGCGCAATAGAATGCGCAATGTGCAACCCACAACTTCATAAATGTTGCCAAACATTTGATGGAAACTCTTATGTAGCCTATGCACATAACATCTCATCTACAGTTTTCCATTTGTGGAAATTATGTCAAAAGGGCTTGTTTACACCGATAATAGATAATATTGTCATTGAAAAAAAAAGTAGTTATCAACTATGTTCTTAGCAACTAGTTCCTTGTTGACTTTGTCAATTTTTATAATGCCTTACAAATTTTGAATTTTTGTCTAACTTTCCCGGAGATATCTACACAATTAAAAGATTATGCCTTTTGAAACTATAACAACATAGTAAAAAAACACTTACTTTCATTGCTCTTCAACTCATGAATCTATAGTAAGTAATGACCATATCTATTCTTAGTTGCATGTTTCTTCTCACATTATTGAATTATGATGATGGCCTTAACAATAGAAAGTATCGTCTTTCGAATCAAGAATATGATTTTTTTCTACTTTGTTGAAATTTTGGTGCATCTTGGATTTTGAAAACATGTCACAAAAGATATGGTTTGAGTACTTTCTTTTACCAAAGTATTTTCCTTAATTGAGTAGTTGGAGAAGGGCTTGAAGTAAACAAGATAATTTTGTTATGTAGATTTTTACATCCCATTTTAATAGTTTTCTACTTAGTGAACTAGCTAGTTTGCATAACTTGAAAATATGAATAATTTATATAGTGGGTTATGTTTGCACATGAAGAAGGGCTCAAAGTACATAGCATAATTTTATTCTCTAGATTCTAGTGGCATTGCTACTTATTATAAATAAAATAAAATTAATAGCAATCACATTGTATAATTTGTTTTTTATATGATATGAATATAAGCAAAGTTTAGTTTACATAATTTGAAGATATAAATAATTTATACACGCGACTATGTTTAGTGGACAAAAATTACAAAATTTTCTGAAATAATAACAATGGTATGGAATTTTTTTTTTAATATCATGTGATTATAAGGATTTCGATTTAGTGTTATGGAATTAGACACACTCTTTTTAGCCATCTTCCTTACATAGGCTTCAATGTCATTTTCCTATGGTTGTTAGTTTAAAATAATTTTTTTTCCATTTTCTAAGTGTCACAAGAAAATTTTAGGGGCGAAATTTAGCCCTTGGGTTAATTTTTAAGGTAAAAAATATTCATCATTTTCCATTTTTTCTAGTATGATTCGCCCAAATTCCATATGAGTAAAACATTTTACTCTAAAAATTCTCAAAATTGTCCAAAAACTATATAAAATCTTTAGAAATTTTAATACTTTTTGCCAAACATTTTATGATTGAAAATTTGACAATTAATAAGAATCCCCAAATTTTTACACTTTAAAAAATTCATAGATCCTTAAATTTTTCCTTATACACCATAATTTATATACAAAATATATGTGAGAATCTAAATTCCTTTTATCTATTAAAATGGCATGAATATAAACCCTCACACTTATGATCTTTAATGTGTTTCAGAATATGAGTATGCTAGTAAATCTCTGAAAATTATAAAATAGATATTTAAACTAATATCTTACTATAGTGAATAAAAAACAATTATTTGAATTTTTGAGTTCATAATTATTTTTATTATAATTTATATGGTGTGAAATTAATGGTTTTTAATTTTGTTGTTATTGACATTATTTGTTGTTGTTATCTTAATATGTATTTCTTTTCATTTTTATTTTCAAATAACATTTTTATTAATATTTTAATTTAGCTATTTCTTGGCTTGGCTCGAGTGTCTACTAGCAACAACCACATTTTTAAATGTAGTTGATATTTGTCGATCACAAATATCAACCATTTTTAAATATGTAGTTATGGTTGATATTCGTCGATCGAAAAATATCAACCACATTTAAAAATGTGGTTGTTACTAGTTATTATTAATATAAAAACTATTTTTGTATAGTTCCATTAGTTCCTCATAGTTCCATTATTCTTATATTAATCAAACTAATAATAAACTAGTAGTGCATATTTCCATTATTCCAATATTCAAGAAGAGTTAGACAAAGGTTCTTCATGTAGATGCAAGGTCTAAACTTAATACATGAACCAACCTAATGTTCCAGATGATCCTACGTGATACGAAGATGCCACGATCAATGCAATATTTGCATATTGTATCTTATAGCTAGGACAAAGGTTCTTCATGTCGACGGCCACCGAATTATCGCCAGAGGCGCTGGAGGAGTGATAAGAAGTGGAAGATATCGCCGCAATCTCCTCCTCCGGGCTTTTCATCATTCCGTTTACGGGCTCTTAACTGGGAGAGCATTCTCTTCGTCTGAGAGAAAAAATTAAAATTAAATTCTTTTTAAAAATTAAACCTAAAAAACTCAAAATTATCTATCCACGGTTCCACCTACAAATTTTCTTCCTTTTAAATCTGCTATTTTTTTTATAGTTGATATCTTAACAAATTTTGAACTTATGTTGGGCTCTTGGGCTCTACGTACTTGTGTTCTGTTTGATAATTCATACTTGAAATTAAAAATAAGTGTGATTCGATTTCATTATAAAGAAAAAGATCATACCATTAACTACTCTAGCTAAATTTGGAAATGAATAACTACTCTCCTAACGCCTAAGACATTTGTGGCAACGACTAACGCTGGTGGGGATAGATCTAATTATGCCAAAGACGTATTTTAAGGGAGCGGTTCCTTTGACCCCTTCGTCGTTTGTCGAAGATGAATGAGGAGCTAACACCTGTCTCGTAATTTGTGAATGGGCAATAGACTTCATGAAGTCAGATACGCCCGATATTGAGAGAAGGAAATTATCAAATATTGTTAGTGGTTTCAATTGCAATGTCGTTCTCTTCTGCTTGGGAGCATGTCCGAATCCTTTAAAATCTTAAAGCCCGTCACAGTCAGTTGCCATAGCCAGTTTACGAAGTAAAGGCATGGCACTGGTTTTCTGCTAGTTTCGGGTTCTTGTCCGCAATAAATATGCTTGATTCTCGAATAACTTGGAATTAGTATACCTTAAATGTGTAGTTGGGGATCATAAACATGCAAATCAACATAATAAATTGATTCAGTTTTTCTACACGGATACAAATAACATAGTCCAAAACTTACTGTTAATTACAAGCAAATACACAATGAATGGGCATTCAAGGGAACAGAGAAACACATACAACAAGGCTTTGATCAAGGTAAGGGTAGTTCTGAAAAATTGATCAATTTAATAAGATTACATAAAATAGGGATCCAAGCTTACTCTCAAGCGTGGGATTTCATGAATTTTGTTGACAATTCGGATCTGGAAGCCAATGCACTGTGTAATTTGATAAGTAACAATCCATGGATTTTATGATGTTGTTGTAGTATGGGTTTTCCTTCATCTGCAACATCATTTTCATCAACTAATCTGAACATGAATGGATCATCTAGCCCAAGTGGTTCCATAGTTCGGCCTGGAGGATCTGGTGCCACAGGTCCACGAAATTAAACTCCTCCCTTCTTCCAAGATCACATGCAGGTAGAGGAGAGATCAGAATTGAAGAAATGCAAATTTTTATTGAAGTGAATGGGACAACACTCTGCTCATGATCCTTCGAGTGTAAGCTATAGTAGTGTGGGTTAATTTGGAGGTGCCACGACTACCAATGCTAACAAGCAAAAGAAAAGTCCTACTCGTCCCGATCTTCCTACCACTTTTGAGAATCAATTGGCAACCAATATGCAGAAATTGATTTTCTTGGATGATAAATGTTCGTATTTGAGTGCAGGTGGCTAGAACAAGTCGTGGATGTCATATGTTTGTCTGTGTATTCTCGTGCAGAAGAGCTCTTTCCCCTCCATATTCGTCGGGTTCTTGATTTACACAAAGACTGTAGTAAGTGGGTAAACATGTGTCTAGAGGACACTCTTAGTCTTCTTGATGTATGCAATGTGGCAAAGAATCGGATCTCTAGAATTTCTCATTTCCAATAGTTCCTTCATATTGCAATCCACTACTTGGACAATGTGGAGAGTACGACTGAGATTCAATTATGCAGAGCCCAGAGCATCTTGGCGAACTTCTTGAGTGCAATAAACATGCAAGTAGAGGAGAGATCGGAATTGAAGAAATGCAAATTGGTATTGAAGTGAATGGGACAATGCTCTGCTCATGATCGTTCCGGTGTAAGCTACAGTAGTGTGGGTGACTTTGGAGGTACCACGACTACCAACGCCAACAAGCAAAAGAAAATTCCAAGCACATTAGAAGAGGGTGGTGCATAGTAGCTAACAATGAATTTGAAAGTGGGAGAGTAAAATCCATTGAAGGAACTAGTTCCTTATTTAAATTGGATGTCATTTGATTTAACCTAGGAGAACATCGACTACCACAACCTCCTTTGAGGTGAAAATTCCAGTACCCATTTCATCTACTTTATCACCTATGAAATGTGTGGATTCCCCAATCAGCACTTGCGTGTTTTGATTTACCTTATTCTAATCAAGTTCGGTATCCAAACTTTATTTCTCGAGAAAATTCCAGTTGATGTAGAGAAGGTCAAACTACAACAATCTCTCAACCCTAGATGTTCGTGTCCATTTGAATTCCCAAATAAATTTGGAAGCAACATCAAACTCAAAGCACCATACAAATCAATATACGAAGGAGTCAATTAACTCAAGGTATTTTAAGGAGTGCAGATCACCAAATTCTTCTGGCACAATTTTTATTAATGCATGAAAAATGGCCATTTTTTTTAGCTGCTTCAAATGCCTTATGGACCTAGAAAAGTCTGAAAAATGAGGGACCCTAGATTTTTATCTCTCACAACTATAGAGGAGCCTATAATGTTTGCACTTCAGCTATCAGAAAGACGTAAATGTTGACTTTCTCCTACAAAATGGAATGAAATTAATAAAGAAAAATAAGCATACCTAAGAATCATGCTACCACAATACTTTTAATTTAGCCCCTGCTACTTCTAAAAATCTTAAGTTCTTCATTGGAATCTAGTAAGGTACAAAAGGGTTTCCACACTTGTACCAGTTGAGCCACATGATATGTGGTGACAACAACCTCCTCAATATGTGTTCTGGATAGCGTTGTTCAGTTGCGAGAAGTTGAAAATTCAAAATTCCATGGAAAGAACACTTGATTCTTTAGACTGATATAGAGGGGGGAGTGTACCGGAAGACGAAAGGAAAAAGGGCAGACATTAAATAAAAATATATGAGATATAATCCATGGCATCTAATTAAGTAAGTGCCCAATCTTTCATGGAAACTGATGCAACGGAGCCTAACCTGTGATTTGTCCATGACATGATGTAATTACTTCCCGAAAGGAAAGAAGTTGCTCCCACCACTCTAGCTATCAATGCAAATATGACCATGAATCCAATTGCAGGGTTTCCAACAACTATTGCTTCTTAGTACATCCTCAATGGTTCAAATTTTTACTACAAATTCATATCCTCCAACCAAACAATGTTATGCATTGATAAAGAGGAAATGTAAAGAAAACGTACAGTGTAGCCTAAACCAATGCTAAGAAAATCTTGTAGTAGGAAGAAGAATGCAGCAAATGATCGAGCATGCAACCTGATCATTGATTGGAAAACATAAACAACCTCACTATAACAACTATGTGATTGTTATACCACAAAACACATCTATGTAGTCTAGACACCATTACTAACTCACAGAGTTCTCTGGACATATAGAGCTATAACCAAGCACAAGAGAATCATTGGTTTAGAAATAAATGGTTTGATCGAAAAGAAAACTCTCACACATCTTAAGGGGGTTCATAGAGTGGAGTTGCAGGGTGATCAACCCTAGAAGGTTTGTGATCAACATGCACAGGTTTGTGCTACATGCATCCCGTCATGGGTCATCTGAAAGAGGATCGGAGTTTTCACTAGATCACAACTCATGAAGACAAATTTCCTTGCAACCTATCCAAACCCCAATTTGTCGTCTGTCACAAGACCATCGTTGCCTCACTTTGATTCGTGGTGGCACTAGCCTGTCGTCCATTTCACAAGCCTTGCATTAGCCATGTTGAACTAGAGGTATAGCATTGTCGTTGTCTTAATCTTGACCATTTAATGTGTATGCCCTACTTTTCCATTAAAACATTAATCATATAAAACATTCATTTACTGCTTTACATTTACTGTTGGAAAGGTTGTAATGGGCCTAGCTATGAAGAAGTGTGCTTTCAGTCTCATTGGAATTGTCTTAATATAAAAGAGGAAATATTGAGTCCATTTACTTTTTATGAGAAGAAATATCTCACCACATTTGAAGTGGAGATTCTATTTGTCATTGGAAGACAAACAACGCTTTCAATTAGCTCTAAAAAATTCATTAATAAATATTATATAACTGCAATCCCAATGTTATTTGCCAACCATGCAATAAATATTTATATATATTGCATTACAATGGAAAGTTGATTGTCAATGCTTCCTATTACAGGACTGTCAAATCTCTAGATTTTCTACTATCGGTACATGATATATCTATCCAACAAGTATATATGATATCATCAACCATGCCATTGACTCATATTTTTTGAACATTGGATTCAGAGGAGTAGCATCATTTTGCACTACACTTTTGAAGCCATTAATTAAAATAATCTTGTAATCATCAATTCACAAGCCTTTGATGGCATCTTAGCTAGCTTCTGTGTTATCCAAGAACGTGAATATTTATTAGAGATTTCACACGCTTTTCCCAATTTAAAATAACCAGACAGCTCCCAAATACCTAATCTCTCCATCTTTGGTACCATGACATTTCTAAATTCTCCATCGAAGTTTGGGAAATAGGATCTTCTTAAGTAACCGTCTTAATTCCCCGAACTTTGTTATTACATGTTTATTCAAGAAGAGTATACAAAGCACAACACAAACCTACCATTATCTTGAATAAAGAAACTTTAAAATCCATCTTTAAATTAAAACAAATGGATCAACTTCAAATATTCATATTTAAGCCCAAAACCAAGGAAGCAACTCTAAAATCCATTTTAAAACCAAAACAAAGGTTACACGAGACTATCGTTCTAAGAAATATTCAATGGTGTTGGTTGTGTGATATTGGATCTCCATATATACCAAGTTGCTTCACTTTGTTGATAGGAGAAATTATATGTTTTTGTAATCAACGGCAATGAGTGGC
Source organism: Larix kaempferi (assembly GCA_027924585.1). Classification (NCBI taxonomy): domain Eukaryota; kingdom Viridiplantae; phylum Streptophyta; class Pinopsida; order Pinales; family Pinaceae; genus Larix; species Larix kaempferi. Next base: position 4,831,592 of record BSBM01000426.1, on the reverse strand, counting down.
AATGAGTGATGCTACTTTTTAATTACCATATTTTTTAGCTGTTCGAACTCAAAGAAATCATCATGTGACACTGCTCGCGGTGCCCGACCAGAAACAGACCCGTCCGTAGGCAGGTAGACAATGGAGGTCCACACAGTGATAAGATCATGTGATAGACAGTCTGACAGCGTATACCGTCTACTGGAAGAAACCAATAAATCGGTAGGCAGTATGACACTAACAAGCTAATAATATCATATATAAAACAAACGGCCATTGCCTAGGCCCTAAATCATATCGAATCCTCCAAGTCGACAAGGGCGAGCCCGTGAAATTTGAACCGTACACGTTTGCAAAGATTAAAAAGACATAATTAAATAAAACCTCCACAGTGCAGAGACAAATGCCTGCAGGCTGCAACAAAACATGTAAAAGACCGTATCTGTATTTATGATGCCCTCTCTCACCTCGCGACGAGTCGCGGGATGAATCTTTATCTCTAATGTTGGATTCCACACAACTTTTTTCATTGAGCCGTGAGGTATCATTGGTAACTGGAAGACTGAAAACGAATGATTTAACGGAAGCCAACGCTACATGGGAAGCTTCCAATGATCTAGTGAGTTGTTGGTCTTTCAAGGATATGGAAGTTTCCATTGATCTACTCTGTAAAGGTTTTGTTTTTCAAAGCAACTGGGCGATATTTTCAATTTTTTTAACGATATGTGTAGTTGAATAGAGTACTAAAAGCAAGGGAGCAAAATAATATATCTTTAAAATTACATATTTGTAATATGCAGAAATGGATTCTGTATGCAATTTCATCATCTATGATTGTATCTATGATTGTGTGTAACACATTGTAAATGGACTTGAAACATAGACATATTAAGAAAAGTGAAAAAAAAATACAACATTAATTATGGTTTAGCTAATTCTTTATGACAAGCTTTGACAGGCTTGTTTACTGAAGCTAAATCCATCGTAGACAACCAGCATAAGAAATAACACGTAGTTATGTGAGTAAGAGTGTTTTAAAGAGTTACATAACACATGCATGTTATGTTTGAACTCAAATATTGTGTCTATGACATTTTAAGTGTTGTACATTGCATGCGCCATATATAAACTTCACATGCACAAAATATATTTATTTGATTTTTATTGCTCGTGTGTGTTCATACGTCAACGTTTTACAACAATTACTTTGCACATTGCATGGAAATGCTTTCGATCTTGCAAACAAAGATCATAATTTTAAACCTTTTACCTTGATATTCAACTATGCATTAGATAGTTTGCTTTCGATCTTGCAAACAAAGATCATAATTTTAAACCTTTTACCTTGATATTCAACTATGCATTAGATAGTTGTGATCATTAGTGGTAGTTAATGAACGTCCTTTTTTTCTCATGTGCTAAGTCTAGTTCATATTACATTTTTTTAATAAGATTCTTTAGAACTTGGTAGGGTTGAATGCACCCTCCCACACGACCTATTGTAGCCTCCTTCGTCGAACTTCCCTTGCAAATGCTCCACTTATGATAGTTTGGATCATTAGTGGTAGTTAGTGAATGCCATTTTTAATCATGTGGTGAGTGAGTTCATGCCACATGTTTCACATAGGAAATCTTAGAACTTAATAGAGCTCAACACAATGCTTCACATGACCTATTGTAACTTTCTTCCTATAGCTTTCCTTGCATGTCACTCTCACATGTATGCTTCCATAGGATCTCATAGTGCTCCTTCCTTGCACCATAGAAGGGCACTTTATGTGATGTTCTCTCTCCCTTACTCATTTTAATTGTTTAATTACTTTTATTTTGAGAAATGAGATCATCAAAACAGTATGAAACAAATAGCCTTTAACTTAAGTAGTTGTAACAGGTTAAGAAATTGATTTTGTTTGTATTTTTTGTGATTTTTTAAGGAATGTGCAAGAATCACTCTACCTTCCCTCTTTAGTTTACTTCCATACACTAATTTAAATATACTAAATAGGTTCACATGAGAGGAATTACATGTAGTGCACCTTTTTCATTTCTTTTTCTATGGCATATACAAGACATGCGAGGCATGAAGTCAAAGTTCTTGAAACCAGATCGGAATCAACAAACTAGATCAACAACCCACATATTTTTTACCCAAATTTGTTTTTGCTTAGCCTTGCTTCATTAGTGGTTCAAGTCAACTCTTAATTCTCCCCATCATAATGGTTTGATAATTTATTGGATTTGAAATATTACCTGACTTGTTGAGGGGACTATATTTTGTAGGGAGCTAGAGAACAACATTTCATTGAAAACATTGATAGTGCGACTCACTAAAACCTTTGATCCACATTTGAAGATCAATTTTTAATCTTTTCCTTATGATATTTTTCTAGTAATTAACTTTGATATAGCCCACAAGATGATCTAGAGGGTGAAAAATAACAAGATGGTAGGGTATAAACATGCACAAGAGAGTGCCTTGGGACATCATAGAGAGATATCACATGCGATGTAGAAGTATGAGAATCAATGTAGAGCTTTTAGGTGATTGGTCTTCTAGGTGTAGTTGAAGAATAAGATAAATAGACTCATAAGTGGTAGTCACCAACTTCCTTTTTGCTTTTGCTTCGACACACCTCTTGTAATTATCATGAAGGAGCTATAATTAAAAGGAGTGAGTTAAAGTATAGACTATTTTCATTTTTTTCAGTCAATTTGGTTGGAATCTGACAATATAATTTGTTGATGAAATTGCAATTTTCATTGTTGAAATTGCAATTTCATCAACAAAAATGGATTCAACGCCCATGATTAACCCTGGGGCACTTCAATTATTCAATTCCAACAACTGAAAACTGTCATTTCAACAATTTGGAGCACCCCAATTATGCAATTCCAACAAATGAAAACTGTCATTTCAACAATTTTAGCCAGATTTTGATTTCGTAGATGACTGAATTTGGTAAAAAATTCCAAATTTCAAAGAATAGTATTTAAACTTAGGTACTAGCACTTTATACATTCAGAACAATAATTTAAATAACACAGAATTAGAATTTAAAAAAAAAACTTTCATTGAATTCCCATCACAAGCTTGCCACATGGACAAATAGTCAAACAATTTAAATTCCTTCTAATTAAAATATATCAATTGCATCATTATCTTACTGCAAATATATTTTTTCTACACACACACACACACATATATATATATCACATTCACAATAGTTGCCATCTAGACAATAATATTTATGGTTTTTCTCCATTTAGAACATATATATATATATATCTCACAATAATTGCCATCCGGACAATAGTATCTATGGTTTTTCTCCATTTAGAACTACCAAGGATGTGATAGGATCAGGCATTCCCTAAACGAAGTGATGAGATATCAGAACTATTTAAAAGAATGAAATTGATGGGATGGTGCAAGCTAATGTTGGTCACTCATGACGCATTAGTTGCAATGGACTTCTGGAAAAATGGAAATTTGAACATCAAAAAGCAATATTATAGCTACCTACACAAATTTTTGGAATATGGCATAAGAAGATGAAACGTAGACAATCGGATTACCTTCAAGAATATATAACTATTATTTATGTAAATTAAGTATAACTCCCAAAACATGGGGTTATCCTAAGGTTGGTATGTTATTTTTTTAAGAAAACATAATGAATATGTTTGCGTTGGGCCCCGGGTTTTGTATGCAAATGGTGGAATTTTGTGAAAAAAATATATAGAGTCGTCGATAGCAGGACGTTTTAGTGCAACTCTATTTTTCCATATTTATTTATGTTAATTTTAATTTTTGTTTTAAATAAGGAAGTCAGCCAAGTCCTAAAATTACTAGGTCGGGCGTTAGGCCCCGACATCATGGTATTAACATAATCAATGAAATTTGTTTTTTTTTTTTTATGTAGGTATTTGTGTGTACTTGTGCGGGTTCTTTTTCATTTTCAAAATAGGCGATCCAATCAAAAGTTATAGCTAGAAGAAATAACCTACTTTTTGTGTAAGATTGACATTAGTCCAATTAAAATTAAATAAAAAATAATAGATTTAATAAACAATTACATATTGAGAATCTGCACACATACTTCTACAAGTGTGTGCAATTTCATTAGCAATGGACAAGTGTAGAATACGCAGAATCATGCTCGAAATAGAAGAGGTTATAGAATAAGATGTATTTTGTTATATCACAGTCCAAGCCACTTGGTTTTAAAACCCGAATCTAAAACCAAAGCAGCCAAGTCATCCACCACATTGGTGGAAAAGGAATTGTCCACCAAAATTTAGAAATTTAAATGGCGTGTACGCGTTATTTTAAATACACGCGTACGCACTAAATAGCGCATATCTGCTATTTAGTGCATTCACGCTAGTAATGCATGCATGCATTTGTTTACTAATCCAAAATGTAGTTTTGTTTTCATCTTCACATATCTCAACCCCCCCTACCACCCCTCTCCCTAACTCTAATCCTCGTCCTCTCCTTTGTCTATTCCTGTCCCTCCCTAACCCTCCTCCCCTCTCTCTCTCTCTCTCTCTCTCTCTCTCTCCCCCTTGAATCCTCCTCTATCTCCCTAACCATAACCATCATCCTCTCTCTCACTCATACCATCTCTTCCTAAGCCCTCTCCCCCTCTCTCACTATATCCTTAACCATGATCCCCTCTCCCCCTAACCCTCATCTTCTCTCTCTCTCTCTCTCTCTCTCTCTCTCTCTCTCTACTTAACCCTCCTCCCCCTTTTCTCCCCCCTATGTCCCTATCTCTCTCTCTCTTTCTCTCTTGTTAATATTCCTCTCTCTCTCTCTTGCTACAAGGGTAAGACCTTGTAGCAGAGGTTGCCCAAAAATTGGTCCTTTATACTGCCCCTAAACCAATGCTTAAGGATTTAATAAGAAGCATAGGGAGGAGGAGGATGACTTGGCCTTCAAGAAACCTTAGGGGATTATCGATAAAGAAGACAAATACAAGAAAATGAGGCTTAATGGAGCTAATTTCATTGACATAAATGATGCCTTCGCCATGGGTGACAAGACCCCCGATGCCACTATCTTGACTTATGTTGATATCATGCAACAGAGGCTCTCAAGAGGGAAAAGGAAGAAACCCTAAGGCTAGTTGTGGAGAATCACCAGGAAGAAGATGAACATAAGGCGAAGGATAAATATGGGACCAATCTCAGGATTAGGACAATGCTACGAAGAAGGCAGAGGCTTCGTTGGACTGGGATGCCCCCAATGCCACTCATTGGATTAGTAGGTGGGATGGTACACCTACTGTATGGAGGATGAATAGAGATGCGACATTGGGCATTGATTGGCGTAACATATTATCAGGTGGGGTGCTACACCTACCACAGGATGGGTTAACAGTGGTACGAATCCTAAGTATCTACCAAGTGATTAACTGCTCAAATAGAAGATGAAACGGTTCCTTGGTAAGAATGTAAACCTAAAACGTTGGAAGCTGAACGGTCTTGATATCTGTTGGAATTCCTCTGGCCATGTGAAATATGTAAATGTTGTATGCGAGGATGGATAGGAGGAAGCATCCATAGAAGGGAGTAAAGGAGAAGCATCATAAAGATGAGAAGTAGAGCTATAGCAGTGACGTTTGGTTCTTGATTATGCCAATGTATAGGTTGGGATTGAAGTAGTAGTGTATGGCCCTATTAATGTAATTTGGAGAGGCATGAGTAATGAATAAAAACTTTCATACATTTCCTTATTCCCATTAGTTGCACAATGTTTTTATTTATTGTGCGTCTCTATGCTTGTATAGATTGAATTGGTTGTTGGTTCAATGATATATTTGTTGTCCATCTTTGTAGCAACGTATTTTCTACATTACCCCCCTTCTCTCTCTCCTTAATCGTCTCTCTCCCTCTCTCTCTCTAACAAACACACACACACACATAGAACATGTCACCCTACCTCGCCTGTAACGTTCAAGAAGCTTGTACCTCAACCGACCATGGAGACGGTGAGCAAATCCATTGTATGCCTTTTAGTAAGGATATAAATTGTGTTCAGAATATCTCTCCCTCTCTCTCTCTCCCCTTAACCTCCCCCCTCCTCTCTCTCTAACCCTCATCTCACATCTCACTCTTTATCATTATTTGGTAAACCTTCTCTCCCTGTACTGCACAAAAACCTACAAAGAACTCATACAAGGGGATCATGTGTTGGTTCGAGGAATTTTTGAAGGCTCTTACACATTTGAAGATTCAACAATATCATGATGTATTTTGTTACTCGGCCATGTTTGAGGCCCTATGGCCCATCTTTGGTATGAAAAACACCTGTATCCAAATTTGATGCTAAAGAATTCTTAGAGAGTGTTTGTGTTGCAGTTTACAAGAATTGCTCATGGAGATTGAGCCCAAGAAGTGGTGTTTATGGCCTAAGTCCCAAATGATCTCGCTCTGTCCCCCTCATCTATCTCTATCCTCAACCCTCCTCTCTCTCTCTCTCTCACACACGCAGAGAACACCTAATCATACCTCGCCCATAACAATCGAGCAACTTGTACCTCAATCAACCATAGAGAGGGTGATGGAATCAATTGTATTCATTTCAGCAAGTATAGAAATTTTGGTCAGTCTCTCTCTCTCTCTCTCTGACACACACACACACACACACACACAGATAGTCTCTCTCTCTCTGTCCCCTTAAACTTCCTCTCCCTCTTGCTCTAACCCTCTTCACCCATGTCACTCTATCATTATTTGGTAAACCTCCTCTATCTATAGTGCACAAATCCCCACTCATGACACCCATATTGCATTTAAATGCCTATAAAGAACTCATAGAAGGGGAATAGCATTTGATCTATCCATGGTCCCATGTGTTCATCTAAGGATGTGCTCATGGTGCTTAAACTTGAGAATCTATGCTTAGGGCCCAAGGTTGTTGTTTGCCTCCCCCAACCATGCTAAAGGGATAGAGGCTCTTATTTCATTACCACAACCATGGTCAAGGCATGAAGACCCATCCACAGTGCACAAAACATCTTAAGGGCACCCATATCTAAATCCCAGGCCAAATACTCCCTAATGAGGGCTCATGTGGTTTCTAGGTGGTTTTTATGCTTCACAAACTCAAAAAGGTTCAATTAATGTTTAAACCCCATGTTTCACCCTTCACCATGTTTAGGTGTCAACACCCATTTCTAGTGCACAATACTTACGCATGGCCCTTATATCCCACTTGGATGCCTACAAAGAACCCTTACAAAAGACTCTTATGTTGGTCCATGGACTTAAAGAAACTAAATCCAAGAAGTTTCAACAATATCTCAAGGCACTTAAAGTTTCCTTCCTTGACCATGGTCAAGGGCCCACAGCCCATCCTTTTTAAGAAAAACCTTCTAATGGCATCCATATCAAACTTTGATTGTAAAAACCCCTTAGAGAGGTTCCATGTCATTATTTGCACATGTTGTTGATGGATATTGAACCTAATAGACTATTTTTAAGCCCCAAGGATGAAGTGTTTTCCTCCCCAAAACATGGCACTTGAGCATGAAAAGGTTAATTTATGGTTGAATCCATTTGTCCCCCCTAGGCATGTTTAGGCCTATAGACCCATTCCCAATTCATTAAACCTACTCATGTGGAATGTATCCCACTAACATACTAAGTAATGTTATCCATGGCCTCGACAAACATCCCCAGCGTGGGTCGAAGACATAATCTTGTTTAAGGCATGCGATGTAGCCTAATCACGGTATATGTATCCCTCTACTGTTTTGCTAGAGATACCCCACAAGGGTTATGTGTGGTGGTTTAAAGATGCATTCAACATCGTATCCTAAGAAGCTTCTTGAGTTGTAGGTGTTGTTCTTGGTGCTTGAGCCTAAGAAGCTTCATTTAAGGCATGAGGAGCTCCTTGTTGTCCCTATACCTTGGTCAGACCTTGACACCCATTTTTGGTTCACAACTAACCTAGTCATAGCACACATAACACACTTGAAGTTGAATAATACCCTATAGATTTCATATGTGGTGGTTCAGGGACTCATTCATGGTGTTTGTGCCTAAGAAGCAAGAGTTGGTGTTGGAGGCTCTTATTTCCCTCCACTAGCCATGGTTAAGAAGCCAAGATAAATACTTGATTCCCAAGACATCATAATGGCAACAATATTCAATTCATATGCAAAAGACTCCTTGTATAAGTCTAGTATCATGGCTTCTATGTGTTATTGACGATGCTTAAGGTCAAGAATTTTCAATTAAGGCTCAAGTGGAATTCAATTGAGCTCAGTATGCTTCAATAAGATCTTTAGGAACTTGTTTTCATTATTTGATGATGTTCAAGGCCTTGCACAATATTCATGGTCTTTCATGGTAGACTAAAGATGCATTCATTGCATTTGATCTTGACAAAATATGTTTCGAGTCTAAGATTGTTATTTCCCTCCATAAACCATGGCCAAGGGATTGAGGCTATTGTTTTTCTACCAAGACTATGGTTAAGGGCCCAAGAACCATCCACAGTGCATAAAGCATGTTAGGGATAATCTATATTGGACAACTAATGGTGTCCATATGCCCAAGAAGAAAATATTATTGATAAAGGCTCTTGTTTAATACTCATACATGATTCCCAAGACATTGTAATGACACTCGCATTCAACTTTGATTCCAATACACCTTATAGAGGACTCACATTGTGGCTTTTAGGTTTTGTTCATGGCACATGAGGTTGAGAGGGTCATTTAGGGATTAAAGACCTTGTTTCAGTTTACAAAACCTACTCATGGCTCATGTATCCCACTGTTGTGACTACAACATCCCCTAGGGAAAATCCAGGGGGGCCTTACAAATGTTTTTGAAAGTTGGACTTATGAGAGGGTTTTTTTTGTATTATTTCCTTACTCGGCCATGTTTGAGGCTCTATGGGCCATCTTTGGGGTGAAGAACACCCATATCCAAATGATTTAGTGCCCAGCGCCCAAATAATTTCATCCCCATATCATAGTTCCTGAGCTATGACACGTTCATTTAGGTCTCAATCCTCTTCTTTCACCCTCTAATCATGTTTACATTTCAAATCTTGTGTGGCATTGCACCAGGTGCAACCCTTGTATGTATGACGTGCGATACTAATGCTCCCCCCTTAACCCCATGATATATTTCTCTATATATCTCCCATATCCCATCTCTCTCTCTCTCTCTCTCTCTCTCTCTCTCTCTCTCTCTGTACCCCTCATTCTCCCTAAAGCACTACAACCCTTAACCCCTAAACCGTTGAACCACTCAACCTGTAATCCCACAACCCTAACTCATAAACAACCTGTCAAAAAAATAGAGTTTTTTGTTCCCGGGAATGCTACCAAAAAACACGGGATTTTCAATCAGTTCGCGGGTTTAAGCTCTTGCAGGTTTCTATTGGCTCACATTCATTGATCTTTTGGACACTGATTGATCTATTGGACACAAAATCACTCTTGGAATCTAACAAACATCTTCAGTGATCTTGGAATATAGTGGATACATTCAAGCTACCAGTTTCTATTGCAAGTGGAGGAGACCATTTCAATAGGTATGGTGAATTGTAAATAACTGTTTTCATTCACAAGATTTGAGATTCTCCCATGCCTTTTTGTTTTATCATATGCTTGCAGCAATATTCATGCATAGACAATAATGAATTTGGCAAGAAGAATTCCCAAGTTCAGATCTAAAAAAAACTCATATTCACTAGACAAGATGAAGTATGCAATGTAAACCAATAATTATTTGCATGAATATATTTTGATTTCAGACAAGGATGGCATGGATGAGGTTCTCTCTTGAGACTCTTCAATTTGAACCATTTCTCATCCGATGTCTCCTAGGCATGCGTGGCCATCGTGAACATGTCCATAATGGCCATACACACATGTGGGAGCTGACGAAACCCAGCTCTACTTGCCGGTTTGGGTTTCATGGCCCCATAGCAAATCCTTAAAGTGTCCCTGAATGGCCACGGGGTGCCTGGAAATAATGCTCGTATCACCAAAACTGTGACTCTGATCGTGAATCTGTCGATTCCGATGGATTCAGGACACTGGGTTTCAGCGAGGGGACCCCCCACACTGTGCTTCCAACGCACGGAAACAATGCCAATGTGTTGTCTTTGGAGCTAGGGTTTTGCTCAGTAAAGGCCATGCCAATTTTACTCAATGGGGTCATTCAAATCCACAAAGTGACCCTGAATGGCCATGGGGTGCTTGACCAAAATGCTCGTAGCACCAAAATCGTGACTCCGATCATGAATTCGTCGATTCCAATGGATTCTAGGCATCGAGTTCTAGTTGGGGAACTCCCCACACCGTCCCTCCAACTCCCGAAAATGGTTCCATTGTGCCATCTCCATAGCTAGGGTTTTTCTCAGTGTATGCCATGCTAATTTCCCTCAAGGGGGATATTTCTCATCCGAAGTCTCCGAGCGTGCGTGGCCACCATGAAAAAGTCCACAATGGCCATATGTACGTGTTGGAGTTGACGGAACCCAGGTCCACTCACCGGTTTGGGTTCCGTGGCCCTGGAGCAAATCCTCAAAGTGTCCCTAAATGGCCCCCGGGGTACCTGACCAAAATGCCCATAGCACAAAAACCGTGACTTCGATCGCGAAACCGTCGATTCCGATGGATTCCTAATGTCAGGTTCTAGCTAGGGGATCCCCCACATCATGCCTCCAACGCCCGAAAATGGTTCCAATGTGCCATCTCCATAGCTAGGGTTTTTCTTAGTGAAGACCATGCCAATTCGCTCAAGGGGGTGATTTCTCATCTGAAGGCTCCCGGGCGTGCATGGCCACCGTGAACAAGTCCATGATGGCCATACACATGTGTGCGAGCTAACGGAACAGGTCCACTAACCGGTTTGGGTTCCATGGCCCCGAAGAAAATCCTCAAAGTCTTGAATGGCCTTGGGGTGCCTGACCCAAAATGCCCATAGCACCAAAAACATGACTCCAATTGCGAATCCGTCGATTCCGATGGTTTTTGGACACCAGGTTCTAGCTAGGGGACCCCCCACACCATGCCTCCAATGCCCAGAAACGGTGGCATTGTGCCATCTCTAGAGCTAGGTTTTTTCTCAGTGAAGGCCATGCCAATTTCACTCCAGGTGTCCAAATTAGGTCTCCAGGGTTGTAGGTCCACATTAGGCTTTCCAGGGATACATTTGTTTTTTATTTGTTTATAGGGCTAGATCAGGGTCTATAAGCTAGATTAGGTTCTATAGGGCTAGATTAGGTCTCTGGGGCTAGGTTACGTCTCTAGGGATAGATAAGTATTCTAGATTAGGTCTCGAGGGTTGTAGGTTCACATTAGGCTTTCCAAGAATACATTTGTTTTTGTCTTGTTTCCAAGGCTAGATCAGGGTCTATAAGCTAGATTAGGTTCTAGTTCCTCTTGTGATTAGGGTGATTGTTAACATTATTTATGTAGTGGCTTAGGAGCATGTAGGGGTGATTGATCGTGTGAGTATTTTTTCTGATGGATGGATGGATCCAGCACGCCATCCACTCATCAATTTCATGGTATCTTCTCAAAATGGACCGATGTTCTTGAAAGCAGTGGATGCTCTTGGGAAATACAAAGATTCACAATATATGGCTGAGTTATTCATCAAAACCATTGAAGAAGTAGGTGTTGATCCTTTTGTACAAATCATCACTCACAATGCACCATGTCAGACACTTGTATTTTTGTGTCCTTTGTGTCCTATGTCCTCGTGTCAGGTGACCTAGGTTCTACTTATTCATTAGAGAGGTGTGATTCCTTAATAGAGGACATTGTTGAGGGTGATTCAAGAGTCTTATATAATGTGAGTATTACAAGGTCAATTCGAGCCCGGGGTGCAAAAAGAAAACCGAAAAGTGTAATGGGATTCTGTCAGCTCCTGCAGGTGTGTTTGGGCAGGGTTGGCATGGGCAAGCCACTCCCAGTATCCCGACACATGGTTTTGCGGAGTTATTCCACCAAGTCAAGACACACATGTACATGAATTAGAAGTAGACACACATGTACACCTCAAAATATTAATTTAGGGGTAGGAGGAAAGTGACTATGAAGTATCTTTGTTAATGTTTGATGATTGTAAAGTGTGTATGGGTGGAGATAAGTGAGGAGATATAGAAGTAGTGTGATGGAGGATGGTTTTAGGATGACTTAGCAGGATTTTAATGATATCCTAAGGGGTTTTTGTAGACTCGATAAAACATAAGCAAATTATGATTTTTATCCCCAAGAGGATCGCTTAATCAAAAAACAAAGAGGGCATCCAACTAGGGTTGGATAAAATATTGGAAAAATGCACAACAAGCTTTCTTTTTTGTATTACATCAAAACATGAAAAATAACACATGTATGTATGTATGTATCAACAAAAAATGAATGTACCATCTATCTCTTATGTGCAAAAATTCTCTCTCTTATGTAAATTTTACTGACCTCATTCAATAAATCCATTTGGATCCTCTCTATTACTAATTGTCTCCATCAATCTCTCGTGCTTTGCATGAGGCAGGAAGTAGAATACCTTGGTTGAGCTCTTGCTTAACATTTTCTTTAGATGGATGTTTGTGCCAACGATCAAGTTTGTGAAGTGATACACCACTAAACCTGGTTTGTAATCCACAAATACATACCCACTAGTCTTTCTTGACTTCCCATCTAGTGTAATATATTCACCCTTAACCACCAGCATCGAGCCAATAATAAATTCATTTCCTTCATCATCGATTAATGATCCGTTGAGGGTTTTCTTACCTTGGATGCACCATGCAAACCAATAATTCGTGCCCCATTCATTGTATTTCGTGGCAACAACTGCGTATATGTGTCCTGGTTGTACAATATTTGAGATATGGTCATAGACTGTCGAAATCGCTGACTGACCCTCCTCTAACTGGTTTGTTTCAACAAATGCACGTGGGTATACTGCAAGTGACACACGATCCCATTCATCAACCCAGTCCATGCATTCACTTTCATCCCATTGGCCACTGCTACAAGGGCTGCAAAAGCATGCAAGTTTTCGCGTCCATATTTCAAATAAGGGGTTGTTTGAGCTTCGAACTGAATGAAATCCATGTGTTCCTTGTACTGTGCCCCACCAATATGAACACGATCGATTTATGTCAACCACTTGCCAAAAATTTCTTACCATACGTCCTGTCACTGTTGATGTTTGTTGATCTCTTGCTCGGTCTGACATTTTTGCAGAGCACCATTGAACTATGGATTCTGCATCTTGGATATGAGGGTTTGTGGTAAACCTCATCTCTTCCCTTCGTAGTGTAGTCTTGATGCATGCACCGGCCCTATCATGCTCAGTCTCAAAATACTTCCAGATATGCGGCACATTGTAAGTACTATGCAAATAACTCATCCATTGGAATACTTGGGCCTTTTTGAACTGGTCTGCACAACCATCTGACCATATCCAATGCCGATTCATCTGTATATCTCACTCCTTTAATGAATCATAGAAAATTTGAAAACAATGTTGCACATAATGCATATCATGGGTTCTATAATCACTTATGTAAAAGTTTGTCTCCTTCAGTATTATCCTCATGTCATTGTTGCACTATGTCCCATGCCTATACGTAATATGTACCATGATGCTGACTTAGTATGAATGGTAGTATTGACTCTGGATTTCATTTTGTGGCTGAAGGTTGTAGTTTTCTGCAAAATCCACAAATGAAACTATGGTTCCAACGGGAAATGTGTCCCTGCATTTTCTATACTGCTCATCTTGCCATCGGGCTACATGCACATGTTGAACATACTACTCGGTTTTCTTGTAGAACTCCGTCAATAAGTCACATACTCGTTCCTGTTGCCATGAAAAAAAGGGCAATATTACAATGTAGCCTTTTGAAAAATGTATATGTCATAAATTGAACGTGTAATATCAAAAATATGCAATATTCATTTGTACCTCTGACTTCATGAATGCAATCTTTTCACTTTCCTTGGCACTATCTAATTGATATGTTACGTACTTGAAGCTCCGCATCTCCACAACCATCCTGCCAAATTCGTTCTGCTCGCATTCATGAATGCAACGGTTCGAAAGAGAAAACCCATTGTACCTAGAACATGTCCCATATAGTCACGATTTTTCATAATATTTTTGTCCTTCAGGCATTGGACACATGATATTATGGATAAAGTCTCTCGATGCATTTGGTCGTAGTATGGACTCATTGCAGCCCTGCACAATGTTAGTATGCAAATCACAAAATATATGTTTATATGTGTCATGTAATAATATTCATATTCTACGTGGTATCTACAACAACAGGTGTTCCAATCAATGCATATACGAATGTACCATGGTTTTCATTTCTCAAAGGACCTTTGGTCTAGGTTCAATTATGTGTGCTCATTTCTAAATCTCTCATAGAGTTCAGTATGTGTGGTGTCAAGGAAGTGTTTAACATGGGGTTCACATTCAATAGAACCTTTTCTCAGCTTTAGCACGTCTCTTTGGTTTGATGCAGGTATGGTATGATCATGCCAAAAATTTTGTACCAACTCCTTAATTTCATCAATTAGATTCCTATCTCCACGAGGAAACCTACTTACAAAATACCAACAATCTTTTCCACCCGGAGTGTCAAGATTTTCTCTTATAACAGAGTACTTTTTAATAGTTTTTTAATTTAATTGAAGTATGTGAGAAGTGTGTCATAGCAGGCGACATTGCCTTGTTGACTTGCTTACAACTAATTCTACTAACACACGACAAGCCACATAGAGATATTTTGTACAAGGCATCTTGCCAATCGCATTAAATGCAGATTGGATATTTCTAACAATATGATTGCTAGCCTCTAAGATGTTAACTATCTTTATGCCCAAAATTCTCCTAACTATCTTGGATGCACGGTGTGGGGGGTCCCATAGCTAAAACCCAACATCTTGAATCCATCGAAATCGCAGATTCACGACCGGAGTAACGATTTTGGTGCTACGGGCATTTTTTCCAGGCACCCCGTGGCCATTCAGGGACACTTTGAGGTTTTGCTCCGAGGCCACAAAACCCAAACTGACGAGCGGAGTTGGGTTCCATCAGCTCCCACATGTGCGTATGGCCATTGTGGACGTGTTCACGATGGCCACGCACACCCGGGAGACTTCAGATGATAACTGACCCCTTGAGTGAAATTCGCATGGCCTTCACTTAGCAAAACCCTAGCTCCGGAGATGGCACATTAGCACCATTTCTGGGCGTTGGAGGCACGGTGTGGGGGGAGGCCTAGCTGAAACCTGACATCTCGAATCCATCGGAATCGATAGATTCATGACCAGAGTCATGGTTTTGGTGATACGAGAATTTTTTGGTGGTAGGTACACAAAGGGGTGTCTACGGGTGGTAGGTACACAAGGGGGATGACTAGGGGTGGTAGGTACAAAAGGGCTCTCCTTCATTGATCCAAAGAGAACTCAATAAATCAAAATATCAAGGGGTCTAGGGAATGATTCAAACAATAAAGTATAGACTTAATCGCCCTCCATCAAGAGATGGAGATCACATTTTCAACAAACATAAGGAACCTTTTGGTATTTAGGAAGATCACCATGGCCATTCATCACTTACACAATAATTTCATATGCAATGACAACACTTTAGAAAAACTTGTCAAAATAATAAGGTATAGGAAAGCCAATGGTTGCTACTTTCATTTTAGTAGAATCACAAGGATGTAATCAATGCTATGGAGGTGAACTTATCTATGGGAATCTCTTCACAAGTCTATTGGCATATTTTATATCTGCAAGCATCACCTCATGTCTGAGGATATCAGAGTGTTTGTGGGCATATTCTTGTAGTCATCCTTCATAAACATGCGAACATATTTCACAATGAAGAAAAACATAACTCTTCTTCAATTTGGAAGATCCATTTCTCGCACTTGTGACCATCGGAGAGAAAACTAAGACCATGGATGAATGGAAAAGTCATCAAGGAATAGTCTCATACCATTTGATAAATTTATTTACAAAACTAGAGCATATGGTGTGCATTTATAAAGGGCCTTTTAAACTTATGGGTTATACACTTAGACAGCCTTTCAAAACCCTAGGTCAAATAAGATGATTTTTATCTTCACCAATATTGGAAATATGAAGCATCCACAACATGGGGGACATCATGCAGATTCCATCCATGTCAATTCCATCCTCTGCAACCTCATCCTCTCTCCTTGGCGGGCATTTTACTGGGACAATGTAAATCATGGCAGAGGGCATCTTTGGCAAGCCAACATCTTCACCCTCAATGATTTTTTTGGAAAACTAATCATATAGTTAGATGCACAAACCAACAATATACATTCCTATATCCTCAAAATTAATTAATCAATCAAATACAGAAGGTGGTGGCCATTTTCCTGAGGCTACTTAGGCAGTTTTACTGGAAGAGTTTATACTTAGCCAAATCCTTCAAATTGCATTCACCAAAACACTGAAATTATGATACCAGACAATAGTATCCATCTAAATGAGCTCATCACAATTGGTTTCACCTTCAGATTCATCATCCTCTAACCTGGGGGGGGGATTTTATGGAACTGGGTTCCCAACCAGTAAAACAACCTGAACCCTTGTTTTGGAAGACCTATATCTTTCTCCTCAAACACTCTTAAAGCAAACTAAGACCATGGTCAGATGCACAAGTCAACAAGCTACAACCTGACACTCTTAGATAATTTTTATCATTAACCTATGAGATATGATGGGTATTTTTCTAGAGCAACTTAGACTAATTTTCCAATACTTAGTCAATATCCAGAGTTTCACCAAATTGTCAAACCTTTATATAATGATGTCAAATTGTAACAATGACATCATGAAGGTACTATAACACCATCATATGGATTTGCACACTCATAACACATTCCACATCATCATATATTCCATATCATCATATCCTTTGTCATTAATGACTACTTTTGGCATCAATGGAAATCATACCCTTGGTCTTAAAATTTTCACATGTAAGTGGAAGAATTTTCAAAATGTTTTCTACAAAGTGTTCTTTAATCTAACTCTGTTTTATTATAAAAAAGAGAATGAACATTGCAAAAGTCAATGACAAGAAAATGGGAATTGGAAAAGTTTATTTCTTCAAATAGGTTATTGCATTTTGTCATACATGAGCACATATCTAAGCATATTATGCATATCACATGCCAATACCTAGAATATTGAATGATCATCCAAAAGAAAACATATCTGGATGGTGCAATCCATAACGTCACACAAGAGCAATCTCTCCAAGAATATCCAAGATTATGAAATTGCATTGCTTTGTGCAAAAATTCCAATGCCTCTCACTGAGCCAAACCCTAGTTTATGAAATAGTGAAACCAGGAGAGACTCAGGCCATGGACCCATGAGGGAGGAACCCCTAGCATTATCCTGATGTCCTGATTCCAATGGAGTCAATGGTCAGTTGATCCGATCAATGGTCATTGTTTTATGCCACGATGAAACTCGCCTTCTATAGGATTTCAAGGACACTTGTTGGACCTCTGTTAGGGGCTTATAATTTGATCTAGGAAATAGAATGGAGTGTTGAGTATGGTTTTCATTGATGACAAGCCATTAATGACAAAGGAGTAACAAGTTTGATGACATGGAAAGCATGAC
Organism: Larix kaempferi; assembly: GCA_027924585.1. Classification (NCBI taxonomy): domain Eukaryota; kingdom Viridiplantae; phylum Streptophyta; class Pinopsida; order Pinales; family Pinaceae; genus Larix; species Larix kaempferi. The sequence goes on along the minus strand of BSBM01000426.1, from coordinate 4,813,938 downwards.
ATGGGTGGTTTGGGCATTGAGACACTAGGTGGTCCAAATGACCCATTCTGTGGTCATTTGTGGCTTGATGGGGTAATGGCACTTGGACATTATATGATCATGATGGAGCTTGTATGTAGCTTGAAAAAGAAGTCCTTAATGTATTCTAGAATGTGGTAACTATGGTGATAAAGGCTTGGTACTTGTAACATGAGAAGAAGCCCATATGTATGGTATAGAAGCTTTGAGCCCACAAGATGGTCTTTAATCCCACATACTTGGTTGCTTGTTGATATTTTCCCACAAGATAAATTAAGGTCTTAAAGTGTTTTTTTTGGATTCCCACAAGGCTTAAACAAATGCCCGAAGAACTTGTATTTGAAGTGCAAGGTTGTGTGTAAAAGATGAGCGCAGACCTTAATAATATGCCCACAGGCCTACTGCAAATTCCCGCAGGCTCAGCAAACATGCCCGTGGGCTTATGAAATGCCTGCAATTGTGAATGAAATGCCCTAAATTGTGAAGGAAATGCCCATAGTTGATGTAAGGTCAAGAAAACTGCCCACCAACAGTAATAGAAAATGCCTGCAGGCCTTTAGGCAATATGCCCACACTTGGAATATTTGCTCAGGGGGGCACGAAACCCAAACCAGAGAGCAAAGTTGGGTTCCATCAGCTCTGACACATGCGTATGGACATTATGGACGTGTTCATGATGGCCATGCACGCTAGGGAGCCTTCAGATGAGAAATGACCCCCTTGAGTGAAATTGGCATGGCCTTCACTAAGAAAAAACCAAGCTTCGTAGATAGCACATTAGAACTATTTCTGGGAATTGGAGGCATGGTGTGGGGGGTCCCTTAGATAAAACCTTGCGTCCTAAATCCATTAGAATAAACGGATTTGCGATCGGAATCACGGTTTTGGTGCTACGATCATTTAAGTCAGGAAACCCATGGCCATTCAGGGACACTTTGAGGATTTGCTCCAGGGCCACGAAATCCAAACCGATGAGCAGACCTAGGTTCCGTCAGATCCCACATGTGCGTATGTCCATTCTGGACATGTTCACGATGGCCACACATGCCCGGGAGCCTTTGGAAGAGAAATGGGCCCCTTGAGCGAAATTGGAATGGCCTTCACTGAGAAAGACCCTAGCTCCGGAGATGGCACATTAGCACCATTTCTAGGCGTTGGAGGCACGGTGTGGGGGGTCACTTAGCTAAAAACCAACGTCTCGAATCCATTGGAATCAAAAGAATCACAATCGAATTCACGATTTTGGTGCTACGGGCATTTTGGTCATGCAACCCATGGCCATTCAAAGACACTTTGAGGATTTCATCTAGGGCCACAAAACCCAAACCGACGAGCGGACCTTGGTTTCGTCAGCTCCCACACATGCATATGGCCATTCTGAACGTGTTCACTATGGCCATGCACACCCGGAAGCCTTTGGATGAGAAATGCCCCCTTGAACGAAATTGGAATGGCCTTCACTAAGCAAAATCCTAGCTCCGGAGATGGAACATTAGCACCGTTTCCAGGCATTGGAGGCACAGGGTGTGGGGTCCTATAGCTGAAACTCAGCGTCCTAAATCCATCGGAATCGATGGCTTCATGATTGGAGTCATGATTTTGGTGGTACGGGCATTTTGGTCAGGCACCCCAGGGCCATTCAAGGACACTTTGAGGATTTGCTCTGGGGCCACATACCCAAACCGGCAAGCAGACTTGGGTTCCATCAGCTCCCAAACATGCGTATGGCCATTGTGGATGTGTTCATGATGGCCACGCATGCCAGGGATCCTTCAGATGAGAAATGGACCCCTTGAGCGAAATTGGAATGGCATTCACTGAGAAAAACCCTAGCTCTAGAGATGGCACATTAGCACAGTTTCTGGGCATTGGAGGCACGATCTGGGGGGTCCCCTAGCTGAAACTCGACATCCTGAATCCATTGGAATCGAATGATTCACGACCAGAGTTGCGGTTTTGGTGCTATGGGCATTTTTTCCATGCACCACGTCGTCATTCAGGGACACTTTCAGGATTTGCTCCGGGGGCATGGACTTGGATTCTTTCAACTCCCACAAGTGTGTATGGCCATTGTGGATGTGTTTAGGATGGCCATGCTCTCCCAGGAGCCTTTAGATCACAAATGAACCTCTTGAGAAAGATTGGCATGGCCTTCACTAAGCAAAACCCTAGCTCCCGAGATGGCGCATTAGCACCATTTCTGGGTGTTGGAGGCATGGTGTGGGGGGTCCCTTAGCTGAAACCTGGTGTCCTGAATCCATCGGACTTGAGGGATTCTCTATCGGAGTCACATTTTTGGTGATACGAGCATTTTTTCTAGGAACCTTGTGGCCATTTAGGAACACTTTGAGGATTTGCTTCGAGGCCACGGAACCCAAATTGACAAGCGGACCTGGGTTTCGTCATCTCCCACATGTGCATATGGCCATTGTGAACGTTTTCACGATGGCCATGCATGCCCGGGAGCCTTCAAATGAGAAATGCACCCCTTGAGCGAAATTGGAATGGCCTTCACTGAGAAAACCTTAGCTCTAGAGATGGCACGTTAGCACCATTTCCAGGGGTTGGAGGCATGATGTGGGGGGTCCCCTAGCTGAAACCTAGTGTTCCTAATCCATTGGAATCAACGGATTCATGACCGGAGTCACGGTTTTGGTGCTATGGGAATTTTTTCCAGGAGCAGGGACACTTTGAGGATTTGCTCAAGGGGCGTGGAACCCAAAATGACGAGCGGACTTGGATTATTTCAGCTCCCACATGTGCGTATGGCCATCGTGGATGTGTTTAGGATGGCCACGCTCTCCCGAGAGCCTTCGGATCATAAATGACCCTCTTGAGCAAGATTGGCATGGCCTTCTGCAAGCTAGGGTTTATTTATTGTGTGCATGGTCTTATGTGTGTATGTATGTGTAGATATTTGTATATGTACATGTTGTTTATGTACAAATTAACGCGGTCAAACTTTTGTGCTTCAGTGTGTCAATTACCCATCAAAATTCAACAAAACATGAAGAGGCAATTGTAAAAAACATTGGGAATTTGTATTGGGGCCATAGTGTTTATGAGAGATGATTCTATAAGAGACAAGTAAGTCTTTATTTGCATAAAATAAGGTTGGTTTCCATTTTTTTATTGTTAGAAGAATTTTAATGCATTAATAATTGAGTTTAGAAGGTTGATTTGAAGTGACATATTGAATTAAATGTTAAAATACATATATTGATGATACTTTCATTGTTTAAACACATTGAGTCCTCTACACTTGGATGATTTTGATTTGTTTATGAGTATGTAAATTTTCGTGTGTGATGAGTGTATATTGGATGTGAATTTGCTTGATGTTTGTATGTTGGATGTTGTGTGTATGTGTGTATGTGAATTTGCTCAATGTGTGTATGTTGTATGTGAACACAATTTAATCTAGCAAACACTATATTTACATTCTCAGTGTACCCCCATAGAACATGTACTATAAATCATTGTATGGAGTCCCATTCAAATACAAGGGATCATATTGAGGTCACTTGGTATCTAGAAATAACATCTGTATGTATGTGAAATTTTTTCCATAACATTGTTATTGAAGACAAAATCATGTATGAAAAAATGTAATCAAAGACAAAGTCATATAGACAAGTGCAAATCCATCTATTAATATGCAAAAATGATCCAATCATGTACACTTTTTGGAAAAATGGAACATCGTTCCCAATGTCTATATAATGGAAACTCATGCCCAATACAAAATATGGCAACTCGTGCCCAAAATGCCACATCATGGCTAGTGTACATAGGAGGGTATCTCAATCCTCATGCCCACCCTCGAAGCTCCGAGGTGCATCTCCAAAATTGATCTTCCTCTTCTTTGAGCTAGAGGAAGCTGGATCCTTCTAGAGACTTGGACCACGTCCCCCTTGGCCCTGAAATGACAACAATAATATGTCAACTTTTCATGGCAATTATACAAGTATAAAACATAGTTTAAAAATAAAAAATAGTTTTCAAATATTAAATAACTCACCACAGGCGAGACTGTAAGTCATGAGGGGGTTTCTCTCCTCTATGCTCCAAGTCTCTTAGCAATGCCACCCTGCAACATTTAGAGAAATTAGATAAATGATGAAATTAGATGCATATAGTAATTTTCGTTAAAATTGAACTAGATTTTCACAAACAAGTCAATCTCACCGTGAACACAACCGGTTGGTCTTCACGGTTGGTGGATGGAGCAGTCGGTTGGATAACCTGATCCAATTCTAGGGTAAATGGTATAGGAATGGATGTATCCACATCGACTGTGGCTACACCACTGGGGGGAACAGTGGAATAAGGAAAGGTGGAAGAAGGAAGCGTTGACTGGCATGGGCGAAGTGGAGATGCATGTCGAGGGAGATAAACCCCAACTGGCTGTAATATGGATGGATCCACCATGGAATGGGAAGCGAGGGTGGTGGGGGAATGTTGGGGGGTTCGAAGTCTGTGTTGCAATGGAGGGATGGGTGAATGTGGATGGGTGGTATATCATGGTCAAAGGGGGGAGGGTGGAAACATGGGAAACTGTAAGGGAGGTGGTGGAAAGGTTGGGGTGGGGTGATGGAACGAAGGATATAAAATGGAAAGGGGAGTTGGATGGAAATGTGGTGCTGGATGGGAGGGGGGGGCTGGATGGAAGGGGTTGGGGAGGGATGCATGGAAGGGGGAATGTATTCCAGGGGATACAACTAGCATATACGGTGGTCGAAAGGTCAAGGAGGGACGGATAGTGGCACAGGCAGGCCGAGGTGCTTGCACCTGCATACACATTTATAACCTCATAGTTTAATATAGAACAATATAAATATACACAGGTAGGTCATCATATTTGAAATGAAATTTATACTTTAATACACACAATACCTACACACGTGGAGATCTACTGATTCCCAGTGGGGATGGTTGGTCGCTGGAGCCTGCGGACACCTGTGTAAACACTACAATATTTAGATTGAATTTATAAAAACAGTAGTAACAATATTAAAAACAGTGACAACGAGAATAACAACGATAGTACTCAAACAAAATGACTTCAATTACTTTATATTCAAGTTAGATGATTACCAGAGACTAACAATTACTTCCTTAATAGCTGTAAAAGTATAGTATCCAATAATAGGGAGTAGATGATCACATAAGAAACTAGGAGAGAGATGGAAAGATTTATTGGAGGTAGAATCCTGTGTTCTTATTTTGTTGGTTTAATCCCTGAGAAGTTTCCAAGTTATGTCTTGTTTAAACTATGAATGTGCCATTGTTTTATTTTTGTTTTTCTTAAAAATATGGTAGTTAATTCTTTTTCTTAGGCTTATCAATAATTTCTTCTATTCAAAAACTAGGTTCCACCAACCTACAAATGACATCAATGACTCAAGAATCCACACTAAAACACACAACAATTAGAGCTTTAAATCAATCGCCACAATAACAACAACAAAGATAAGCACGTAGGGGCAATAAGTACAGGGGGGTATCTTCAACCACAAAGTAAAACAAGAACTAGCCTTCACTTAAGGACTAGGAGCATAAATATACAATCAGGAGTTCTCGCCTTGTATCAAGGAATTGTCATTTTGAAGAATTTAGAGATTAGGAATGTTTTGATTTTTGGGGACTCTTCTCTCATCATTGGTCAAGTAAGAATGACATATTTTGGAAATTTATCTCCCATTTCTATAATCATTACAGGTATTAATGGTATAGCTACAAAGTTTGAATTTATTGAATATTTTCATATTCTTTGTTCATGTGATACCAAATTTACATAAACCATGGTGAATGTGATGGTGAAATTGGAAAAAGGAGTGTTATAACTCACTTAATTCCTTCATGAAATACATTAGAAATCACACTTAGTGGTATTTATGTGATAAATGACAATGGATGTGGTCGAGGAAATCACTTTTAAGTCCTCCTCATTCAAGTAATTAATGCACACTTGAACTTGGATTATTCTGTAGTGGGAGTTTTAATTTGGTTTGGATGGAAAATATTGGTGCATGTAGGATATCTCTGACTATTAATGCCAAGAAACTTCATCATATGGTAAGTTGGGTTGAGCCAAATTTTGGTTTTGGGTTACTTCATAATTTGTAGGGGTGGTGGTGAATGTTGTTGGGTAGTGAAGAGGATGGAAATACTTTTGTTTGGTTTGTTTCTTTGTTAAGAATTGGACTATGACATGATTATTTTAATTGGCAATGTTGGTTTGTGGATGAAAACTTGAACTCTTTTTTTTAGGCAATCCTTTTTGGTTTATTATCTAGGTGATCTCAATGGAGACTTAGGCAATTTATTTGCAATTTAGGTTATTTCTCCGAGCACCCTTTCTCTTGTACTTTATGTTGGTACTATGGAAGAAAACAACCAACATGTTGAGTGTGTTCATTGTGGATTTACAAAGCTTCACAACGTCGTGAGGTGATAATCACCACATGATATGAACACCTTACAAGAGGTAATTTTGCATATTAATCAAAGTATATGTAGGCATCATGAAGACCAATTGGCTAGGATTTTGGATATGGAAAAGAGAATGGTTGCACAAAGTGAAAGGTTAGAGAAGTTGGCTACAGATTTAGAAATGCCTCGTAGCATTACACCCTATAGTTTCCATAGGTTCAGTAAATGGTATTCGTCCAAAAGACTTTGCAGTTCAATGGGATTTTGGTGATTATGAAGACATAGAATAAGCACAAGTAGCATCATAAATGAAAGAAATTGAAAATGGAGAAGCAAAGGATGCCTAAAGTGAACATGAACATATGTCTAGTTTTCTTAGGTTTTCATGTTTTATAAGGTTTCATTTTTGTTTGGTTGAATTATATGAATTTATTGCTCTCAAATAACTTAGACAATATGATAAACACAACTATAAAATCTGATGATAATATGATAGACATGTTTTGTGAGAATTATTCATTTTGATTTTAGTTTTAAACAATGATAATAAAAAAAATGGTTACTCAGTGCTAACTAATTTGTAATTACTAAACGCAAATTACTCATAAATGGATCTAATTATTCAAAGTAAAGAAGTTACCTGTGTGTCTGGTGTCGCAATCTCCTCTGTTGCTTTTATGGCTCGGTCTAGGCCGAAGGAACCAAAGTCCTCCCACCTTGAGGATGGAGACTCAACCCTGAATAATTATACATTAAAAAAAATAAAGTCAACAATGTGTAATTCAAAGTTAAATATATTAAAAATACGATATCGAATAACATACAATAAATACTTGAACATTAAATAAAACAATAGCTAACCTGGTCCATGTAGCTCTCTGTGGCATGCTGCTGCGTAGGACCATGGCAAGAATGACCACAGTGAGAACAATGATGTGCCGTATTTACAGTCGAACCTTATGGCCCCGCCCGGGTTCCACCTGTACCCGGTCTATCCCGACCACCACCCATAGACCGTGCAACAGTGTGTGTCTCATCGTTGTCCTCCCGACTCTGTGAATACATAGCCACAAATGTGGTATATCTAAGCAGATGACGTGTGGCACGTATAACAGAGTCATCAATCTCATATAGCCCTCTACCAAACTAAGGTGGCTGAGGAGGGGGTTTGGCTCTTGCTTAGATGCAGGTGGTCCTCTGAGTGGGTTGCGGCGGGCCCGAGGTCGATCTTGGGCAAAGCCAAGACCAACACCCTGAAACTCAGTGATGTAAAAATAATTGACATGGTATCCTAGCTCAAACTCAGCCCACAATTTCCTAAGAAAATGCTGTGGGACCTCCAAATTATTGCATGGGGGCCTGTCAAACACCATAAACCATCTCTTTGTCCAATTGTCTCTCCATGGCTGGTAATTACACCAATCCATGCAAAACCGTCTCTTCCTCACATCTGGAGGCTTCCTTGTCCTGGGATCTATGAATTTGTTGTACAATTGTGCTTTCGTGATGTTGAGTTCTTTACTTTGTTCTTTTGATATCCCGGTGGAATAGTGCTCCCTCATTCGAGCCCTATATTGACTTAGAATAGTGATCTCACTATGGGAAATGTTGATAGATTCAATGATGTTTTGCAATGATGTAGCCAGGGAAACCCGAGAGGGTTCCTTGGTGCTCTTCAAATCATCGCTTAAGACTCTTAATAGGTTTAAATATTGATGTAATTCATCCTCGGGTTTTAAAAGGGTTCGTCATTAGTTTCATTGTCCATTCCAATGTTAATGTTATCGTTTGACGGTTCGGTTTCGCTAGTTTCCTATGATGGTTGTGGTGTGTTTCTCATTTTGTTAGGTGTAAGTTATCTACAATGAAAATTTGTTGGTTTTTTAATTGATTGTAATTTTTTTTAAATTTAAAATTGTAATGAAAAACAAAAAAAAAGGAATGGTTGAGCACCTACCTGGAGGCACTAGTAGCAACAGATTGGAGGTTGAGTTTGATGTTGAGTGGGAGGTCGTTGGGTGCTCCAACACGTGCTCGCAGGGCTCCTATTTCTTTGCTCAATCATGGGTTTGTTATTGTGATAACAAACCCGCAGACTATTTTTTTTATAAAAAACACACACGTTAATAATGCGTGCACACCTAGTTTTGCGTATGCATTAATAACATGCGTGCGTGCACCTATTGTCCACGTCAACTCACCAACATGGACGTTCGTCATTTTCGAAGCAGAGGTGCGTACGCATGTTTAGAGGCGTGTGTGCGTCTCTGTTTTTTTTCCACTCCCGCGCTTCCACTGCAACCTTTTGGGTACGAGCTTCATGCAGGTACCCTGGTATTAATTAATTTGTGTAGGTGAATGAGTTTTCATTTGGTTAGTTGTGTATTAATGTCCTTTTTAAATTAAATATATAATCAATCTCACCCTAGAAACCAAACCATATAAATGTGGTATGTGTAACGCCCTTTAATGCTGTACACGTAAGGAAACATCCTTTCATTTTTTATCATAATTTTTTATACAAAGAAATTGTATATAGTAAACTGTATGTTTGTGGCACATCATTGATCCCTCCAAGAAATTGAGGACAAGAAGTGATGTTTTCTGGTCAGCCTCTGATCCATAGCCCAACCATTCAAGATATGTGGATAACTGGAATGATTTCCACTGCTGGAAATCAACCAATTCCATTATATTCTAAACCAGTTCAGACTCTTCAAGTAGCTGATAACCATTTGAATCCCCTACCTTATCTACAGGATCACTGTTCCACCGTGGAAAATCACCAATTGTACACCGGATTACTGTCCTTGCAGATGCCTAGATTGAATAACAAATAGAACTATGTTTAACCTTATGGTACATCTACAACTAAAACCCCGAAAATAAAACATTCATTCTACCTATTACTATTCCACACCTAAAACTTGTCCCAAATCTCACCGCATGATAGCGGAAACAATATATCTGAATAAGGTAAAATCAAGCACCTGCAGATAGATATTAAATCATATATGCCAAACCAGGAGCAATATTCTAATGGCTTAAGTCTTAATCAAGAGCAATTCCATGCTTACTGTGAAGGCAAAATACACAATGACCATCATCACCAACAACTTCCAATCGATCAGTTTCTTTGATTACATCCTAAATCAGGAGACTCAAGATAATAATTGCCCAGCTACAACCATCCACGATATATCCATGCAGACGCCCATTCGTGTTACCGTATATTCCATTCAAATCACCTGAAACCGTAAGGGGTGAATGGAATTTCGTTGGTGCACATATTGAAATGGCCCAAAGTTGCTAGTGACATGTAAAGGACAGGGCACGAAGGACATGGCCAAGCAGAACCATTAAGTGGTTTAACAAAGGGTGAAGGGTCAGCAAACTTGTTATTAATTATGTTAATAGGGGTTTAGATTATCTGAGATTTTGGATTTCTTTGAGTGAATCAACAAGATTAACCAGCATGTAACAAGTATACAATAGAGATTTAGATATTATCTGAGATTTTGGACTTCCTTGAATGGATCAACAAGATTAAGTGTAACAAGTGTACAGTCATTCATTTTATGGTCGTGGTATCTAATTATGCTTAAATGCAACTTGATTAAGATTTAAATAAGCTTCAGTTAAGTTGTGGTTAAAAAAAATGATATGTTTATTAAATAGTATTTGTTTTATGTTTATATTAATTAGTTTAATGTTTATGTTAGTTTAAAGTTTATATATTAATTTAATGTTTAGCCTTTGTTTAACATAGAGCGTTCAATGGCCACTTTACTTGTAGAGCTTGGCCAAGAATAAGTAACTTGTTAGTGGCACTTAATTTGTGACCTATTATGTTAACAAGGCACAAGTTAAGTGGCTATACTAATTTACACTAATCCTCTTTTATAATGGTTAACACTTGGATTAAAACTTAATAAGAGGTTAGTTATCCACTTCTATAATGATTAACACTTGGATTAAAAGTAAAAAAACGTTAATTAATTTAATGAGAACAATCGATAACCCGGACGAACCATATTCGGGTATAAACAATTTCAGTCTCGTTATGAGATTCTCTTTATAAAATATTATTAAATTTGGCACCTTTCTATCAATTCCAAATTAAATATTTATATGTACATAATAAAATTTTGAATAACATCTAAATATTCATCACTATATATATATTATTTAAACTGGTTAGGCCAAAATTGAAATAGGAAATAAAAAAATTAATTTATGAAAAATCTTAAATTGAAATAAGAAATAAAAATATTAATTTATAAAAATAAGAATGAAGGAAGAGATATGATCAACCCATCGCTTTCAAGAAAAAAATAAGAAAACTTACAAAACCTGAGTACCTTTGCGCAAGATAAATTTCTCGTGATACAATCTTTAAATTTGTTTCGGTATTACATTCAGCATTCAGACAAAAAATTCAGATGAATTAATGGAATTACATTGATGTCGTTTTATGTGGTTTTTATAGTTTAATATGGAAGATATTGAATTTTTTCATGATCAAACAGTTGGCCAAATATTTCCAACTTTCCAAGAGGTAAATTTTGTATGTATAGAAGTATATCTCGTCTGCACGAGATAGTCGAATCAGAAGTTGTACAGAAATAGAGAACGCTTGTGCAGTGATTACAAGCCACCGGCAGTTTCCAGTCTCCATGCGGAAGAAAATCCCCGTCTAATAACATGCCTTGGCTGATCAAATCTCTATTGAGATAATCTTGCAGCTGGATGGCATCCCACGCATCTTCATACACGGCGAATTGTTGATAGTTTTCAAAGTCGTCCTTGACAATTAAAACCACTTTACATTTGTACTTCAAAACTATATCACTTTATCACTATTATTTAATAGTATCTAATAGATACTATCAGAATTATCAACAAGGTTTCCATAAAATGGTTATATGATGTCCAGAAATATGTAATTATTAGCTCTGTATTTAAAGTTTAGATGCTAAATTATTTTAATGTAATTAAAAAAAACAATACATATCTTCACAAATATTTTTTCAATTAAAAAATATTATATACAGATTTTATAAGTTAAATAGATTAAATAATATATGAAATTTGACATTTTAAAATTGATCCAAATATTTGAATGCACTATTTTCCTAAGTTTGAATACTAGGTATGATACATAATAATAAGAATAAGAATAATAAACCATGCATATATGTATATACAGTTTAGTTTAAATTAATATGGTTTTTAAAACATTTTACAAATAAAAAATAAAAAATATTTAAATTTAATTTAAAAAATATATAATATAAAAATATAAAAATTGAATAAGAATAAATTTTATTATGAAAATAAATAAATTGATATTTAGAGATATTTCTTAATAATTAAAGTTAAATTTGATAGGTATAATTTTTTTTAACCAATATCTAATCAATTAGTTTGATAGGTATAATATTTAAAGTATAGTTTTAAATGATTTATTATTTTTAATATGTATATATTTTTGAAATGATCAAGTAATAAGATTAAAAAAATATTAAAAAAAATAAAAATATTTTAAATAAAAATAACTACATATCTTAGAATTTATAAGAAATTTCAATTTCATTTTTTATAAATATATAATTATTTATTTTATCACAATATCTTATAATATAACGTATCTAATATAAGTTAATTATGTGCATAATTATGAAGTATATAATAATATAGTTATAAAAAAATTAAAATTAATTATAATTTAAATAAATATATAATAATTTATTTTACAAATTTAATTATTGAATAAACATTAAAAAATCATGAAATACATATTTCAAATCTCATGCCATAAAGAGAATGCTCAGACCAAATAACAAGAGAAATATCATCAATAGGAGATCAAGATCAAGTCTCTCTAAAGGTAGCGAACCCTAGAAAATGCATCTTCTTCTATCTTCGTATTCTCTTTCATTGTGCGATGGATTAGATCTATGCTTGAGTGAGCTTGCTTGATCTGTAATGAGATATTGGATTCACTGGAATATTCACACAACTTGTGTTGTCATAGTGAATCAAGGTTGGCTCTAGCATCAATCATGTAAGGAGCTTCTGAAGCCATACTACTTCCTGAGCTACAAAACTCACTCCAATGTACTCAGCCTCTATTGTACTTAGTGCCACTAAGGTTTGCTTCCTGCTACACCAGTTAATCATGACAAATACCAAATTGTAGCGACACCGAAGGTGCTCTTCCTGTCTATAGCACTCCTAGTCCAATCAACATCAAAATAGCTCTGTAATCTCATGTGACCATTAGAATCATATATCATGCCATGTCCCACGGTTCCACGCGAGTACCTCAATACATGTTTTACAACAACCCAATGTATTTGTCTCTGATCACTCATGAACTGAATGAGGGCACACACTACAAAACAAACGTCTGGTCTGGTATTAACCAAATACATCAATGAACCAATCAATTGTCTATACATGGCGGGATCTACCAAATCTGAATCGAAAGTTGAGTCACTCAACTTCTTCATATTTATATCCATTGGTGTGTGCATGGACTTATAGTCTATCATCCCAATTCTCTTTGGGATATCAAGAGTATACTTTCCTTGACTAAGGAAGATCTCATCATGTTTCTGCTACACTTCTAATCCCAAGAAGTAATTCATTGAACCGATTTCCTTCATTTCGAAGTCTGAGGCTAACTTCCTCTTACACCACTCAATGAGCTTCTCAGCTCCAATGAAAAAGAAATCATCAAACATAAATGACTAGGATTAGGGCCTCAACATCCACAACCTTGTAGTAAAGGTTGGAATATACTTCACTCTTAATGAAGCCCAAACTCATCAAGTATGCATCAATCCTAGCATACCATGCACATGGTGCCTTCTTGAGTCCGTACAACGCCTTCTTTATTTATAAAGGCAAACTAGAAACCTATGTGAGAGATAAGTATACTCGACGTGTTTCGGACTCAGGAGTAGAGTCCATCCTTAGGAGAAAAGAATGACTCAATGGAAAATAAGGTATATGGTTCCAATAAATAGGTTTTTGTATGTTAACTTAGAACCTAGCCGACTTAATGCTCATCTTTTAATAATTGTTAATAATATTAATAAATACTTTAATAATTAAAGCTTATTAATAATTTAGAACTTAACACTTAACCTATTAATATTTTATAAGTAAAACTAATGAATTAATAAATCTTATTTAAACATTAATGTTTTGTTTAATGATTTAATACTTATTCCATTAATAATGCATTTATTAATGACTTATTAATAATAGTATCAAATCATAATTATCCTTAAAATATTAATAATTAATATATATAATACTTGGTGATGATTATTAGCATATATTTACTTAATAATTATTTATTATGGTTTATATTGAGCTTCTTACGGAATAAATGATTGGTTTCCAAGTGTCCTTAACGATTATGCCATTGTCCCTATTGAAATTATTAGGATGTTTCTCAATCTCAATTACCTCCCTTAGGCGTCTTTTGTAGTAATGATCTTCAAGGGCTATAACACGTGCTTCTTCAATGCAAACATGATGATCAGTTTTTGATGAGCGTCCAGCAATGATTGATTTTGTTATCCTACTGTGAATGGTGTCGGTGCAATGTTATTTTAATCAAGTTGTTATCGAATGCCCTATTTCACCAATGTATAAGTCACCACAGGAGCAAGGGAATGAGTAAACACCTTTTTTAAGTTTGGGATCGACTGGGTCTTTTGCTTTAATCTAGGATATTTCTAAGGGGGGTAAGAGGGAAAAAATATGTTTTTATATGTTTTCTTTTAAGGATTTTTGCAATCCTATCAGTAGTTCCTTGAATGCATGGGAGAAAGGATTTTTTCGTCGTGTCATCTTGCTTAGGGTGTTTATGTTCATTAACCGACCTCTTGGATTTATTAAAAGCTCTCATTATATCCTTCTTACTATACCCATTATCTTGGAGAGTTTTTTTTTAAATGCATTAATTCTTCATATAAGTGTTCTTCATCTGATATTCTAATATCTCTCATCCTGAGCATATGTATGATACCAAGCTTTTTCAAAGGGTGTGATGGTGTGATTTGGCATGTACATATCTATCTGTATGAGTTGGATTTTGGTATACCTCGTGTGCAAGAGAACCATCTTCCTTTTTTGTGATTGTAACATCTAGGAATGCGAGGCAATTGTTTTCTTGGATTTCCATAGTAAACTTTATATGCACCGATTGGTTGTTCATGTATTCCAAGAACATATCAAGATTCTCCCTACCATGTGACCAAATGAATTATGCCTGTGAAATCCTAAACCAAGGCCGTCTTTAGTCTACACGTACATCACTTGTCCTTTCGAACAAGTCTCATCATCTTTCTCTTATAGGCCATAGCATATGCACGGGGGGTTCACTCAATGAAATTGTTACATAACATCACCGTTCGCATGATATTAAAGAATATCCCTAATTTCACTAAGTATTGGAAAAGGCCTCCTAAAATTGTATTGTTGAACCTCCCTCACAATATACCTTTCCAATAAAAAAAAACCTCTTGTTTCACCAAATATTGTAGGTATCCATTTTTATCAACCCATTTTTAATACCCCCGTTATATCATATTATCAAGTTGTAACAAACAAGAGCCCTAATGCATCTTAGTATAAGCAAACATGATGCGAAATAAAATAATAGTATAATGCTAATAATGATATCACTAGGATTGTAGGGTCAACTGATCATTTTGTAGCATTGGATAGTGGAAGACCCAACGAAATAGTAATGGGGAAGGCAAAATGCATAAAAGGCAACCCAATCAAGAGATCAATGTAACAAAGAATGTAAAAGAATAATAGTCCAATAGTCAGTGCAATGCTTAGAAAATATGAGAATTGCAAATGTTTCACAACATAGCCTGCTAATCCACCAATTTTATATCTTCTAAATACAAGTATAGTCGTGGAGAACTCATGTTTTCTATAAGCTTGATAAATTAAACTCCATAAAAATGAAAAATTGAAACCCTTTCATGGATGAACTTCCCTACCTTCTTCCTATCAAAACAACCATCATTGATGTTTGAACCGAAATGAACATAGAAAAATTCCTCTTACTTTTCAATAACACCATATGATTATGTGCATAGATTGGATTTGGGTCATTCACAAGATGCAATGAATTGCCTCCACTTCCTTTACATTTATTCTTGCAATCAAAGAAATCAATAACATTTAGTTACCTTTTCTTGGGTTATATCTAGTCTTTACATGAATTAAAAAAATTCATAAGTATAATGATAATATTATAAAACAATTATTTGAAATTAAATATTCTAGTATAAAATGTTTTCATATACATAAATTTTGTATATGAAAACATTTTATACTAGAATATTTAATTTTATTCTAGTATATTTAATTAAATATTCTAGTATAAAAAAATTTCATATACAACAATTATATATATATATATATATATTCTAGTATAAAATGTTTTCATATACAACAATTACACACACACATATATACACTAAAATTAATAAAAAAATTATCTTCATAATTATAATATTATAAAAATGTTATTTTAAATTAAATATTCTAATATACAACAATTTTATGTGAGGTTAAAATGCCATTTTTCTTGTAGTGCAAGGATGTGTTTGCATTCAACCATGGAGACTATTATGATGATATTAATTTTTTTTTAATTAATAAATATGGTAATTAACTATATAATAATTATAATGGACACAAAGAAAATCTAGTGCCATGTACACTAAGGGAACTCGAGGGACCTTTTCTAAAAGGACTTTGCCACCTTCAGTTGAACGAGTGCTTGAGGTGACAAGGTGGCCTACAAAACAACCATGCAAATCATGAAATGAGACCATTGACTAACAAGTGAGAAACTATTACAACAATTTGCTAAGCGAAAAATAGATGGTGGTTACCTATAGCATAAGACTTTAAAGCAGAACAAAAAATAAATGTGCTAGCTAGCATGATGAATCCAAACTTGCCTGAAATAACAATGCAATCGTTAAGAAAATGAAAGCATACATATTTACTAGAGAAAAATAAGAGACAAGTAACTCTGTCTATGGTTTATTTACTAGAGAAAAATAGGATACTTTGTCTATGTATATGTTTTGGTGTAACTACAAGAATAAATGATGAAATATTTGGGTTACATGAGTTGTCTTCTTTTAATTAAATAAATGCAGATGTTGCATAATGAATATTTATGTTGATTCACTACCCTTGGGAGAATTATGTTTTCTACTGAGCCTTTTTTTCTACTATTGAGGAAAATCCTCTATTCAAATCATTTAAAATGATGGATTAAAAGTCTTATAAAGAAACAATCATTTTCCGTAGTCAAGTTGCATACTCATTTAAAACCCTACAACTCGAGAGACAATCAATAGTAATGCACAACACACTATTGTTTCTCTCCTGTCTATAGGAAAATTATTTGTATGGAGTTATGGGTTCCATGTTAAAGGGGATCCAACAGCTCCTTATTATGTAGTTATGTCACAATAGATAGAGCTCTAGTCCAATTTCTCTTTTAGTTAGAATGAGCTTTGGCATACAAGTTGTAATGCAACACTGGAATTGTAATAATTTTTTTATCAATAAATTTATATTGTTCCAACGTATTCAAACTAGGGTTTAATTTAGGAATTCATTAAATTCTCACTGAAGAAGCACCCACTCAAGGGGACAGTTTGATGAATATTTTTGTTATATATTTTTATGTTTCAACATAGTGTGATTGCATTCCCAACTTTGTGGTTTTCTTATATGTTTTTCATTAATACATTTATGTTCCTTCTTAATTTCAATATGTTGTTCTCCTAATCATAAGATATTATTCAATTTCATCTAATTTTGAATGAATAGTTATTAGTTATGTTGACTCTCAAATGGGCATGATTCATGAAAGAAAATTGTAAAAATCTTGGAGGGATGAGGGGGAGATGGATATTATCCTAGGTGAGGATTTAAGCAAATCATGTGTATTAGTGGATGCAAAAGGTTCAGGAAATGAATCCTACACTCACAATGAAAATTTGACAATGCTACTAGGGATGGAGGTCAACATTATGGGTATGATATCTGCAAAAGGTTACACCACTTCCTCTTTTATCATTAGTAGGTAGGTACCCATAATCCTAGCTTATTTTATTTTGGGGAAGGACTATGCTACTTAATGAATGTAAGCCAACAAAGAAAGGATAATGCACTCCTATTTATGATCACTCCCAACTCTTACCTTTTAATACTCTGTCTATGGTTTATATAATGAAGGAGATAATGTACATATTAGTTAGACAAAAGAATTCTACACTTAATTGTAAGATTCCTATGGATTATCGGTTAATAGGATTAAAATGCAGAAAATGATTTATGCATCATTGTACTTATGAATTTTACAAAGATTTATTGTGCATAATAGTGCTCACCCATATATGTTATTTCTATGGATTTAGAACTATATAGATTCAATATGCAAACATATATCAAAATGAGTAAACTATGTAGGAAAAAGAAGAGAATTTGTTTAAAAACTTGTTAATTGCTCTATTGGCATTTAGGATACATGCAACCAAACCATTATATTATTGGTAGGATCCCGCGTAATTGTTAAGAGGAATTTCCTGTATGAATGGATTAATAAATTGTTTTAATTGCAACACAAATCTCTGAATTTATCCCTAAGAATTGACCATCATTATTAGTCAATCATTATAGTTTGATTCAACCTATGGTGGTTATGCCTTTTGTTGCTATTTAAAAGAAAAGAAATTGATTCCCTTGGTTAAAATTATAAATGAACTAAAAAAAGTGGAAAAACCATGAGTGACAGCCCTGGTTTTAAAGTACACATACATGTGTATTAGCACAAAATTCTAACTATGTATAATATGAGTAGCCTACATGGATCAACACTCCTACACTTTGTTTAATAAAAACAAAGTCCATTAAGTAGGTAAAGACCTAGAACAAGGTACATTCAATAAAATATAGATATCCATTTTTTTTAATCCAATATTGAATATGCTTAAAATCGTGTGGGTTGATAATTCCAAGAGAGAAGGCATACTCTGATTTAGAGCAACTTATTTATGAGAAATTATCAGTTAAAACTTATAATCATTTATGGTGAATTGATGGAAATAATCATGTGGAGACATCGAATATTTATATACACAAACAATTCTTAACATAGAACAATATATCGTATAATTGAATAAAAAAAGAAGAGTATTGAATATTAAAACCCCAGGGCTGTGGCTCTATCCTCGAGTTGTAAACTGGTTTATCTAAGTAAAATGTTTTTTTAGATGCAAAATAAAATCACAGGAGTAACTCTATGCAAAGATAGCAGGCAGGTACTTAAGTATTAGAATTTGGATACATTTATAGAGGGAGGTAAATGATAGAAATGATTGTAGTATTGCATCTTTTATACAAAAGAAAACATAGACTTTACAACATATCCACAACCTAGAAATGTCAAGTGATACCATAAAATAGTTTCCTATTACAAAGTAAACAAAATGGGAACCAATAAAAACTTTAATAAATTTTGAATATCCACTTAGAATTGATCATGGGCACACACATATGAGATGCATATTGTGCCCCTAAATCTAGAATACAGGGTATGTGTACAAACAGGATGAGCTCACAATAAGGAAGGAAATTCCTCCCACTAGCTTCATACTTAAAGTAAACATTTAACCCAGAACCCACATACTTGGAAGGTGCCCGAGAAATTCATGAACAAGGATGTTGGAATTCACCTTTTGTCGAAATATTGAAGACACAGATTAAGGAGAAATAAGTTTGAATATTGGGGGTAAATTTTATGAAGTGAAATTGCTTGGCCATGGGTTTGATGGAAACCCTTACCCTACAATTGCACGAGATCCCCGTCATAGTTAAATTAACATACTTCAATGTCATGACACGTTCCAAGGAAATCTTAGGATCGTCAATGCTCAATATAGCACCTGCTTCAAGCAATATAACCAGAGTTAATATACTAGCACAACCACACTTTTAAAAGGGGTTGTATTAGTATTTATGAACATTAATTTATTGATAGCTACATTAATATTAACATTAACCATAACATTAGTATTAATATCATTAATATTCACAAGTTAATACTATCAATGTTAATCTTAATATATTATTATTAATATTAATATGTTAATATTAAAGATAATAATAATAAAATATTAATTAATATTAAAGATAATAATAATAAAATATTAATTAATATTACAGCATTGTAATATTCATATATGTATAAAATTTTGATAGGTAAGGGTAGTATAAAGTACATATGCTTTTTCTTTGGATAAAGATTATGTTAAGATATAAAAATACATATAACCATAATTTATTCATTTTATTAATAAATTTGACTTTAAATACTTATTGCCCTAATTAATATCTAAGTGAATTTAAAGTGTATGATAATCTAGAAAATATCTATGCGTATTTAAAGTGTATGATAACATAGAAAATATCTAGGAAAATAAAAGAAAGTCCTTATATGTGGAACTAAATCTAGTCACATTAGTTCCATCTAAATTTAATGATGAGACAATCTCCAGATTTTGACAGACACCTTATTTCTAGAAATTGTTAACTTATTAGTCCCTGTCAGCCTGCCAAGCAGCAGGGACTATATAATTCGATTTGTTAGATTGTATTAGTTTTTGCACGGTTTCCAAACTATTAATTTTTAGTCATAATATTCCTTCCTAGCCAATCACTTAATCGCGAGTCTTATTTGGCCTATTTTCCATGCATACTCTACTTTACCCTACTGCTCCTATCTACGGTGACACTTTGCATTCACAACCTGACCTAGAATTAATCTATTTTTCCATCTGTGCTTATGCTCTGCACCTACCGCAACCCTTATGTCTTTTCCTCTTGCCACTTGTGTGTTGTAAGAATGCAACTTGGCAAAATGTTTTAAAAAAAAATCTATATAATGTCATCGTCTTCTGAGTTGTTTTGTCTTTATGTTAGTAGTCCAATTAGTCGAAGATGTTGAGAATTAAAATGTTGCAGGTATGCTGCTTTGATTCAATGTTACCATAATTTCTAAAGAATTTTTTTTTATATTATTGTTTCTACGATTTCCAACCAGCTAGTGGGGAATGGGTGTCATATTGGCGTCATATTGGCTCTTGCAGCCAGTTCTTCTTGCAACTGTATTTTGTAACTGGTTGTGTTATCAGAATTTCTCAAGAATTGTTTTTTTAATTTTTATTGTTGTGCTAATCAAGTTTCCAACCAGTTAGTGGGGAATTGGTGTCATCTTGGCTCTTGTAGCCAGTTCTTCTCGTATTTTCTTCTGTAACTAGTTATGCTAATTAATAAATGTTATTTCAAGTTTTCACAGTGAGTCAAATAAATGTTATTTCAAGTTTTCATAGTGAGTCAAATAAATGTTATTTCCGTGGCCTTATTTATTTTCAATTTGTTTTATATTCCTGTTTCAGGTCTTTTTTCTCTATGAAATATTTTATTGTTCCGCATTTACCCTTTTTCATTTGGTTATTATGCAGACAAAGGGTTTCTCTTATAGACCATTTTCATACTTTCCTGCAAACTAAGGTTTTACAATTTGGGTTTTCTATGCATTTAAGGTTTTGACAATTGGAGGTTCTATACACCTGTATACCTTAATCAACGGCTAGGGTTTCAAGATGTGTTATTTTCTTAAAAAATATTTTTGCAGTAATTTGACAACTAGGATTTTAACATCTGTAGTTTCAAAAAATTTCAGATTTTGTTTAGTTAGCAGGGTTTTAAAGCCATCCTTTTGTTTCTGGGATTGAAATATCAGGCCTTTGGCATAATCTCAGATACTTTGATGCATTTATGTCTAAGTTGGCATTAGAGACATCAATATTTAGGTCTGTCCGAATTTTTCATTGGCTTGTCTAGCAACTAGGGTTTGCATCTTTAGGTTTTTTTTAACATGCTCACTAGGTACGAGGCAACATAAATAATTTCATAGATGTAATTGAGCTCAGTTGGACCGTGAGCTTACCGGATTGAATAGCTCCACTTCCCTCTCTTTTCTCCAGAGCTTTGCACCTACGTTGGGGTGATGTATACATAAGAAAACATAAATTTCTAACTTTCAAATGATTATGTCATTGTATGACCATGAGCTTACCAAATTGAATAGCTCCACTTCCCTCTCTTTTCCTCCAGAGCTTTGCACCTGAGTTGGGGAGATGTATACATAAGAAAACATAAATTTGTAACTTTCAAATGATTATGCATACAATGACAGAAAAGTTGAAGCTTCGTTGACTTGGAGTGTATATTGTTGCTCACTAGGTACCAGGAAACGGTTACTCAAATGTTCTCTTTAGCTGAAATTGGGCAGTGCTTTGTGACTCCCTTGATACCACTATATATTGCAAATTTCACCAAAAAAATTCTATTCGAACTCAATTAAAAGGAAAAATTTTCACTCCAACACACACATGCCAGCTAGCGCAACAATAAAACAAGTAGACCTGCTTAGATTGGATTGGCATCACCTTCTTTTATGTCTTGTACCAGCTCATTGGAATTGTCGAATTTGCTCGATGATGACGCATGCTATAGTCAAAAGTGCATTGTGTTTCCTTATGTGGCGAACAGGATTTGAACCTGAACATGATTTGAACTTGTATGCACAGATTAATAATTCTGCCAAGCTAACCATATTTGCTCCACCACCATTTTGTTTCGCAGTTCGTCGAGCACACTTGGCAACCCTTTTGAACCCTAAAATTGTTTGACTGTTACTACAACCATCCTTCAGGAAACCCTACTACAGCTTGCTGGAAACTGCTGCTAAAACTCTCGGTCAGAAATACCTTGTTGTCGAGACCTGTACATAAAAAGCATTAGTAAGTAAAGGAGTGAAGGCCTATTGAATGGTAGTTCTAGGTAAAAAGGTTCTTTTGTTATATAGAAAAGAATAAACACACCATCCCCATGTTTCTGCTATCGAGACCTATACATAAAAAGCATGTTGGCAGGCAACAACCTTCTCAATTTTCTGCTTTATTCAATAAAATTGATCAGTTCCATTTACAATATATTGCAAATTTATTCAGAAGTGCCTTTAGAATTGAATTCTAACAGTACCTTTAATGGAGAGTATTAATGATTAAGGTTTAGTTGAGGAAGCAATTTCAATTCAAGCTTGATCTTTTTAAAAATTTATCATTCTAACAGTTGTTAAGTATGATCACTCTTTAGTAAGGTTCCTAGTGATTATATTTAATATATGCTAGCTGTTATCATTCACTATTGATTAACATTGCTTGAATTTAATCTTATCATTCCTTATTTTTATTTTTGTTTTCATTTCTTTCTAAGATATGACTTCTATATTTGGTATAGGTTAATATATATCTGTCTAGAGGTGATTCATTTTGTCACATAATTAAAACCATTTATGAAAATTGTGAAAGAAGAATTATTGTCATGGGTAAACAAATGGTTGGAAATGAAATCAAGGAAGGAAAAATACAAGAATGATAGGAAAATCATAAAGATGTTCAATGAACAATTACTTGAACAAAGTGAGAATCAGAAGCTCAAAATTCTCGAGCTTACAGCTAGATTATCATAATCAAGAAGAAAAGTTAGACTCTATAGTGCAGCATGAAATATTTTTGAAATCAGGGTTTGTTCTATTTTGAATCTAGTAGGGAACAAAATTTCTAAGCAACATGTTCGAATACTTTTACTATTTTATTCTTATCTTCCATTTAAAAGTTTATCTGATAATGTTGTATTTCTCTTGTACAGGTGGAAGTTGTTCAATTTTTGGTTGAATGAATGGAAAGACTATGTGTTACAAGAATCAGGATTTTTTTGGATAAAGATGCTGTAGTTACAACTATTTTGGCTACTGATTTGGAGAAGACATGCCAGATGTACATATTGTTAAATGCGTTGGATTGCATATAAATCCTTTTGCTGGCTGTTGGCATTTGCTGTTGCTTGATGCAGTTTTTGTGGATCAGCTCGATGCTTATGGAAGCCACATCATCAGTCAATTCCTATAGGAAAAAATTAATACAAGCTAGTCATCTTATTGAAAATTACAACTATCATTTCATATGATGACTGAGTCTTCCAGGTGCATTTTCTTGAAGAAATTTGATGCAACAAAACAATGACAATACCTTCTCATTTGTTTTGATGTAACAGCTGTTAAGAACCGAATGATTATTTTTAGAATATTTGTTATGTAGAAAGCTCAAAACAGTTAGTAGCTTTGGCTATAAAATCTAGAAAGACAGATTGCATTTGGGGTCGATGGAGTACGAGAGGAAATGCTTATTGAAATCATAATTTTTGCTAGTTTTGATTACTCTTCTGAATTTCTTCGTGGAGAATTGGCACTAGACTTCTAAACTGGTATAAATGTTTTGATTACAGTTTTTGAAACTCAAATACAGATTTTAATATATCATCTACTCAATTTTTATACTTATACAATTTTACTTTTATGTGATTCTATTCGTTATCTGATGTTTACTCTATTTACACAGTATCTTTATTTGATTCAAGTATTGTTGGATCCTGTCATTTGATATGTTATAGATGATCAAGATTTAGCAATAATACATTTTATACTCATATATGTTAAACATTTGTATGTATACAATGCTTTCATGATGAGTATTATCTCTTATTCAAATATCTGGTATTGCAAATTAGTTATTAATTAATTGAACATAATAGGAAAATAAAGCAGTTTACTATTTTATTCTTCTGTGTGTGCATTTTTCAACAGAGTAATTTTTGTGATAAATAATTTGTGATATTTCTATCTGAATTATTATCATGTCTGATTCTTTGTTATCTCAACCAATTAGTTAATGATTAATTTAGTTTTTCAAAACGCTCTCAGCTGAGATAGGTCAGGTTAGATAGATTAATTAGTTTTATTTTAATTTGTAGGATAAATGCTAGCAATTTTAACATAGATTTTATTTAGAATAATTTTGTTTAAATTTTGAAGTTATTATTAGATAATTGAGAAAAACTAAAACTAAAACAAAGACAGAAGACTTTCTTTAGGAAAGCACATTAGGTTAGTTTGAACTTAGAGATTAGATTTAGGATTCATTTCTTAAGCAGTAGATTAATTTAGGATTATATTTCTGTTGAATTTTATAGTTCTACTTCACAGAATAAATTCAACTTGTAGCAAGAGACCATAACCTGCGAGATCAAACTATACCAAACATATCGAGAGCTGCTTTAAGCAATCTGCCTTAAGCAATCTGTGTGGGTTTGATTTCTTTAAGTTGGCCTCCAACAAAGCATTAGTAAGTAAAGGAGTGAAGGCCTGTTGAATGGTAGTTCTAGGTACAAAGTAGTTCTAGGTACAAAGGTTCTTTTGTTATATATATAGAAAAGAATAAACACACCATCCCCATGTTTCTTATTGTGCAAGGCTGGAATTTTGTTTTACTTTTCTTTCACAATTTTCATAAATGGTTTTAATTATTTTATTGCATTTTCGTTAAACCCTTGAGGGTCAAATCATTTAAAAATATTTTAAGAATGATATTCTGAATGAACAAACTACACACAAACATAAACCAATTTCCAATTTCTAAACTAGTTGATATAAAAACATTAAAATTTTAGTTTCATCCTCTATACCATTTTTAATATTTACATGGAATTCTGTAATATTTTCCATTTTCCATGCAGCATAGGTATGGGCTTAGCTGCTCGCAGTTAAATCTTGTTTTATGATGTTAATCATTAAGGTGTCTCTTTTATTTAACCTCCTTGATTAGTACTATACCATTTTAGTATAATATAATTTTAAATGATATTAAATAACATAATTCATTGTAATTATAATATAATTTTAAATGATATTAAAT
Organism: Larix kaempferi; assembly: GCA_027924585.1. Classification (NCBI taxonomy): domain Eukaryota; kingdom Viridiplantae; phylum Streptophyta; class Pinopsida; order Pinales; family Pinaceae; genus Larix; species Larix kaempferi. The sequence continues at coordinate 4,788,541 of BSBM01000426.1, read as the reverse complement.
AACATAACTCAGTGTATGGATTTGCAGATAATGGAATTTCATACTTACAATGCATTTTCATATGAAATATTTATAGATAAATGTACACATTGATATAATCGGTTATGATAAGAAGTGACCGGCTGCATTATAGTGTGAGGTGACCTTTAACAATATGAAATGAGATTATTCAACTCATGATGCATCAATGCAATGGTATGCATCCTAATTACCATTAATCTTATGAGCTCCCTAAAACCTCGTATGGTATGCATCCTAATTACCATTAAACTTATGAGCTCCCTAAAACCTCGTATGCGAAATTTTTGCTACGTTTTAAATATCAAGATGACTATAAAACACTGCAGAATAATTATAAAACCCTGCAGAATAACTATAGAAAAGGGACCGATCGAAGAGTGGAGCATTAAATTATAAAAGATTCACGTTAGAAAGAGAAAAAAAAATCTCACAAAAAAAAGGAACAAACCATAAACATATATTGCCTGTAGCCAACAAGCAAAGAACGATGTCACATGATAGACATATTAATTGACATTATCATCATTTAGCAATGGCAAAAGCACATAACAACAAGAATGAAGGAAGATGTTTGCTATGATTCTTCTGATTTGAGAGTGGGATTTATCTTCCTTTAATAAAAACGTCATGCTCGCGTTGCCTGGTCAACTGAAACAGATCATAGTCCACCACCTATTCCTCCTCCGCGGCGGTGTCGTGTTACATGCTTTTTTTCCCTGTATGTTAGTTGAGACTGTAAAACTGGCTATCATGGGCACGCTCAGAGTTCTATATAAGTAATTATGTTTACAGTTCTATATAAGTAATTCTGTTTGCAGTTCTGCATAGAACTTGGTACAAATAAAAGGAAAAAATGTCAAAGAAATTAAAAATATACCTTTCAAAATTGTCAAAAATTTCATGACAAAATACAGAGAAGACTCTATACCTTCCGGAAGAACAAAGGGTCCAAAGACCAAACAGAACTCAGCCTCTGCACTCGGATATCCCACTGTGGCTACGGAATATTCAAGCTAAATGATTTCTAATTCAACCAGTTCAACTGCATCTGATTTCGTTTGCACAAGCTCCGCTGCCAGTGGGATATCTATATCAATTTAGAACTGAGTATACTGAATCTGGAACGGGCGTAGCTTCGGGATTTTTGTTTCCAGAACAGTCATCCAACGCTAGTCTGAATTTTTATTCATTGCTTTATGAAATCTGATAATTCTTCCATCTTTTGTCCTGCCGACCACAAAATCAAGTTACAAGTATAAATATGTGTTGATTTCCATCATAAGGTTTTTATCCTGCCCACAAAATCAAGTTACAAGTATAAATCTGTGTTAATTTCCATCATAATTTCCAGCAGCAACAGCTTCAATGTAATTGCTACCAGTGGATTCAAAAGTATGGGAAGCATGCATGGAGTGAGAAACAAGATCAGGATTTGTCTACAGGTCATCATGGGACGTGTGATATTCTGTGTGTGGCAGCACTGAATATTGTTGGTGTGGCAGCGTTGAGCCCCAAGTGGCATGCAAATCGGATTACCTCCAGGTGGTGGCAGGAATGATAGTGTTTACATTTTGCGTTTACATTGGTCAATGCGTTGCTTTTCTCACGGAGTTGGTATTGATATGGCATACTTCAACGGCTATGACTAGGGTTTCTGACATTATAAAATGAACCTCGTTTTAAAAATTACATAGTAGGTTTGTCTCCGAAAGCAACCACCTCTTCACAAAAACGCATGTTTGTCTCCGAAAGCACCGCATCTTCACAAAAAAGCGTGTTGAAGGTTGTCACCTCTACTTTACAAGCACATAACTTGCTCTCTGTAGGGACGTATTAAAAAACCAAAATAGGAATAGGAATCCCAACCAAACATCCATTTCCAATCAAACATAATGATGATAAATCATTGTAAAAAAACATATATTTATATAATCTCCACTTTCTTCTCATTTTGGCGGTTTTTCAATGTTTTATTAAGATACAAAAGGACGCCTTAGCTATAGTCTTAATTTAATGTAACTTGCTCCTTTAGATTTATGTCATTTTACACATTAATTGGGGGTGGCCTATGTTTGGCTAATTATAAATACTATGACGAGACATATAAAGATATATAGCCTTTAACTTGAGCGTGACATACTGCGTAACACTTTTTCCGTACAAGTTATTTAGGGACTTAGTAAGAATATGTCATGTAATTAGAAGAAAATATTAAGAAAAACAAAAATACCAGTTTACTTTATTCACATAATAATTTGAAAAAGATAAACACAACTTTCGTATGACCATATTCATTCATATATAATATTGGTTTCGCTACCTATCGTTCTCTCCATAAATTTATTTTATTTAAGTGAAATGCCACAAGAAATATGAGCCTTTGTTTTCTAAAGGTTTTATGAGCCTTTGTTTTCTAAAGGTTTCATGTATCTATGTTAGTGATATATATAAAAGGTTTATGATATATATAAAAGGTTTATTATATAATATTTGTATATTATTTCTTCTAGTAGTCATCCATAACTACAAGTCGAGAGCTAAAGATTCCCAGCATTACATTGTTATTGCCATAACACCTAATGAATTCACACAAAAGAGTTTTAAATCGTGACATAATGAATTCACACAAAAGAGTTTTAAATCGTGACAAACCTTATCATTGGATTTTAAATTTTGAATTCACACAAAAGAGTTTTAAATCGTGACAAACCTTATCATTGGATTTTAATAATTTATATGAATGATTGATGACAAACATAGATGGTCACACATGAACAACTTCACACTAAATTCTCTTTTCAAGAGTTTTCTTGTTTTTTTTAACATTTCATTATTTTTAGATGTTGTTAAAATTGTTTTTTAATGATTAATCATAAGTAAATGACACATAAAGTCCAATCAATTACAACAATAAATCTACTGCGTAAATAATTCAAATACGATAGCCTTGGCATTTTAAGTATATATGTCTTAAAATAAACTAATTAATTCAAAGAGGATAGCCTCGGCATTTTAAGTATATGTCTTAAAATCAACTAAATAATTCAAAGGTAGCCTCGGCATTTTAAGTATACATGTCTTAAAATAAACTATAAAAGTATATAGACTAAAAATCTCCATGAAAATGACAAAATAAGATCTCATTATATTCATAACAAAGTCTTGCTATTGCTATAGTAATGACTCGTATCATTTTATTATGGGACCCCATAGAACGTAAATTTAGAGTTTATTTCCTGCACTTTGTTACATAAGATAAGAGGGATAGATTGAAAGTCATTTGTATGCTATTTCAAGCATTCTTTTCTTTTGTCAAGCCAAGGAGAGATACTATGGATCTTTGTCTTTAGTCGCTCCGTACCTGAATCAAATTATAAGGGTTATATCAAAGTGCAATATTCATGCACTTAGAGGCAATATGCAGAGTGTTTATCATCCTTAATAAATTTGTGTTAACTGTCCCATGCAAATCTTTAATTGGAATTTAATCTATATATCCAACTTTGGCCCACCCAACATTGCAAACAACCACATCAGTAGGCCTTCATTGGAACGATTTTTCTATTTCATCCGAAAGAGTTTCATAGTTCAGAGAACTGATTCGAATTCATTCTTAAAAACACAAATTATGAATGCAGTAGACTCTGATAAAGTTGTTCAACCATCCGACGATGTGGTTGTGCTTATGAACATTAATTTTTAAAAAAATTCTTGACTGTACTTTTCCATGTCCACAAATTGACGACCACAAGAGCCCTAAACAAATACATTCATGTCCACATCAACGGGTGTCACATTTTGGAACTGTTGAAAAGCTCCAAACGGGTCAAACGAAGAGAGGATATTTTATAGTAAGTTTAACTAAAAAAAATATTTACCTAATCCAAAAGTCAAATGCAAGCCATTTTACTAAACACGGATATACAATTATGCTAGTTGCATTACAACTTTCCCGTGGTTTGCTTTTAATTTTGGCAGGGACTTGAAGCTTTGCTTCTATCTCCCTTGTTAAACTAGCAAAGGAAATCAAGGACTCTAAACCTACTCAACCATAAGTAGAAAACAATAAAATGTTTTTTCGACCTTACTAGAACACAATATAAGAAGCATTTATAAATGATCTTTTAAACCGTGTATTAGATACAAATTTCCAAATTGAGATATCTATTCACATGTGTAAAATCAATTTTTTAATCTAGTATAACATTTGATTTTTATGGACAAACTGTAGTATCTTTTCTTATGATTGTAATGTTCAAATAGTAGTATTGTTTCTTGTGAGAAGTATTGTAGAACATATTTGATTCTCGCTATAGCACACCCTTCATTGTTGAATACATGACAAACATCCAAATATATAAAGTTAAATGTATAGATAAGGGATTTCTTTTCCAAACCTATAAATATTAGTAGACGATACAGTTTGCATTGAAATATCATTAAACTAAGAGAAAACTAACAGAGAAATAATTATATTTGGAAAAAATAATAACAATAGGAGGATGGTTTTGGTGAAATATATATATATATATATATATATATATATATATATTAAAAATTAAATTTTAAAAATATAAGAATGCTATTTGTAGATTTGGTCATATTGTTTAATTATTTTTTGAATCAACTCAAAAAAATTGAGAGAAAAATGTTAAAAATTTAAAAGTCCAAATAAATTCATTACCATTGTTAGCACTCAAAATTTACCCTTTGGTTGTGGAAGGATAATTCTAACGTAACTATTTCAAACCAGTCTTTAGGAGGAAAAATAGTTTTTTTCCTACCAGAGAGGGTTCTCTAAAAAATGTATACAATGTCTAGAGATATTTTCAAAACTGATTTTTATTTAGAATTCGTAAGAGGTTGAAACATATGAATCACATTTGGCATGGAGTCACATCTGAATATTTAAAAACCAGCAGAATTTCAACCATAAGGGTTTTGGAAAAGGAAAGGTAGTTGTTATTTCCAAGTCAAGTTCTTGTTTGGCAGATGGTATTTGAAAGAAAGAATGACACTCCATCAATATTAGGCAAACCCTAACATGAATATTAGGCAAACCCTATCTGCCTCATAACTAAAAATAGTAAAAGTTAAACTAACTATTACATTCCACTTTGGTCAAAATTTTATACAAATGTCAAAATTTCTCAAAATATAAATCCTAATGTCTTTCTATTGGCTGGTAGCTACTTGAAAAAAATTTCCCACGAACAAAATTCTTTAAGAATGCAAGTTGTATTTCATCTCTCCATACTTTTCCACCATCTTCCATTGATCCATAGTGGGTACTTCATAACTTGTCATCTCTTTGACCAAAACCTTCATCTATATGTGATATGCAATGGAAATTGGGGGTATTCTTCCACGAATCATGGTCAACTGATTTAAAATTTCAAAATCTTCTGAAATATTTTCCAATAAAATTTTGCCTGTTAAAACATGAGTTAAACCTTCAAACTTTTCATGATTTGTTCTGACCTTGAATAGTAATTCCTTGTAATTATTCTAAGGAATGAACTCATTATTTTCTTCCCAAAATGAGTGCAATCCCTTCTCAACTAAATTTTCAAATTCCTTCTTGAAGTCTACAACCTGTTTTTTCATTTATTCAGCTCTGGCTTGAACATTTTCAATATGTGCATGTTTCCCAAGCACCCTCCTTTCCCTTCTGTAAGAGTATTTAGAAAACTTATAGTGTTTTGGGCTTTGTCTTTTGGTTTTCTATCTAAAACTTCCCTCATTCATGTACAACTTTGTAATATTTCATCTGCTACTTTTTCTTTTGTCGTCATGAAATTCAAATAGGGTCTGAATTTTGCAGCTTCATTTATGATTGAGTCCCATATCAAGTGTTTTGCACCTTGCATTGGAAGTTGCCCTGTTACCGGGGTTATGAATCTTTGATTTATGTCTATTAAGTATTTATTCTTATCCTCTAATTCTTTTATTTCTTTGTCTTTTTTCTGATTATCTTCTTCTAATCTTTGTTTTTCTTCTTTTAACTCTTTTATATCCACCTCTTTCAAGCTAACTTGAGACATAGCTTGGATGAGGTCATATGCATTTGCTTCTTTGCCTTTTTTACTAGTTCCCTGCTGCTCTTGTGCTATGGCTGCCAATTTTCCTTTAAGGTATTCAACTTGATTTTTGAGACTTATTCTATATTTCTCCCATTCAACTTCCTTTCCTGTAAAATTCAGCAACTTTATTTTACTATCATCCAATTCTTGATATAAGCTTTCTTTTTATTGTTCCAACACAGCCAATTCAGAAGCTTGAATTAACTGTGTTGCTGGGATTTTAAGCTTCTTCTTGAGCAACTGAATAGTACTCTCTTTCTCCATCAACAACTCTCTGCTTGCCTCACCCTTGTTTGCTCCATCACTATTTTCTATCAAATCTATCTGCAACCTTTTAATTTGTTGTTGGTGGGATTTGTTCTCAGTTTTTTCTTATCTCAACTGAATCTCTAACTTGTTAACTGCGTTCTGCAACTTGGAAACTTTCAGGGTAGCCTTCATTAATTATGTGTAAATGACTTCCCCAGCTTGCCTATGCAAATGAATTTTATCTGGGGTCGTCATCTTTTGCAAATTCAACTTCATTTCTATGACTTTTTCATTGGATGACACAACCAAATTCAAAGTGTTTTCTGTAAGATCTCTGCTGGTCATCAAGGTGAATTCTAAGTTCATTATGCTTCTAACTTTTGGAAATAAATTATAAGCATTTTCTGAGGTTTCTTGCTTATCCTATCCATATTTAACATACATCTCTGCTCTTGACTGAAATATACAACTGTCACTAGCTTCCTTGGCTTCTGAAATTTGTACTCATGCACTTGAACTTCTGGAGCTTGATATTTTTCTTTTTTCTTCTCTTTTTCACTTGCAAATACAACTAAATCTCTTTGGGAATATTCTTTAAGCTTCTTTTCTCTTTCTTGTTCTTCAACTTTTGTATCAATGATCTCTTCAAAACTCCTTTTACTAACAATTTACATTTTTCTTGGAGTAGGTATTATCTCTGTTGAATATTTTGCTAGAAAAGAAGGATCTAATGGTGAACATGTTGAAACCTCCTTGCCAAATTCATACTGTAGAATATTAGCCATTTTTTATAATCCCTCAACTTCTTAATAACCAAATTCCTTACTCCTATTATGCTGTCTCCTTTGAGAAATGACGTTGCAGGGATCATAATTGACAACAATTCCCTTTTTTAAATCCAACTCTTCTAACTACTTTTCTATAAAATAAAGGGCATACTTATTCTTCACAATGAAAGATCCCACTTTCAAAGGAAAATTTATATCATAAGCTTTTATAAAAGCTGAAAAGTGGTCATTTTCAACAGTTAATTTTTTCCTGATGAATTCCAAAGCAAATATCCTTAAGGTTAAAAATGTTGGCAGCATGTAAGGCTCTTTCATAAACCCATACAATCTGATGATTGTGTGATGCTTCAACAAAAACCAATCTCCTACTGCCATGTCTCGTTTCAGCTGCATCAATGTCTTAATTTCCGGCAGTACCCTTGGCAGTTCTTCCCCAAAAATTAATTTATTTATTTATGATAGAATATGCTTCATGAAATCAAACATATTTTCCTCCAAAGTATTTGAAAAAACCACCTGTGAAAAATGTAAATCTTTCTGAATTGAAAATAGAAGCATCTTCATTAGATAAGACTGGAATCTGAAATTCCTGGTATTGTGGAAATTCACCAGCTGAGAGTGAACACTTTCATCTAGGAATTCATCATATTTAAGACATGGTACCTTACTATACTCTACCCCTAGTATGCCAAAACTTATTCTAAAAAGAAGACACAATTGAACTTCTGTTACCACTGCATCACTATTTAACCCTAAAAACTGAGCAATTAGCGATAATACCAACTATGTATTCTTGTTGAAAAATTCATATCTAATCGGTAGGGAGTATCTTCAATTTCAAGGTCGGGCTTGAGGAAACTAGTTAGAAAATCTTGTTTAGTTTTCGGGGACGACTGACGGTAATGGCTGACTATGGCTTCTTCGGTAAGACTTTATCGTTTAAAAAGTTGAGACGGAGGTACTTCAAGAGAATAACTGATAGTAGTAGACTCAATAGGGAAAATAATTTTGGACTTAGATGCATTCATTATCACTTCTCACTCTATGAATAATTCGTTGCACACCATGAAATAAACTCGGGGAACCCTATAATTTGGCCTGGACAAAATTATATAAGAGAAGATTGAAAAACCTTGTGTGTATCTGAACCTTCCTTATACGATCTATCCATTCTGGATTTAACTTCTTTAACTAGCAATTTAACCATAGGATCGTAAATGTATTTATCCCTGTATTCTAGGGAATCATCTACTTTAGTATTCGACACCTGGGGTCTCTTCCGTTCCTTCCATTATATAAATAAGTTATCTAACTCACTGCACAAGTTTTGAAGCCTACCTGAATCTGACGAGTCTGCGATTGGGCATGCTCTGTCGCTTTCCTAGTCCGCACACATTTCAAACCTTATGACAATTCATGAGACAAATGTCAACCCTCAAAGTGGTTTCGCACGGCGCCTGGGTGGTTTTATATACCACTTTTTCAACTTGTGAAATTCTCAGGCTTTGACACGTGGATAGCATTTTCAAATTTTGCAACCTCTCATATTTTCATTCTGTTGTGCATCTCCGTGGCATGAAATAGCTACGAGTCGTAGATCTGTCAATAATCGTTCAATTTACGGTGAGACTTGCTCACCCTTTAACCCTTTCGCTTTTTCCACTGTCGACGGAGTCTCCATTATCTCCCATGCTTCTTTCTTAGCGAAAACCTTTTCCACTCGTCGATCTTCCATGACACAACCCGGACCATTGGATCATCCATTGCTTTATCGTCACTTCTATGATATTTTCGGAAGACCACCTCTATCGTAGGATCCTATTCTTCCTTGATCTTGACCATTGATCTTATTATTATCTTTTGACCTTCAATGTTACACCCTCAAAGTGGTTTTCACAACGGTGAGAGGTGGTTTTCCTTACCACCTTTACAATTTGTGAAATACTCAGGTGCCGACATGTGGAGGGCGGTATATTATTTTGCAACCGCTTATACCTCCATTTCTTCGTGCAAAATTTGCGGTGCAGAATGGCTGTGAGCTGTCGATATCTTGATCGTTGATCGATCAACAGTGAGACTTTGTCACCTTTTAACTTTTCTACCTTTACTCCTACGATGAGGTCCTATCCTGATATCTTTTGCGCTTCTTCCCTGGCGGAACATTTCTCCCTCCGTCGATCTCTCATGATGTAATCTGGGTCATTGGATTGTTCACCCTTTTTACCATTTCCTTTATGGTCATTTCGGAAAGTTATCTCCATCCACTACTTCAATTTATTTTGGGTCTGCTTTGATGTGGCTAATAATGACATGAGATTTTCTCACCTTCGAAACTCTAAACCTTCTTTTGGACTCTTCATTTTCAATCTTAGGTAATATCTTCAACCAAATTTGGATTATCTGACTCCTAATCAAATTTGAAAAGATACTGTGCCAACAACCATCAATAAACATTTATTACAATTTGAATTTTAAGATGTTAAAAATAATTCATAAATATAAAAATGATATTTAAAAAATTTTATTTTCTAAATCGGCTAAATATTTAATGGGGCATGGTAGAGTAGTACTAAACAGAAGGCCAAATGCGGTGACCCTTCTTGCAATGTTTAGCCACTTCTTCTACTAGGCACTTCACCAACACTGTTTCATAAAGTTGCAATGCACAAAGTAAAACTTTTGATCATTCTTGCACAGAATAAAACTTGCAATCCTTCTTGCATAAATCATAAATATGTTTTTTTCCAACTTTTAATCATATTCCAAACATATTTGATCTTGCGTAAATCATAAATATATTTTTACAGTTAGAATAAATAGACAACTTTTAATCCTATGAGGTACATGTTTGCCAAGTATTAGACAACAATTCTCATAAATAATTTTAAAAAAACCATTAAAAATTAAACTACAGTTAAAGAAAACCATCCATTAAATATAGAAAAAATCATAAATTGAAAATCTGGAACCGAGATTACATTGACTTACTCTTAGTAAAAAAAATCATAAGAACAGAGTAATGGCATTGATAGAACTTTATGCAAATTACCCTAGTTTACAGAGGACTAGAAGAAAACGGAGGCGGGTCATAACAAAAGGTAAAAGCGACCAACAAGAAACTGGTAAAAAGTTGAAACTATGATCAGGAATAACCCAATTTTTATTATTCTAATAACTAATAACTTATAACCCAATTTCCATTATTGTAGACACTTTTAGGTTCCTCCTTGTACTAGCTAAAATTATTTGAAAATATGTATTGTGTTATCTGTACGATTTCTATCTGGGACTATTTGTTTAGACATAGTAACCATTATGCGGGACTATTTATTAACAAAAGTAACCATTTTTCTATTTCTTCCGGAATCTATATTTAAAGAGATGGGTATTTTCAAACCCTTTTGTTGTATTTATAATTTATGAAAAGAGAGAGAAATGCAAGTCAGTTGTAGTTAACACTAATAGCAATTATAATTGTAATTAATTCATAGATGGAAATGTAACCCATATTGAGCTAATGAAAATTTGAAGAAAAGTATTCATGGCATTTAACATAATTGATGTACAATGTAGTGAGTTTGACTTTTATCCATTAGATTGATTTTATCTATGGTAGAACTAGAAAGAGTCCGATAAGTAAAAATGAAGGATAAAAAAAGTTAGCAATCTAGGTCTGGAAGTACATATGTTTACATTGAGACAAAAATAATTGATAACCAAGGGTGCATAAAGACTAGCGAGGGAATCGGTTATTGTTAAATTTGAATGTGCTTCTCATTTGCATACTTTATTGTGGTGCAACTGATATAGTTTCATGAACAATGCAGTCAATCATTGTAAGTGTTTTGAAAATGAGATCAATGTCTAGCCTAAAAATTATAGGTAGGGCTACCTAGTAAGGATCTCTAAGTCCCTTGTTTTTATGGGAAATAATTGTTTCTTTAATATCTGGTCCAAGAACACTAACACAACATTAATGATATAAGGGCTAATATTTCATGTATATAATTTTATTCCCACTATACCATATATATATGTGTGTGTGTGTGTGTGTGTGTGTGTGTGTGTGACCATTGTGGAAGGACTCTGAGTCAGGTCTGAACTTGTTGCCTAGGTAGAAAAAAGCCACGAACAATCAAAATTAAGGCATGTTATGCAAAAACAATTATGCTAATTTTTCAAAGAAGACTGCAAAAATTTAGCATTTTTTGTGTTGATGAATAGTTTCTTGCAGTTTCACCTATTTTATATAGGTAGATATACCTCGTTATTTATTTGGAATAAAAATTGCATATATTAATTACTGTTAATGAACAACCTAATTGTTAGCATGTTTGGCATGTGGCTCCTTTGTCAATTGTGTATCCATTTTCATTTTGGCAAGAGCTTGATATGGTTGTATTATTGGCTTGGTGCTGTAATATGAAGTGTTTGTTTTTATTTCACATTAGTGATTAGTATATCATTAATTTGTGTTTTTATATTTATTTATTTAATTGATTGAATACAGGGATAAATTGAGAAATGTCACATCTTGGTCGTCGTAAGAAAGATAAAAAAACAACATTCACTTGCTAATGCATTTGGTATCCCTCAAGACTCCAATCGACCATGCCACTTTTAAAATCAAGTTTATGATCATCCACTTGAAGGCCATGAATCAAATAGTGCAGAACCTCTTGAAGAGGAACAACCATGAAAGAGGCCCAAAAGAACATTAAAGTCCAAATGGAAAACAAAATTTCCTTGGGATTATGCTGTAAATGATTGTAATGGTGTTAAAGGATAAAGTGTTTGTGGTGTGTAAAATTTAAAAGGGAAACTCCATTTGCTAAAGAAGGAAGTATGACTCTTCAAGTTAGTGGTCTAAACATCCATGCAAGATCAAAGGCTCATAAATTTGCTTTGCAACGTTTAGAAGGGGAAAGCAAATATATGAGCCTTAGCTTTAGAAGTATATAAGTCCAAAGGCTCACCATACACAACTTAGCTTTAGAAGTATATAAGTCCATATGTGACTTGAATAGGTATAAAATCACTCCTCACATGCCTCTAATAGATTAATACTGTTCATATACAAATACAACATCTAGAAAAGAGTTTTTACAAGTTGTTAAGGATGTATATTGGAAAAAGTTAAAAGATGAGATTTCCAACATCCCATTTTACTCAATTTTAGTTGATGAAAGTACTGATCGGACTATGGTGCAACATTTGATCATTTATATTTCATATTTGACAAATGAAGGAAGAGGTCAATGTGTTACAAAATTCATAAAGTTGCTTCAAATTAAAGATGGAACATCACAGTCTATGTATGATGCCGTCACATCTCTTTTAGCAGAAATGGATCTATCCTTGATAAATTTAGTTGTATTTGGATCTAATGGGGCCTCATCCATGAGGAGCATTTGTGAAGGTTTATCTACTAAGTTTCGTTGACATGATCCTCATTTATTAGATATCCACTGCATAGCTCATCGAGAAGCACTAGCAGCAAATGATGCTTCATATTTTTTTTCCAAAGTTGCAAGCTATTGATAAGTTTTCAAACAAGGTTTACTCATGGCTCAGGAAATATGCTAAAAGACATGGAGAATTAAAATAACTCATGGATTCATTTAAAATAAAAAGGTTAGAAATTTTACAAATTCATCACATTAGGTGGTTATCTAGAAGTAAATTCTTGGAAAGACTTGTTAAACTCATGCCTGCTTTGTTAAGGGACTAGGAGTTGGGGGAAAAAAATGTATGAGGTGGCCACAATATTTCAAGTGCAATTTTGCATCCATTTACTTGCAGATGTGCTTATTGAGTTAAATAAGATGAATCAAAAGTTCAAAGAAGATCATGTTGATATTACATCTGTTGGAACTACTTTGGATATCACTATTAGCTTGCTTCATAAGTGATTTCTAAGAGGCATATATTTGGGACAGGTGCAATACACACATCATCTCTTTTAAGTAAAACACAACAAGGAACTGATGATTTTACAAATTGCACAGGTATGGTACATGTACATGCATTGAGGTTTGAGGGTTTTCCAAAGTCACAAAGATCAGGGACACTAGATGATTGCATTTTGTTGGGAAATTTTTTTGTAATGAAGGTGATTGACTCTCTCAATGCAAGGTTCACAGATTTACCTATATTTAATGCTACTAAGTTTTTTAGTCCTCATAATTATTACGAGGATATGGATGATAGGGACTCTCAAACAAGAAGATGTCTAACATTTTTATGTGAGAAATTTAGTGTTGGGGACTCACCCATTGTGTATAGTGTTAAATGTTTCGGTGAAATGGACGAATTTATTTGTATCGTTTATAGATCATACCCAAAAAAGGAGATGTTTGGAGCATGGGATCTATGTGGAAGTGAGCATGAATGGTTTGAAGGATTTCCATGTTTGATGCGTCTATGGCAAGTTATTCTTGTTATTCCAGCTAGCACGACAGTATGTGAAAGAGGATTTTCAAAATTAATCAGGATAAAAAATGATGACAGATCAAAACTTTCTCTAGAAACATTGGATATGTTAATGTTTCTCTCTCTTAGTGCACCTCGAGCTCTAAATGAGGTAGACTGGACTGCTATCTATGATGTATGGAAACAAATGAAAGCTAGAAATCTTCTTCCACTAGGATAACAGATTCATATATCTAATTATATAAGATTTGGTCATTTTAAAGAATGTGAATGTAAGTTTTAGTCAGAACACTACAAAACACTTGGAAGAACCACTCATTTATTTGAATTTTTTGTAACGAAAAATATGGAGATATGGTAGTTACTTTTTGAAACTTTTGGGGACAAATGTATAGTCCCAAATCTCACTTTCTTAGTCTTTTGGGAGTTATGTTGGTTTTAAGACATGACTTGGGGATATATGGAATATGACAAGTAAAAATGCTCCAACATAATTTTGTTGTGGGATAGAATGTATTATTTCATTTTGAAAAAATTAATACAATTTAAAAACTTCTTAAATTGTGTATTTTTTATATTTAAATAATTAATACTGTGTTTTCAAGCAACTATTTTCAAGGACTGTGGAATGTCATCTTCTTCAAATATTTGTTTGATGTAATTCTCTCAAATAATTGTTTCATATAAATTTTGGTAATAGATTATATTTATGAACTTTAAAATCAAGAAATCCACTCAACCCACTCATTGTTACAGAGATCTGATTGGCCAACTCCACGCTACACATACATACTTGGTCCAAACTGTTTTAATTGACAATGAAGCATATTTTTGGGCCAAACATTGAAGCTTCATTGTTTTAATTGACAATGAAGCATCTTGTGACTTTTGTGGTGAAAAAGAGACACTAATAATTACAATTTAAATGCCCTTGTGCTAGATACAATTTATGCCTGGGTTTACCCACTAAGTTTATATAGAATTAAAAAATCCAATTTTTTATTCACAAACTCTGCATACTCCATATGATCATTACAGTTTTTATGATGACAGAGGAGAATGTTGCTTAAAACACCTTACCTTTTGTCCATAGGTTGAGTGATGAGGTTCCTCTTCTTTTGGTCCCTTTTAATGCTCTCTCTAGCCGTTTTTTAGCCTATTGGATGGTTTCAGTCAGTAAAATACAATTTTTATTTCTATTTCTATTAATTATGAAAATATTATATTCTTTCAAATATTCAGAGAACTAGATTTCATACCTTAATACTCAAATACTTGATATAGTTCTATCGCTTGGGTAAATTTTATGCTTACCCATAGATTTCATTTCTCATATTTAATTTTGTGGAACTTTCATTGTGTTAGGCATCTTCATCCTTCCATGTGTAATGCATACTCATTATCATCCTATTTTATTCCATATAAAATGATATGTGAACTGATGCCTCTTACAAAAATTGTATAGTGGTAATCCATGCAAAGAGATGAACTCTCATATATTACTATATTAGTGAATTTGGAACCATTATGCTTGCATTGTGAGAACACTTGTTATTACTTCCTGTGAATTTAAACTTAAATAATGACTTTTGATATGGAGGTCCCTTGTTTCTCTTCACTCTTGAATTGTTGGTGATAGTATACTTCAAGACTTGGAAAACCTCGAAGTCTCTGTAGCTACATATCTTTGAGTCAATATTAGCTTAGGTGGAGGTCCCTTGTTTCTCTTCACTCTTGAATTGTTGGTGATAGTATACTTCAAGACTTGGAAAACCTCGAAGTCTCTGTAGCTACATATCTTTGAGTCAATATTAGCTTAGGTAATTATTTCTTTTTCTGTGGCTGCCTATCCAACCTTCATTACTTGTGGATTTAGATTGCTCTTCAAATTCACGTTCATGTGCATAATCATCACAGGAATGAAATACATAATGTAACAACATACCATGTGTGTATCTTGCGGTCTCCGAGCTATCTATTGTTATTTGGTCCTATAAAAGGGAAAAAGGACTTTAAAGTCGGCCATTTTAATGCAAATTTTTATCACTTTCCAACCTTAAATGTATGTGTCTTGGGCCTTTTTTTAAGTAAGTACCCACAAGGACTTGAACTTGTGACCTTCAATTTACAATTTCTCATCTCAATTAGTCATTACCAATTGCTCTACCCCTGTGGGATATGTGTCTTGGGCCTAATTAAATCCAAACAGGTAAAATTTCATTGTTTAAGTAAGACTTTCGTGCCACAAGTTGGATCTATACCAGTGACCTGAATGTATTCTCCATAAATATATTCTCTAATTTATTTTTAAACTCCTGCTTATTTGGCAGTGGTTGGCCAGCCAAGGGCATTCAAGGAGTATTTTAATAGGGGAATTTTGTCCATTGAGATGTCTCCCAAAGAAAAAGAAGATATGGGAAACCAACCAATAGGTACATAAGTGTTTCCCAGGTCGTAACTAGAAGATAAATAACAAGGAGAAAATGGATGTAGATTTGGCCTTTCCAAAACCTACTATCTTATATTTCAAACACATTATTATCTATGAAAAGGTATGCATATTACTACTTCCCAAATATGCAGTTATTTTATGGGTGTTCATAGTTCATTTCCAACAGGAGTGCCATATATAATACACAAACCAAAATCTTCAATCTTAGATTCTTCTTATGGAATGTACCAAATGCTCAAAAGATTGTATAAAAGACATTAACAATGATTGTATATTGCATGTTTTCAATGGATGTAAGAAGAACATTACTTTCCAACTATCCTCTTTATACAACAGTCCCTATGTAAAACTACCCAATTCCATATATAATAGAAGGGGTAACATGCAAGTTTGGATTTGTATAGTCCAACCCACTTTGGTGACTCTGGAATTTGACATGTAAGTCAATGTGAGACGAAATAAGGTGACATGGTCCAATATGTTATGCTAGAAATTACCTAGGAATGCTTCTGATATATAAAGCATCTCTTGCAGAAATAATGCATCCACATTACTAAACTGCACTTGAGCTTGAAAACCAAGATCTTCATTTTCAAAAGTAATAATTCTAATTATGCATGAAACTAAAGCTTCAGAATACCGAATACATAACATATAACCTTACAACACCATCTTCTACACCTTGAATTGTCACTGGCATTGCATTGCTTTCTACATCCCCGACCATTTTCTATTGATGATTTCTCTACTATCTAGGAATGATGACATACTAAAGGCCATGTTCTAGTTATATATACGTAATGGCCTTGGAATCTATTTTATGCCCTTTCTTCCTTCCTTTAGGCACTAAGCATGGCAGAATAGAATAGAACAACAATCTCAATGTCAAATTCATTAGTTGCATGCTGATATGTTGTAGCATTACTAAGAGGGAGAGATTTTATGTACATGCATATATGAGGGAAAGGTCCTTGTCTCATCTATGAATCACACACACACACATATATATATATATATATATATATATATATATATATATATATTAATTTTCAAATTGACATAAAAAAAAAGGTAGCACACAAAATATAGAGAACTTATTGACCATACATGTGCACTTATTGACCATACCACTTCAATAATTTCCAATGTGATGAAAAGTCAAGCAATGTGATTCATATTAAGCAGACGAAAATTCAAAATATGATTCACATTATGGAGGATAAATATACAAGATGTCTAGTTCCTCACAATTTCAATTATAAATATGGCCTACAATGAGTTGGGCAAATGGCTTAAACTCTAATTATTTGGAAGGTAATTTATGTGCAGATTTCACAAAGTAGAAAGCTAGAGGTCAAAGATAGTATCTTGAAATCCATAGCATGGCATATCAATGATTGAGCACATTTATGTTATTAAAATCGAATTGTTTGTTAAAAACTAAATTATGTTATAAAGAGAAACAGAGTAATCTATATTTAATGTTTTAGTAAATAAAATAAATTAAAATATTATATTTCAAATCAATTTATAATTGGAAATTAATTTGAAATGTAATATTTTATTTAACATATTTTTTAATGAAGTGGATGATTAATTTATTATTGTCAATTCAAAAGCAAAATTTTGTAAAGCTTTTCATCCTCCATGTAAGAATATCTACCCTTCAAATTTAAATTAAGACTAACCCTTAGGAATATCTACCCTTCAAATTTGATGAGTGCTTTCAATTCCAAAATAAATATTTATTTATAATAATAAAACTTTGAATAATATCTTAATATTCATCCATACATTTTTATAAAAAATGGTTTTTATCAAAATTCAATTATAAAAATATTATAAAAATGATTTGACGAAAATTGAAATAAAAATAAAATTCTTAATTTATGAAAATTCTTAATATCAAATAAGAAGAAAATTAAGAATGAAGGAAGAGATATGATCAACCATCGAGTTCGAGAAATGAATAAGATTACTTTGTCCAAGATAAATTGAGAATTTTACAAAACTTTGCAGCTAAATTTTTCTCGTGACATAATCTTTAAATTTGTTTCGGTATTCAGACAAAAAAATCCAATGAATTATTGGAATTACATTTATGTCGTTTTATGTAGTTTTTATAGTATTTTGTGCTGAGCAAACAGTTTGCCAAATATTTCAAAGAGGTAAATTTTGTATGTATACAAGTATATCTCGTCTTTACGAGATAGAATCAGAAGTTGTACAGAAATAGAGAACACTTGCAGTGATTACAAGCCACCGGCAGTTTCCAGTCTCCATGCGGAAGAAAAATCCCCATCTAATAACATCCCTTTGCTGATAAAATCTCTATTCATATAATCTTCCAGCTGGCTGGCATCCCATGCATCTTCATACACCGCAAACTGTTGATAGAATTCAAAGTCGTCTTCGAAATGCCAGTTTTCACAAAGGGATTTAAGATCCATGATATCGGACAAGCCATCCGATGTTTTCTTCGGAGATTGACAGACTTCATGCTTCAAGTCCAGACCTGGGCTCGGGGGAATGCCGAGCTCGTCGTCTGAGGCCTCCAGGAGATAACACAGATGATCGCCCGAGTTCGAATCTCGGGTTTGGCCTTCATCGTCGCCAGAAATATCCACGGCCACCGAATTATCGCCAGAGATGGAGGAGTGATAAGAAGTGGAAGATACCGCCGCAATCTCCTCCTCCAGGCTTTTCATTATTCCGTTTACGAGCTCCTCACTGGGCGCGCAGTCTTCTTCGTCTTCGTCTGCTAACGTTTTGTCTAATTGCAGTAAATGATGAAACCGGTCTGTTTCTTCCGGGTGGAAGCGTTTCGGCTCCCCGACGTCAATGGAGTCCAGCAGAGCGTCGGTCTCACGACCGCGTTTTCTGAGCGCTTCAGACATGGTTTAAAGATGTCCGGAAGACTCGAACACGGGACACAACGGTGGTGAAGAGACCAGAAGATGATGATAGTTCAGCTGCAGCGAAGAACTGGTCTTCCTGCTATTATTTCGAGATGAGTATCAAAGCGATTTCGAGAGCAGCGGAAAGCGGGATTGGCTACATATGGCTAAGGGAAGGCATGGGAAGTCTTAGATATAAAGAGAATGAGAGGATTTAGCGGAAGAAGGAACAGTCTGGCATGGGAAGGGGATATGAATGATAGTGCAAGATTGCAGACGGCAGGCATGGCTACTGTCTGCCATCTCTCCCCGCTTTAAATAATGCTGAGGGGTTTGTTTCACGGCAAACGTATCAATTTCCAATCCGTTAAAGAAAGTCTGTCGGAGAACAATTTCCACGTCATCAGGACTGTCAGATAATTACTCGGAAAATAATATTGGGCAGTTTGCATATATCTCGATTCTCGAGCAAATCCCGTTGAACGAAACGCACATGGGAATCTTATCTTCATATGAACAGTCAGAAACGCACATGGGAACCTTACCTTTAAATATATTTAAAATCATAGATCTTAGAGATCGTTATAATTGCCAACTGTGGCTGGGCGGGTATGTCTCCATCAGGTCGTTTTCTTGGTTCATTAATGGATTAAACTTCTCGTTTTCTTGGTTCATGGGTGGATTAAACTTCTCACTTATCGTGTTATAAAATTAAAAGTAAAAACTTTATAATATAAATATAAAGATAAAAATTATTTAAAAGACATGTATTAGTTGAGCTGTTCGTTATAACTACAACAACATGAATGGTAAGCAGGTCCACCCTCTACCCGTGTGCCATGAGTCATGGGCAACTGGCGTTAGCGGCAATACCGTCCATCCCGATTCCCCGAACTCAAAGAAATCATCATCTGACACTGCTCTCGGTACCCGACCAGAAACCGACCCGTCTGTAGACAGGTAGACAATCATGTGTGGGCCACAGAGTGATGAGATCATGTGATAGACAGGCTGAGAGCGGATACTATATACATTGCTGAGAGCGGATACTACATACATTGTATATTGATGGCTGTGCCACATAGTGATGAGATCATGTGATAGACAGTCTAACAGCAGATACCATATACATTGGATATTGATGGTTGTGATTCAGTTACAACGGAACTAGGTGGATGGAATGAAATTCATCTATCCCCACCAACCAACCAGTATCCTTGATAATTAAAATCACTTTACACTTGCACTCCAAGATTATTTCACTTTATCACTATTATTTAATAGTATCTAATAGATACTATCATGATTATCATTAAATGGTTATATGATATCTAAAATTATGTAATTACTAGCATTTGCCCCAAGGGGTGCAAAAGTGAACGTGGTTAGTAAAATTGATTTGTAACAATGTTAGAGAATATCTTTCAACGAATCAATAAACACAAAGACATTATATATTTAATGATAAAGAAATTGTAATTTAAGTTGGTGTAACTATTAAAAACATAAGTTTTTTCCTTTAGAAATTATATATTCAATTAAAAAAAGAATTGTATAAATATAAAATTGACTCTAGATTTCATTAAAAGAGTCGACCATATTACTACCCACCGAAGACACCGACTGTTTTGAAGTTTTAACCACTCTTTAGAAAACAAAGACCTCCTGCAACCTCTTTCGACCTCGTGGATCTCCTCCGACCTGTTCCCACCTATCACACCTCCTCCGACCTCCTCGACCTCTCCGGCGTCGTCTGACCTAATTTTCATTAAACACAATTTTTTTTTTACTTGTCCGGTTGCATTGTGCACTGTTGGTTGTTGCAAACAGACCTCGACAGTTGCTTCAGCTGAAACTGACATTTGGTGCTGGAAGCTCTCCCAATGATGTAGTGTGTTCTGGATGTCGACAGTAAGTGTTGTAAGGGCCAACAAGTGGGCTATCTGTTCTTTAGTAGTTTTTCCCTGTAGATGAATTAGGTCGGAACCGAAGAGCTCTATTTTATCATTTGCAGTTGAAAGCAGTGTTTGAAGACGTGGTCGGAGTTGCTCTACTTTGTGAAGGTTATGACGAGCTTGGTTCAACCACTGTGCTTCACTTTTTTTCCACTTTCTCCACTTTTCTATTTTCCATTATCAGTTGTCCCTCAATACTTCTGGCCATGGTTTCATCAGCTACTCGGTGTTCTTTTTGAAGATTGTCAATTGTCTCTCTTGTCTCCCGCATTTCTCTAAACATGTTACCATAATGTTTGTACCAATTGTGGAAAACGTTTTTTTTTTGTCTATGCTTCGTCATTATACTATATGAGCTGACAGTGTGCTGAGTTGAATGCTTCAAACTGTTGTGACATCAATGACGATGTTGTTGTGGCTTGTTTTTCCTGGTCCTTGGTGAGTTGTTTAGACAATGTCGACACGACATATTCGAACAATTGAAATGTTTATCAAGTGTGCTTGTCGTGTCGAAGGTGATTGGAATTGGTATGACCTGTTGCACTAAGTCTTGACACTTTGTCAAAAATAGATTTTGGTCTTGTTCCACCTTTTGAATGCGGTGTTCTGCTTCCAGTCATCTATGTCGTTGTTCTCGGTTGATTGCATCAACCAGTAAGTCGAGTTCTTCTGGTGGTGCCTGTTGTGGATTGTATGTCGAGATTGGCCCAAATTGGTTGAGATGTACAGACAAGCAACTCAATTGAGATATGTGTTGTAGATGTTGTTGTTGTTGCTGAAGATTTTTCTCTTGGCGTTGTTTTTTTTTTCCTTTTTCTTGGATTTTTCTTTAGATTTTGGTGCCGCTAATTGTTGTTCTGATTCTTTTTTAGTCTCGACTATTGCTAATGTTGTTTTGTCTATTTTTGTGCTTCTTCAATAGACTGTTTTGCTTGTATTGAGCTGCTTGGTATTTCTACTGTGTTTGTCGAAATTACTTCTTCACTTGTTACTTTTTTTGCTTGCTCTATTGTCTCAACTGCTGCGTGAGTTGTTTGTTCTGCTGACTCAACTGTTGCATAAGTTGTTTCTAGTGCTGACTCAACTGCTACTTTCAAGAGGAATGGTATAGTAGTACTGATTTCACCTGCCAACGACACACGTGTTTCGCCGACTGGAAGAGGATGGTTAGGATTTAAACTGGCAGACAGATCCCGGCTAACTACAGGGGATAAGACTACATTTAAAACTTGAACGTCGGGGAAATGTTGTTGTGAGTTCACGACATGTTGGGGAGGTGAATGGGTTTCCATTGACGGATTTTCTGGAAATGGAATGAACGAATAAGTCTGTTGAGCAAAAATTGGATTTCTTGTGTCAGGATTGCGCTGTAGATGGGTATGGTGCATGCCAATTGGTTGCAGTGCTAAGGTATCTGATGGATTCAAAAATTCGGTTGGGATGACACCAGGAGGAGCTGAATCTGTCGGTGAACCAGTGTCTGCGAATACAAGTTTCTTGGTTATGATTTTTCGCCAATCTGGGAATATGGTCCGCAGTTGGGTCATGAATTGGGTAATGTCGCTATCATTTTGGAATGTTTCTAGAAGTGAGGAAGGAAGAGTTTGTACAATATTTGAAACTTGAGATGGAGGTTGAAGTGCAAGTGGGGTACTTACCATAGATGTAGAAAAAATAGCGTGACAATGGTTGGCGATGGTGGAGCTGAGTTATCTGACAGGTCGACAGCATCGTCAATGATAAGCTTGACTTTCTTTTTGGGTCGAGAGTGTTCAGCTTCCAAAAATTTCTTTAACTGCTCATCAATAGGTATTTTGTTCTTAGCTGGATCCTCCAATATTCACGTTGCGTTGTCGTATAATTCAATTTCATCTTCCACTATCGGCTCATCAATGGTCATTTTTCTTTTGCTCTTGCCCTGTATTTGTACAATTCTTGAATGTCGACCTATGGATAATTGGTTGGCCATCTGGTGGATGTTGTCGGTTGTCAATGCGTACTCAGGATTATCCGACGGGGTCTGTTCATCCGATTTTTCAGCTCCATCCGGTGAATCTTGGTGTGGAATGAGCATAAGTGCTAAAGGTTCTGATCTGGTAGCGGGCTGAGGTTGAAAAGTAAAATTGTCCATATATATGCAGCTTTCATGTGCTTCTTCTTTCTCTAGATCCATTAAAGGTTCGACTATGGGAATGTCGACTTCCTTTTCCATAGCAGGAATTATCAATTTTTTGTTGGATTGCCTTTGAAGCTCATTGAAGATTTCCTCAATCGAAGGGTAAAGTCGAGATCTTGTGCGGGTCTGGTTGCTCCTTCCAAGTACCAAACTTTTGTATGGTCCAGTGCAAGTTCAATGTGAGCGGTCAAAGGCAGACTCCGTCGAATATTCTGAGATACTCTCCATCTGGTTGACCGAACTTTGAAGTCTTCTAACCAGGATTCTAGCCAAATCTTTACTGTTAACGGCCAAAGTCTGCTGCCTCCTTTCGTAAAGCAATGGAAGTTGTTCATTAACACAGGTCCTTATTTAGTAAAGTCTTTATTTCATGTTGGTCTTACAGCCGTCATTTCTATCCAAATGATTAGAGATGGATAGCGAATGGGAGCTCCAACCTCTTGGCACTTCATACATATGTTCTTGATAATTTCAGCAAGGTACTTAGCCCAGTTGTATATTTTGTCATCTTTTTCCATGCTCATGACAGGCTCTAGCATTTCAATTTTTAATTCAGACCCTCGACCGGAGCTTGACAAAGCGGTGGACACAATTCGCGCAGCTAGTTTATAATTTTCATATTTTATTTGGGTCACCAATAACCCTTGAGAATTCTTTCCAGTTGTGTGGTCTGTAAACTCCTTGATCAATTCTGGTTTCTACTGACTAGGTACATCTGCACCTTTGTTTGATAACCCTGTAATCTTGTTGATGACCTCACCATTTATTTCAACTGGAACGTCAAAATAGAATTTTCCATTATGATATATGCTTACTATGAATCGAGCAATAATGTCTTTCAGTCCACCAAACTGTTCCAACATCGATGTGTTCATGTATTGCAGAATGGTAGCAGTTCACAGTATTTGGGATGGCTCCCTCCAATGGCCATTTGATTCCTTTTCCCACTCAAGAATATCTTTCCAAGTTTTTCTCCAGTGTGCTTCATGTACCTTATCATTTTGAACCAACTATAAACGAGTTTCCAGCAGTGTTTGGGCCATCTCTAATTCACGGACTTTAGCTGTGGTTGAACGGGTTGTAGTCTGGCCTTTCTTGGGCGCCATCGTTTCTGTAGAACTCTCAGGTTCGCAAAAGCTTCTGTTTTCTTTGAAGTCTGGTTCTCGAGTGCTTAGCAAAAGAGTATCCAACAATCTTCTAGGTCGTAATTTATGGAGGAAGCGTTTGGCGCATGTGAATTAAAAGTAGATGACTGCATGGAGTAGGAATATAACTTTATGGAGCATGTGGCTGCAAAGACTTTGAAGCAAGTAAGTTCTCTTCTTGTATTCTGCGCTACACATAGGGACTATCTTTCATTCGATAATACCTACAAAAGGAAAAAGGTGGAGATATGCGAAGGCCTGATAGAGATTTTACTCTTGATATTGCAGTGAATGTAAGTCCTTGTCGATCAGTGTTGCCAATATCTATTGTTGCATTTTGCAAGGTCATCCCTTGAGATTTATGGATTGTTAAACCCCATGCCATGCGAAGTGGTACCTGCCTTCTTGAACCCCTTGTTATAGGAGGAATGGGGACATAATTTGGATTGGAAGAATCCCATGAGGGGCCATTGTAGTGGAGAAAATCGATTACAACATAAGATGGAAATGTAGGTGGTTGATCATTGGAATTGTAGACAATTGTAATAACTTTTCCAAGTGAACCATTCACAAGCCCTGCTGAGACACATGAGTTGGTTGTCAACATGACTTGTTGACCAATTGCTAGTGGAACCTTGAATGTAAGTTGTTCATCATCTATTGAGTTTTGTGCATGTTGTTTCTTTTGCTCTGCAAAGCAATGTGCAATTGGCATGTTGAGTTGTTTTAGCATTTGTTTGTTGTGCAATGCAACAAAGCTATTAGTTGCGTAAAAGAGAGTGCATTGGTCAAATGTATGATTGTCTTCATGTGAAAGGGACGAAGTTGTTCTTGACATGAGTAGCGTCCAATATTCAATAGTTGGTATTGCATTTCGAAGATTGAGTAGGAGTTGTCGAAAGGAAACTTGAGAAGGGGTGTTGCCTTGTTGTCGAAAGATGGTTGAAAGAGTGACAAAAGTGTCAAAAGTACGCCAGAGAGCATTCCCTCGTGATGCACCAACATACATGGGGAAGTATTTTACAGGTGGTAGTTGTCCAAAATCACCAAGGAAGATGATGGAGCACCCACCAAATGGAGTTGTACATTGGAACGGGAATGCTTGTTGTAAGCGGTCATCCATTCGGGTTAACAATTTTGGGCCAACGAAACTCATTGCGTCAATGATTATGTATTGGATATGGTGAAATTGTTGTTGGAAGCTTGAAAGGGATTGTCCTTCAAGAGGATGCATCTCTGTAATGGGTATGCGAAGGGAAGAATGTATTGTTAACGCATGTATGTTAAAAGTAGCAACACCGGTGGGAGCAAAGAGGAGCAAGGGTGAAGGGTTATCGCAAGAGGCATGTTGGAGTGTAGATCTAAGGCAATAAATCAAGAAAGACTTTCATGTTCCTGCAGTGCCTTGAATGACCTCTTGAGTGGGGGAAGGGTTGTAGCATTTGTGGAGTGTGCGATGATAAGGGCAAAGTCCATGCGTTGTGTGGGAGACAAGGAGGCAAGAGAAAATGAAGATGACAAGGTGTTAGGTTCTACATGTGTAGACATTCGAATGAGGTCAATGAATGATATAGTTGTCGCATGCATGTCTGAAGGAATATGGTTTTCGATCCAATTGTGGTCTTTGTCAAAGTCACGATGACCAAGCATGTCAAGGTCATCAACATAGAGGATTTTTCCATGGCAGAGTTGAGAAAGGAGTTCCCATTCATCAATGGAAGGGTCTAAGGGGAAGTGGGTTGAAGTAGAGGTAGAGTCATCAGAGGGAGGGGTACTAGGGGGTTCTGGAAAACGATCAACATGCCATGCAGTATATGTGTCTTTAATGCGAACCCAATTAGAAGTTATGGCCAATGTTGTGGATCTAATATCGTTGTGAAGGTTGCGGAAAGGTTTGTATAGGAGGATCTCACTCCAACAAAAGGAAACAAATGAATCTGCAATAATGGGTGGAATGGTGGTAAAGCGAGGAAAGACACGAACAATTTTGGGAGGGTAGTTTGGTTTCCATTGCGATTGTTTTCTACGAGGTGAGTATGACCAAGAGCGTGCAGCTTCAAGAAGGGTAAGTTGTTCGAGTGTAGGTGGGCATTACATGTATGCAGAAATGAAGGTGGGTGTTGCTGGGATGTCAGGAGAGTAATTGGAAATACAACGGAAAACACTTTGGCTAACATTTAAGGACATAAAGGAACGATTGCAAAGATAAAGAGGGAGTTTTTGGAGCATGTGACAAGTCTCTTGTGCACCAATGTCTCTTTCTGCAACAGTTTCTGATAGAAAACGTCTTATTGGTAGAAGGATGGGGGCATCATGTGGAGTTGCATGTGCAAGTCAAGAAAGAAGTGCATGGTAGCTTTCTGATTTAGGCTCTGCCTTTGCTGCATATTTTGAAATATATTTGAGGACAACATGTCTAGAGAGAACAGGTTGGCAATCAACATTAGCTCGCCAAATGGACAACATCATAGGGTTGTGAATATTTAGAAGGGCATCATTCCTTGCAGGGTTGTATGTTTTCTATTCTTTTTCATCAATGAATAAGGAAGAGGTAGGTTGTAGATCAAAGGGGAACTCGTAATGAAATTGAAGAGATGATCCTTTTGTACATAGGAAAGAAGATTCTAAACATTTTGTGTGCCTTTGGACACAATTAACAAGTTCTTCATAGTCATCCAAGTGATTAGTTGCAAGTATGGAATGTGATCCAATGGTGCATGGATCATTTGTAGTAGAGGCTTGTAAGGTTGGAGTTTTAAAATGGTTGACACGAGGATTCCATGCTATAACAAACTTGTCAAAGTATAATTTGGCATCATCAACCTTGGTAGCATTTGCCCAATCTAACGTGTCCATATTGGGTGCATTTTCTAGCCATAAGAATCCATGTATATGCGCAGATCCCCTTTGTTTCCATTCATACCGACATGTAAAATATAAAGATTAGGAACAAATATTTTAGGTTTTAAATACATTGAATTTTCATGGGAATATGAGTTGTTACCAACCTACACCAGTAGTCTTTTGTAAAAAGGCCTTTTTTAAGAACCTCTTCTAGGAATATTTTTGAATATGTTGTCCATGTATTGAGATGCAATGTGTGGATTGGATATAAGGTTGCGAATTCTCCATTGGTGTTGTTGCTTTGAGGTGGATGGAACTTGTCCAGGCATTAAGGAATGCAAATATGGCCACTTTGTGTCAGCTGCGTTGAGCGTGAAGAAGAATGTAGGTGTCCCTTGTTGAGTGATCATGTCCGTTAGCTCACCCCTGCTTTTGTTCCAGTAGGAGCGTGTCCCACGAAGTGTGGATCCGAAACGCATGACTTGCTCAGCAATTTGAGCATCAAGTAAGTCTTTTAATTGCTATACAAGTTTTGATATGGTTGGAGGCAATGTATCTTCAATGTTACGTTTTACAAACATGGAAGTAGTTGATTGGCTACAATGACGCATCATCAGGTTATATATGTAATAACGAAAATGAGGATGTTGGCCAAACCTATTGTCATGGTATCTAAGAAGGTGCAGTGCATAATTGTCCATACCAACCTCTTGAATGTGTGGTTGTTTAAGCATTCCAAATCCTGTGGGAAATAAGGTTGGGAAGGCCATTGAGAGGAGGCCTATTGTGTTATACTCATTGATAGGGAAAATGTCTATTGGGGCCTAGTCAATCCAAGGTAGAGTGCCTGCATGGCTGTCTCCTAAGAAGCGTTTGATTTCATCAACCTCGGTTCTACAATTTGTTTGTGTAGATATAAAGGAGGACGATTGGTGTTCATGGGGTTTGAGGAAGCTGGATGTTTGAGTAATAGAAGTTGAGTTATGTTCAGCGGATGGGGTTTCAATGGGTGTGACATGACGAAGGACGGTTGAAATGTTAGTTGGTTCAAGAGGCAAAGAAGATAATGCACTTGAGTTAACTTGGGCATACTTGTAGTATGGATCATTTGAAAGCTTATATTCAAGAGCAACAAGAACACGTGTTCGACTAACAAAGAAGTCATAAGGCTTTTTCGTAGAACTGTATTTATGAACAATAAGGATATCAATGTCTGAGAGTAAATGAGGGAGGAAAGTGGAAATGCTTGTAATGTTTTTTGGGAAGCTTATAGTGTGGCCAGAATATGTATATTGTCCCCCACGAGCATTAGTGACTTGTAAAATTGGGTTAACTAGAGAAATGAGCATTTCTTCAACTTGAGTAAGGGCTTCTAACACTGATGGTTGTATCCTAGGATCCATATTGTTTGCAATTGAATAGCGGTGGCCATTTTGTTCCGCATTGCATCGAGAACATGCATATGCACCAGAAGAGTGTTTTATTTTAATTCCAGGGTATGACTCCTGCATATAGAGCATATTTTCATGGGAGATAATTTGTACAATCTTGTACGGAATCGATGTTGTGCACCATGTAGGTCCATGGATGGTGTGGAGAGTGTAAGGGGAGGTTGAGCAACGTGAAACAGAGAAGGGATATGAACAAGTTGACGAGCAGCTCTATAAAGAAGGTGTTGACACTTTTTGTTTTCATTTTTTCTTTTGAGCATATAGAAGTCTTTTGCGTGCATTCTGTTGATCATTGTTATCATTGGTTTACATGCCCACAAAAAAAATTGTTTAGTGGTTGTGGACTTTGTGGTGCATTTGGTGGAACAGAAAAATACTATACATGTAATAATTGCAAAAGTAAACAAAGTTATATTGTAAAAAGATATATGGAACATGCATAATTTATGTGAAGTTGTTGCAAGAAAGAAATAAAGACACTCTTGAATAGTGTTTATAAAGAAAAAAAGTATAGATTTGACAAAGCAATCTAAATTATAAGTACAGATTTGAAAATTGCAAGATAGGTTGCAAAAAAGATGTGATTTAACACAATGGTACAAGAAAACTAAATAATATAATATTCAAGACTGCTCATTGATGGTTTCAAGTACCACCTATGTAAAAGTGTGTACACAGAAATGTGTACTTGCTAAGTACAATTTAGAAAGTACAAAACTTATAATTGAAGAGTAGGAGTTCAAATCTTGCGAGCAATTGGACGTTTATTAAGCACAATGTGTTCACTTTCATCAGGAGTATCAATAGGGGACAATGATGAAGAAACCTCTTTTGACATAACAAGAAGCACCTTCAAGCGAGCATTTGAATTAAAAGTCTCTGTCTTTACTGATAAAGTTAGAAGGTACTACCAAGCACAAACATGTTGAACAATTTCCAAGAGAGATGTTGGATCATTTGATAGGAGACAAAAATATTTTGCAGATACCCCCATTAGTTGTTCCGCATCATCATCAAAAGCTATGATACCGTATAGTTATCCAATAGAATCCGTGATGTCAAGTTTGAGAATGTATCGGTAAGCACACTCTGTAAACTCCCCATCACATTTTGTACAGTGCCAAACATTGCCAACTTTGTGGGAAAATTTTCATGCATTGTATTCCATCGACAAATAGAGGGCATGAAAGGAAATGAAAGTCATTTATGTTAATATGGGTGATTGTAGCAATAATTGAATACCAAGTTTCCTTCTCAGAGGGTTGCAGAGATTGTAGCACAGAGATGGAAATGCGTTTACAGGAGGTAGAAGAAGACAAGTTGGATTTTATGCTCAAAGATGGGGAGGCTGAACGAAATCCATTGTCAAAAAACCAGGCTTGGAGGACTTCATCTTCCTCAATATTTAGGTTTATAATGAGGTTGGTGTTTGAGATGGTTCCAATGGTTTTTCCATTGAATTCTGTAACATGCCCACCTTTTATTGCAAGGATAGAGGGAGTAGCTAAACCTCAAAGGTTTCCAAGTTGGGCACCCTCAATTGTGCAATGCTCCCCCCAAAGTGTAATATCTATGCTATACCTAGACATGTCCCTCAACCCAACTGTTCGGCGAATGGTTTCAAAGCCATCCCTTTTGCGTATAGTTGATGCAGGGGAAACAAAAATGACAATTCCGAGAAGGTCAACCATGGAATTGAGCGGTGTAGTTTTTATGTCATGGATAGATTTAAAGTTGAAGCAATGAAAAGGAATAAGTGGGCACTCTTCCAAGCATCGTTGAATTGTTGAGGAGGAGTTAAGGAAAATCTCAAAAGCACTTTTCAAATGGTTGTATTTTGGATTAACTGGTTTGATTGTGCCATTTGAGACTATGTAGACTATGCCAACTTATATTTGGTCATATAATGAGGTAGCTAGTTCATTGAATGCAAATATATGAATCTCATCTCTGGTAGCACTAAGAAGGTCAAACCCAAAGACTTGACCAGGACCTTTTTGGTTGGTGTACGTGTTGATACTTGTCTTTGCAGTAACTCATCCTTGAATGGTCCAAGTTTTGTTGGAAGGGTTGAACAATGTGAATTGAAGAGTAGGTGCAACAAGGTTTGGCATTGGAGAAGGTATTGCAAGCGAAGGGTTTTCGAAGTCAAGGGCATTGTTTTCTAAAATAGATGAATTGATTTGGGTTGTACAGCTAGGTGTGAGGTTGAAAGGGGATGGGTCTCCAATAATTGTTGTTTCTAAGGTGACAATTTCGAAGGTGCCCAATGTGATTGTCCTGGCAAGAAGAATGAACATAAGTATAAGTAAAAAATATGTTACAATTATCAGGAGTGAAAACTAAAATAAGTGAAAAGGAAGACGCGGAAAGCAAATCGTACGTTGCATCATGTATAGTATTGCATGCACACTTTCTAACTTTGATGATTGAACCTTTTTGGAGTTGGTGGTTTTCCACAACGCTATTATAGCTAGTTGGAAGCAATGTGTCGTGCTTATGAATTCCATCAGAGATAGAGATTTGAAAGTGAGCGGTTGTTGAGTTAACAGAGCTTAGTTGATCAAGAGCAACAACTTGTACAAGTGGGCATAGGTCAACAACACCATTCATCAAAAGTGAGACAACGATTTCGGTCAATAGAGTGTCCATAGCGTGGTACTACGAATAGTTGGACTACAAAAGTAAGCTAGAGAAAAATGTGTGATATTGATATTAAGTCTAAAGATACAAGATGTAGGAGAACATGACAAAAGATCATTTGATATTTCATGGAATACATAGCAATATTTGTGGAAAGGATACAGAAATGAAGGGCTTGAAATTGGTTTCAATTTGGGATTATTTTCCTATAATGGCAACTTTTATAGGAGACAAAAACTGTTGCGGTGCAGATTATCTGGCTGAGTTAGTAGGAAACATATATTGGTAAACACAAGGAAATGAATATATACCCGTGAATTAACCCTTTGTTTGAAACCAGTAAATAAATAGGAGTAAATAGGAGTAAAGCAACATAATTTTAGGTAAATTTGTTGTTAGAACCTTGTTTTTAAATATGGAATAGGAACAGTGACAACAATTCTAGTTTCCAACAAAAATCACAAAAAATACAACAGAAACAGAGTGTAGTTTTCAACAGGAAAAAAACAAAAAAGACAACACAATTTTAGTTAATTTGCTGTTAGAACTTTTCTAGGAGAAAAAAGATTGTTGCAATGCAAATTATTTGACAAAGTTAGTAGGAATCATATATTGGTAATCACAAGGAAATGAAAATATACCAATCAAGTGACCTTTGATCTAAAAACAATCAATATATCAGGTACATGATCAAATACAAGTTATAGCAAAAAAAATGAAGTTATTTTCCAACAAAAAACATCAAAAAAGAGAACATAATTCTGGGTCAATTTACTCTGAGAACCTTGAACATACCAAATGACTAAATTAAACATTAGTTTTCTGAAAGGGCAATCTTTCTAGGAGACAAAAAAAAGGAATATATACCAGTCAAGTAACCTTTCATATGAAACCAGTAAATAATTGACATAAACAGACTCTAGTTTTCTAGAAAAAACATCAAAAAACATAGCAGAATCTTGTTTGAATATATTAAATAAAAACAAGATTTAGAACAACATAATTATAGCAGGGGAAATGAGTTTTGGTTTGAGAGGAGAACCTATTTTTTGAATAGAAAACAACAATATTTGGATCCTTAACAGGGTTTCTGGTCTATAAAAGACCAACAAATTGAAAGCGATTCGAATGCTGAGAAAAAAACTGGGATTATGTCACAATAACAGTATCGAAGAACAAAAGAATGAGAGAGGCTTTACCCATCGAATTTTATAAACGATCAAGAGTAAAGGTGGTGCATTGGCATCTGAGCACATTTAACCGTTGTTGCATTGAAATATGTTCTCGTATCTCCACAACATCGAATATCCAACATGTCCAATCTGTCAAATCTAGATATATGTCCATAGCCACAGATTTGTACTACTGAAGCAAAGTTCATAACTTCGTGATGAATTAAACGCAGAGAAATCAATGTTCACGTTGGTAACCTTATAGAAGGTTTTTCAATGTCCAATCCGTCAATGAATGCTCAAATTTCTAATCAAAAGTATAGATCTCGCAAGCTTTTTCCATGTAGAGTTGGACCGACTGTTTAGACTATATCAACCCAAATGGTGGTGAGTTTGGTCAAAAATCAAGTTGGTCGAGCCTTAAACAATTGGTCGCTTCTTAACTATTTCGTCGAAATGATGGACACTTTGTAACATATGGTCGAAAGTCAAAATGATAGGGTCACTTTTGCTATAAAAAATATGGTCGATAGTCGAGTTGGTCGAGCCTTTAAAAATTGGTCAACTCTTAACTGTATTGGGTAACTTTAGTTTTTAAAAAAATGTGGTCGATAGTCGAGTTGGTCGAGCCTTTAAAAATTGGTCGACTTTTAACTGTGTGGTGCAATTCATGGACACAGGTCGGAAGTCAAAATGGTTGGCTTACTTTAGTTTTAAAAAAAAAATTGGTTGATACTGGAGTTGGTTGGGCCTTTTAAAATTGGTCAACTGTTAACCGTGTAATTTTGTTTTCGATAATATTTGTAAGATATGGTCAGGAGTCAAAATTGTTGGGTCACTTTAGTTAAAAAAAATATGGTCGATAGTCGAGTTGGTCAAGCCTTTAAAAATTGGTCGCCGTGAAGTTCTCACTGTGTAAACATGATTGACATATGAAATAGTTGATATGAATTTGTAATTTTGTTTTCGATAATATTTGTAAGATATGGTCGAGAATCAAAATGGTCGGGTCACTTTAGTTAAAAAAATATGGTCGCTATTATGATTATTTGTCAAGGAAAGAGAATCATAATTTGTGCAATATTTCAAAGCAAATTACCTCTACAAGGAAATTTGAAACGTTTTTACACGTAGTTGAATCACTTAAGAATGGTAACCTCAACAAGCTCATGTACAAAACAAACCTAAAGAAGGGGTATCAAATTGTAACAAATCAACAATGACAATATATCAAATTAAAAGATACATGTGATAATACCTACCCAAGTTCAAGATCTTACACAATTATCCCATTACAAAAAAAATATTTCTTATTGGATTTTTTTTAGTACTAGGGGAATCGACAACTGGGATGGGGATGGTACTCGTGTGACATGGGATACAGGGGTCCAATCCCATTTTCTACCACTATACCCCTAGGTTCACCCACACATCTCGCAAGCATGGGGCATAGATAATTCGGGGTGTTTTGAACTCGTGACCTCTATTACAACATAACATCCTATTTCAAGCAAAACTCCAGTTGAGATACACCCCTGCAGGCATTTATTGTTAGATTTTTTAATATAGCAGTATAACTTTAATTATATGTAGTGGAAACAAAATAGGATCACTGAAAGATAACCATGCACAGAAACATACAGACACAAAGATTTTATCCTAGGAAACCCTTCTGCACAAGGGAAGAAAACCCAACAACCTTTCTTACTTAGAATATAGTTCAAGATACAAAGTACATCAGATATATGTAACCCATATATAAAGAGAATGCTCAGACCATATAACAAGAGAAATATCATCAATAGGAGATCAAGATCGGGCCTCTAGCGAACCCTAGAAAATGCATCTTCTTCTATCTTAATATTCTCTCTCATTGTGCGCTGGATTAGATCTATGCTTGAGCGAGCTTGCTTGATTTGTACTGAGATATTGGATTCATTGGAATCTTCACACAACTTCTGTTGTCACAGTGAATCAAGGTTGGCTCTAGCATCAATCTTGTAAGGAGATTCTGAAGCCATACTACTTCCTGAGCTGTAACAGTCACTCCAATGTACTCAGCCTCTATTGTACTTAGTGCCACTAAGGTCTGCTTTCTGCTACACCAGGAAATCACCGCAAATTCCAAATTGAAGCAACACCTGAAGGTTCTCTTCCTATCTATATAACTCCTAGTCCAATCAACATCAGAATATCCCTGTAATCTCATGTGACCATTAGAAGCATATATCATGCCATATCCCACTATGCCACACGAGTACCTCAATACATGTTTTACAACAACCCAATGTATTTGTCTCGGCTTACTCATGAATTGGCTGAGGGAACTCACTGCAAAACAAACATCTAGTCTGGTATTAACCAGATACATCAATGAACCAATCAATTGTCTATACATGGTGGGATCTACCAAATCTGAATCGAAAGTTGAATCACTCAGCTTCTTCATATTTGTCTCCATTGGTGTGTGCATGGACTTATAGTCTATCATCCCAATTCGCTTCAGGATATCAATAGTATACTTTCCTTGATTGAGGAAGATCTCATCATGTTTCTGCTACACTTCTAATCCCAAGAAGTAATTCATTGAACTGAGTTCCTTCATTTCGAACTCCAAGGATAACTTCCTCTTACACCACTCAATGAGCATCTCAGCTCCAATGACAAAGAAATCATCAAACATAAATAACTAGGATTAGGGCCTCACCATCCACAACCTTGTAGTAAAGGTTGGAATATAATTCACTCTTAATGAATGCCAAACTCATCAAGTATGCATCAATCCTAGCATACCATGCACATGGTGTATGCTTGAGTCCATGCAATTCCTTCTTTATTTCTGAAGGAAAATTGGAAACCTGTGTGAGAGATAAGTATACTTGACGCATTTCGGACTCAGGAGAAGAGTCCATCCTCAGGGGAAAAGAAGGTATATGGTTTCAATAAATAGGTTTTTGTATGTTAACTTAGACCCTAGCTGGCTTAATGCTCATCTTTTAATAATTGTTAATAATATTAATAAATACTTTAATAATTAAAGCTTATTAATAATTTAGAACTTAACACTTAACCTATTAATATTTTATAAGTAAAAATAATGAATTAATAAATCTTATTTAAACATTAATGTTTTGTTTAATGATTTAATACTTATTCCATTAATAATGCAGTTATTAATGACTTATTAATAATAGTAGTAAATCATAATTATCCTTAAAGTATTAATAATTAATATATATAATACTTGATGATGATTACTAGCATATATTTACTTAATAATGATTTATTATGGTTTATATTGAGCTTCTTAGGGAATGAATGATTGGTTTCCAAGTGTCCTTAAGGGTTAGTCCATCGTCCCCGTTGAAATTATTAGGATGTTTCTCAATATCAATTACCTCCCTTAGGCGTATTTTGTAGTAATGATATTCAAGGGCTATAACATGGGCTTCTTCAATGTAAACATGATGATTAGTTTTTGATGAGTGTTCAGCAACGAATGACTTTTTTATCCTACCGTCAATGGTGTCGGAACAATGTTCTTTTAATCAAGTTGTTATTGAATGTCCTATTTCACCGATGTATAAGTCACCACATGAGCAAGGGAATGAGTAAACACCTTTTTTAAGTTTGGGATCGACTAGGTCTTTTGCTTTATCTAGGATCTTTCTAAGTGAGGTAAGAGGGAAAAAATATGTTTGTATATGTTATCTTTTAAGGATTTTTGCAATCCTATCAGTAGTTCCTTGAATGTATGGGAGAAAGGCTCTTTTCGTCGTGTCATCTTGCTTAGGGTGTTTATGCTCATTAACCGACCTCTTGGATTTATTAAAAGCTCTCATTATATCCTTCTTACTATACCCATTATCTTGGAGAGATTTTTTTTAAATGCCTTAATTCTTCATCCAAGTGTTCTTCATCTGATATTCTAATAGCTCTCATCGCAAGCTTATGTAGGATACCAAGATTTTGCGAAGGGTGTGATGGTGTGAGTCAACATGTACATATCTATATGCATGAGTTGGATTTTGGTATACCTGGTGTGCAAGAGAACCATCTTCCTTTTTTGTGATTAGAACATCTAAGAATGGGAGGTAATTGTTTTCTTGGCTTTCCATAGTTAACTTTATATGCACCGATTGGTTGTCCATGTATTCCAAGAACATATCGAGATTCTCCCTACCATGTGACCAAATGAATTATACCTGTGAAATCCTAAACCAAGGCCTTCTTTAGTCTCCACATCTAGCACTTGTCCTTTTGAACAAGTCTCATCATCTTTCTCTTATAGGCCATAACATATGGTGAAGCAAAAGGAGGTGGGTCATAACAAAAGGTGAAAACCACAAACAAGAAACTGGTAAAAAGTTGAAACTATGATAAGGGATAACCCAATTTTTATTATGCTAATAACTAATAATTGATAACCCAATTTCCATTATTGTAGACACTTAAATAGGTTCCTCCTTGTAATAGCTCAAATTATTTGAAAATTTGTATTGTGTTATCCCTATGATTTATATCTGGGATTGTTTGTTTAGACATAGTAACCATTATGAGGGATTGTTTGTTTAGACATAGTAACCATTATGCGGTATTGTTTGTTAACAAAAGTAACCATTTTTCTATTTCTTCCAGAATCTATATTTAAAGAGATGGGTATTTTCAAACCCTTTTGTTGAATTTATAAATTATGAAAAGAGAGAGAAATGCAAGCCAGTTGTAGTTAATTCTAATAGCAATTATAATTGTAATTAATTCATAGATGGAAATGTAACCCATATTGAGCTAATGAAAATTTGAAGAAAAGTATTCATGGCATTTAACATAATTGATGTATAGTGTAGTGGGTTTGAATTTTATCCATTAGATCGATTTTATCTATGGTAGAACTAGAAAGACTCTGATAAGTAAAAATGAAGCATAAAAAAATTAGCAACCTAGGTCCAGAAGGACATATGTTTACATTGAGACAAAAATAATTGATAACCAAGGGTGCATAAAGACTAGCGAGGGAATCGGTTATTGTTAAATTTGAATGTTCTTCTCATTTGCATACTTTATTGTGCCGCAATGGATATAGTTTCATGAACAATGCAGTCAATCATTGTAAGTGTTTTGAAAATGAGATCAATGCCTAAGCCTAAAAATTATAGGTAGGGCTAACTAGTAAGGATCTCCAAGTCCCATATTTTTATGGGAAATAATTGTTTCTTTAATATTTGTGCCAAGAACATTGACAAAACATTAATGATATAAGGGATAATATTTCATGTATATAATTCTATTCCCACTGCACCACATGTGTGTGTGTGTGTGTGTGTGTGTGTGTGTGTGTGTGTGTGTGTGTGTGTGTGACCATTGTGGCAGGACTCTGAGTCGGGTTTGAACTTGTTTCCTAGGTAAAAAATAGAAAAAAGCCATGAACAATAAAAATTAATGCATGTTATACAAAAACAATTATGCTATTTTTTTAAAGTAGACTGCAAAAAGTTGGCAACTTTTTTGTTGATCAATAGTTTCTTGTAGTTTCATCTATTTTATATAGGTGGATATAATTCCTTGTTATTTATTTGGAATAAAACCTGCATATATTCATTACTATTAATGAACAACCTAATTGTTAAGATGTTTGGCATGTGGCTCCTTTGCCAACTGTGTATCCATTTTCATTTTGGAAAGAGCTTGATATGGTTGTATTATTGGTTTGGTGCTGTAATATGAAGTGTTTGTTTTTATTTCACATTAGTGATTAGTATATCCTTAATTTTTGTTTTATATTTATTTATTTAATTGATTGAATACAAGGATAAATTGAGAAATGTCACATCTTGGTCGTCCTAAGAAAGATAAAAAACAACATTCACTTGCTGATACATTTAGTATCCCTCAACACTCCAATCAACCATGCCACTTTGAAAATGAAGTTTATGATCATCCACTTAAAGGCCATGAATCAGATAGTGCATAACCTCTTGAAGAGGAACAACCATCAAAGAGGTCCAAAAGAGCATTCAAGTCCAAATGGAAAACAAAATTTCCTTGGGCTTATGTTGTAAATGATAAAGTGTTTGTGGTGTGTACAATTTAAAAGGGAAACTCCATTTGGTAAAGAAGGAAGTACATGACTCTTCAAGTTAGTGGTCTAAACATCCATACAATATCAAAGAATTAAATTAGTGGTCTAATTTCCAAACATTTAGAGCTAATGGTAGATGTTGAGAAGGAGAGAATTATATTAGTGATAGAAAACATGTATTTTTCCGCCATACACGACTTACCTTTAGAAGTATATAAGTCCATATGTGACTTGAATAGGTATAAAAACACTCCTCACATGCCTCTAATAGATGAATACTCTTCATATACAAATACAACATCTGGAAAAGTGTTTTTACAAGCTGTTAAGGATGTATATTTGAAAAATTTAAAAGATGAGATTTCCAGCAAGCCATTTTACTCAACTTCAGTTGATGAAAGTACTGATCGGACTATGGTGCAACATTTGATCATTTATATTTCATATTTGACAAGAAGGAAGAGGTCAATGTGTTACAAAATTCATAAAGTTGCTTCAAATTAAATATGGAACATCACAGTCTATGTATGATGTTGTGACATCTCTTTTAGCAGAAATGGATCTATCCTTGATAAAGTTAGTTGGATTTGGATCCGATGGGGCCTCATCCATGACGGAAATTCGTGAAGGTTTATTTACGAATCTTTGTCGACATGCTCCTCATTTATTAGATATCCACTCCATAGCTCATCGAGAAGCACTAGCATCAAATGATGCTTCATCTTTTTTTCCAAAGTTGCAAGCTATTGATAAGTTTGCAAACAAGGTTTATTCATGGCTCGAGAAATCTGCTAAAATACATGGAGAATTAAAAGAACGCATGGATTCATTTCAAATAACAGGGTTAGAAGTGTTACAAATTCATCACATTATGTGGTTGTCTAGAGGAAAATTCATGGAAAGACTTGTTAAACTCATGCCTACTTTGTTAAGGGACTTGGAGTTGAGGGGGAAAATGTATGAGGTG
The DNA here is from genome assembly GCA_027924585.1 of Larix kaempferi. NCBI lineage: Eukaryota > Viridiplantae > Streptophyta > Pinopsida > Pinales > Pinaceae > Larix > Larix kaempferi. The sequence continues at coordinate 4,749,187 of BSBM01000426.1, read as the reverse complement.
GCCACAATATTTCAAGTGCAATTTTGCATCCATTTACTTGAAGATGTGCTTATTGATTTAAATAAGTTGAATCAAAAGTTCCAAGAAGATCATGTTGATATTACATCTATTGGAACTACTTTGGATATCACTATTTAAGCTTGCTTCATAAGTGATTTCTAAGAGGCATATTTGGGGCAGGTGCAATACACACATCATCTTTTTTAAGTAAAACACAATAAGGAACTATTGATTTTACATATTGCATAGGTATGGTACATGTACATGCATTGAGGTTTGAGGGTTTTCCCAAGTCACAAAGATCAGGGACACTAGATGATTGCATTTTGTTGGGAATTTTTTTTGTAATGAAGGTGATTAACTCTCCCAATGCAAGGTTCACAGATTTACCTATATTTAATGCTGCTAAGTTTTTTAGTCCTCGTAATTATTACGAGGATATGGATGATAGGGACTCTCAAACAAGAAGATGTCTAACATTTTTATGTGAGAAATTTAGTGTTGGGGACTCACTCATTGTGGATAGTGTTAAATGCTTCGGTGAAATGGACGAATTTATTCGTACTGTTTATAGATCATACCCAAAAAAACAGATGTTTGGAGCATGGGATCTATGTGGAGGTTAGCATGAATGGTTTGAAGGATTTCCATGTTTGATGCGTCTATGGCAAGTTATTCTTGTTATTTCAGCTAGCACGACAGTATGTGAAAGAGTATTTTTAAAATTAAGCTAGATAAAAAATGATGACAAATCAAGACTTTCTCTAGAAACATTGGATATGTTAATGTTTCTGTCTCTTAGTGCACCTCAAGCTCTAAAGGAGGTAGACTGGATTGCTATTTATGATGTATGGAAACAAATGAAACCTAGAAATCATCTTCCACTAGGATAACAGATTCATATATCTAATGATCTAAGATCTGGTAATTTTGAAGAATGTGAATGTAAGTTTCAATCAGAACCCTACAAAACACTTGGAAGAACCACTCATTTATTTGAATTTTTTGTAATGAAAAATATGGAGATATGGTAGTTACTTTTTGAAAGTTTTTGGGACAAATGTATAGTCCCAAATCTGACCTTCTTAGTCTTTTGGGAGTTATGTTGGTTTTAAGACATGACTTGGGGATATATGGAATATGATGAGTAAAAATGCTCCAACATAATTTTGTTGTGGGATAGAATGTATTATTTTATTTTGAAAAAAATAATACAATTTAAAAACTTCTTAAATTGTGTATTTTTTATATTTAAAGAATTAATACTTTGTTTTCAAGCAACTATTTTCAAGGACTGTGGAATGTCATCTTCAAATAATTTTTTGATGTAATTTTTTCAAATAATTGTTTCATGTAAATTTTGGTAATAGATTATATTTATGAACTTTAAAATCAAGAAATCCACTCAACCCACTCATTGTTACAGAGATTCGATTGGCCAACTCCACGCTACACAGACATGCTTGATCCACACTGTTTTAATTGATAGTGAAGCATATTTTTGGGCCAAACATTGATGCTTCATTGTTTTAATTGACAATGAAGCATCTTGTGACTTTTGTGGTGAAAAAGAGACACTAATAATTACAATTTATGCCCTTGTGCTAGTTACAATTTATGCCTGGGTTTACCCACTAAGTTTATATAGAATTAAAAAATCCAATTTTTTATTCACAAATTATGCATACTCCATATGATCATTTCAGTTTTTATGATGACAAAGGAGAATGTCGCTTAAAACACCTTACTTTTTGTCCATAGGTTGAGTGATGAGGTTCCTGTTCTTTTGGTCCTTTTTTGTGCTCCCTCTAGCTGTTTTTTAGCCCGATGGATGGTTTCAGTCAGTAAAGTACAATTTGTATTTATGTTTCTATTAATTATGAAAATATTATATTCTTTCAAATATTCAAAGAACTAGATTTCATACCTTAATACTCAAAATACTTGATATAGTTCTATTGCTTGGGTAAATTTTATGTTTCTGCTTGTACATGCATATATGTGTGTTTGCTCTTCATCTTTATTATGTTTTGTTAGTTGGAGGGAGGGCTTACCCATAGATTTCATTTCTCATATTTAGCTGTGTCGAAGCTTGTGGAAATTTCATTGTGTTAGGCATCTTCATCCTTCCATGTGTATTGCATACTCATTATAATCCTATTTTATTCCATATAAAATGATATGCGAACTGGTGCCTCTTAAAAAAATTGTACAGTGGTAATCCATGCAAAGAGATGAACTCTCATATATTACTATATTAGTGAATTTGGAACCATTATGCTTGCATTGTGAGAACACTTGTGATTATTTCCCGTGAATTTGAACTTAAATAATGGCTGTTGATCTGGAGGTCCTTGTTGCTCTTCATTCTTGAATTGTTGGTGATAGTATACTTCGAGACTTGGAAAACCTCGAAGTCTCTGTAGCTACATATATTTGAGTCAATCTTAGCTTTGGGTAATTATTTATTTTTTTGTAGTTGGTTATCCAGGCTTGATTACTTGTATATTTAGATTGCTCTTCAAATTCACGTTCATGTGCACAATCATCAAAGGAACGAAATACATAATGTAACAACATACCATGTGTGTATCTTGCAGTCTCTGAGCTAACTATTGTTATTTGGGCCTATAAAAGGGGAAAACGGCTTTACAGTTAGCCATTTTAATGCAATTTTTTTATCACTTTCCAACCTTAAATGTATGTGTCTTGGGCCTTTTTTTTGTAAGTAAGTACCCACAAGGATTTGAACTTGTGACCTTCAATTTACAATTTCTCATCTCAATTAGTCATTACCAATTTCTCTACCCCTGTGGGCTATGTGTGTTGGGCCTAATTAAAGCCAAAAAGGTTCAATTTCGTTGTTTAAATAAGACTTTAGTGCCACATGTTGGATCTATACTAGTGACCTGAATGTATTCTCTGTAAATATATTCTCTAATTTCGTGTTCAACTCCTTCTTATTTTGCAGTGGTTGGCCAACCAAGGGCATTCGGGGAGTATTTTAATAAGGGAATTTTGTCCATTGAGATGTCTCCCAAAGAAAAAGAAGATATGGGAAACCGACCAATAGATACTTAAGTTTTTCCCAGGTCATAACTAGAAGACAAATAAAAAGGAGAAAATGGATGTAGATTTGGCCTTTCCAAAACCTACTATCTTATCTTTCAAACACATTATTATCTATGGAAAGGTATGCATATTACTACTTCTCAAATATGCAGTTATTTTATTGGTGTTCATAGTTCATTGCCAGCATGAGTGCCATATATAATACACAAATCAAAGTCTTCAATCTTACATTCTTCTTTTGGAATGTACCAAATGCTCAAAAGATTGTATGAAAGACATTAACAATGATTGTATACTGCATGTTTTCAATCGATGTAAGAAGAACATTACTTTCCAATTATCTTCTTTATACAATAGTCCCTATGTAAAACTACCCAATTCCATATATAGTAAAAGGGGTAACATGTAAGTTTTTATTTGTATAGTCCCCACTTTGGTGACTCTTTGACATTTAAGTCAATGTGAGATGAAATAAGGTGACATGGTCCAATATGTCATGCTAGCAAGTACCTAGGAATGCTTCTTATATATAAAGCATCTCTTGTAGAAATAATGCATCCACATTACTAAACTGCACTTGAGCTTGAAAACCAAGATCTTCATTTTCAAAAGTAATCATTCTAATTATGCATGAAACTAAAGGTTGAGAATATCGAATACAGAACATATAATCGTATAACACCATCTTCTCCACCTTGAATTGTCACCATCATTGCATTGCTTTCTACATCCCCGGTTTTTTTCTATTGATGATTTCTCTACTATCTAGGAACAATGACATACTAAAGGCCATGTTCTAGTTATGTATACTTAATGGCCTTGGAATCTATTTTATGCCCCTTCTACCTTCCTTTAGGAAATAAGCATGGCAGAATAGAATAGAACAACAATCTCAATGTCAAATTCATTAGTTGCATGTTGATCTGTCATAGCATTACTAAGAGGGAGAGATTTTATGTACATGTGCAGCTAAAATTGAAGAAAATATACCCAACACTTTATGTCCCATTTGTAGTTCTAGCATCTTTACACTTCAATAATTTCCAATGTGATGAAAATTCGAGCAATCTGATTCACATTATGCAGGATGAAAATTCAAAATGTGATTCACATTATGGAGGATAAATATTCAAGATATCTAGTTCCTCACAATTCCAATTATAAATATGCATGGCCTACACTGAGTTGGTCAAATGACTTAAACTCTAAACTCTAATTATTTGGAAGGTAATTTGTGTGCAAATTTCACAAAGTAGAAAGCTAGAGGTCAAAGATAGTATCTTGAAATCCATAGCATGGCATATGAGCAATTCAACACATTTATGTTATTAAAATCTAATTGTTTGTCAAAAAACGAAATTATGTTATAAAAAGGCAATAAAACTAAATTAGTGTTATTGGTTTCCAGTAATGCCAAGAAACATAGTAATCTATATTTAATGTTTTAGTAAATATAATAAATTAAAATGTTATATTTCAAATCAATTTATAATTGGGAATTGGTTTGAAATGTAATATTTTATTTAACATATTTTTTAATGAAGTGCATGATTAATTTATTATTGTCAATTAAAAAGGAAAATTTTATAAAGCTTTTCACCCTTTAAGTGTGTAGGAATATTTACCCTTCAATTTAAATTAAGACTAACCCTTCAAATTTGATCCGTCCAATTCCAAAATAAATATTTATATATAGTAATAAAATTTTGAATAATATCTTAATATTCATCAATACCAAAATAAATATTTATATGTAGTAATAAAATTTTGAATAATATCTTAATATTCATCAATACATTTTTATTAAAAATGGTTTGTATCAAAATTCAATTAAAGAAAAAATATTAGAAAAATGATTTAACGAAAATTGAAATAAAAATAAAATTATTAATTTATGAAAATTCTTAATATCAAATAAGAAATAAAAATATTAATTTATGAAAATTAAGAATGAAGGAAGAGATATGATCAACTCATCGCGTTCCAGAAATGAATAAGAAAACTTACCAAATCTGAGTAACTTTGCCCAAGATAAATTGAGAATTTTACAAAACTTTGCAGGTAAAATTTTCTCGTGATATAATCTTTAAATTTGTTTCGGTATTACATTCAGACAAAAAAATCCAATGAATTATAGGAATTACATTTATGTCGTTTTATGTGGTTTTTATAGTTTAATATGGAGGATATTTAATTTTGTCAATCAATCCATTCAAGAAGGTCTGTCGGAGAACAATTGCCACGTCATCATGATTGTCAGATATTTACTCCAAATATAGTGTTGGGGAATGGGGAGTTTGCATCTATCTCGATTCTCCACTAAATCCCGTTCAACGAAACGCCATGGGAATCTTATATTTGTATAAACCGTCAGAAACGCACATGGGAACCTTACCTTTAAATATACTTAAAATCATAGATCTTAGATATCGTTATAATTGCCAACGGTGGGTAGGCGGGGAGTCTCCATCAGGTCGTTTTCTTGGTTCATTGGTTGATTAAACTTCTCACTTATAAGTTATAGTTATTAAATTAAGAAGAAAACTTTTAAATATAAAATTGAATTTTTTTAAAAGACCATAAAAATAAACTCAAAATTATCTATCCACTTACCATTTGACTTCCTTTGAAATCTACTATTTATTTATAGTGGATATCTTTACCAATTTTGAACTTTTTTTCAAATAGAAAAAGAACAATTTGCTATTCAAAGTGTAGAATCAAAGTCATACATCAAGATGTATAAGCACACTATTCTATGAAAAACAAAAAACTATTACAGTAGTTTAGATCATCTAGGTCTTATCTTTATTGAAACAAGAACTATTTCATGTCAAAATGAGTTCATCCCAATCAGGACTTAAACCAGAAATAAAAGATAGAAACTAGTATATTTGGTAGTTACCAGAGTTGAGTTTTGTACCACCCCTAAATTCCTCATACGACAGTTGACCCTCTGCCAACTCGATCACAAGTTTAGAGAGCATATCCGCCTGTCCATTGTAATGCCAGTATATATGTTGGATCTGAAAGCTTGAGAAAGATTTTGAAAGGCATGATACCTGAGAGCACTAGTGATCCAATAGTGGAACATGAAGGGAAGCAAATCCATTCATCCAATAAATGATCACTTTAGAGTCACCAAAAACAAACAAATTGCTCACCTGTTAGACTTTTGCAAATAATAAGAGCCCCCATAATGCAAGTAATTCCGCTCTAGTATTGGAACCCTGCCCTGCGCTAAGTCGAAGGTGAAAGGAATGGTCACTTGATTGCATCAGAATCATACCACCCCCGCATGTTCCAAGATTGGATGCACCATCAAAGAATCTGCACGGCCACACCTCCGGTAATACAAATTTAGAACTCAATCCTTTAAAAGGGGTGTGCCAAAAACAACAGGTATCTTGAAATATGCGTATAATTGACCAAGCTACCTGCCAATGTGTACACCTGCAATCTTCAAAATTGACCCCATTCCTGCACTTCCAAATGTACCAAATAGCCAAAAAGGTAGAGGCTTCCACATAGGGTTGCGCATCACCCATTTTTGAGAGCATCGTGAGGGATGTAAGCACAAGCTGAAAGAGTGCTACATGATAATCATCCAAACGATCTGGAAGTACTGACATGTACCAAACAGATGATAAACCATCTCCTCGCCATCTCTGCACAATATACATTTGTTCGGTCCCAAGATACCTCTTTTGCAAAGGTTGTCCCACGTAAGGATGTGATTCTCGAGCCATAACCAAGAAAAACATTTAACCTTTAATGGTAGCTTCCATTTCCACACACTTTAATACCATTTAAAGGAAACCCTCATCGAATGTTCTGAGACAATAAAATCATATGCAACCTTCACAGTAAGTTGTCCCAAAGAGTTTCCACCACGCCAGGCCAATGAATCCGGATTGTGTCTGATTCATATGCCCAAGTGCCTTAAATTCTCTATATAAGCTTGCCACTGCCACTGAGTAACAAGTTCACCTCGAAGTCCCATATCTTCAGTGGAAGACCAATATGTTGTTGCTTCAATAGACAGTGGGTTTTTGATATTTGCAAGACAACGACATCTTTGTCAGCCATCTGTGTAATTATGTCCCTCAGGAGAACGAATTGTTCTTCTCCACCCACGAAGGGATCAATTTCCACTTGCACAAGTGATTCATGACCAATGCGCCAAGTAATGCCCTTCCCCAGCCAACCCAGTACTTTGGAGAGACCCAGCTAACAATTGGAGCCCCGCTTAACCAGTTTTTCAGGATTCCAGAGCCAATCTACCACCTAAGGGGAACGAATATATTTAGCCTTGAATATGTCACTCCAGAGACCCGAACCAAACAATCCACGCCAAAGCAACTTCAGACATATAACATTACTAAACCAATGCAGATTTTTAAGGCCCCAACCTCCAGCTCCATTAGTAAGCAGAGACACTGCCAACTAGCCAAATGTATCTTACCATCTAGGTTCAAACCAATTTTGAACTTATGTTGGGCTCTACATACTTGTGTTCTTAATAGTATTCATAATTAAAATAAAGTGTGATTAGATTTCATTAGAGAGAAAGATCATTTGACTAACATTTTGACTAACATTATAAGCGTAAGTTGTAACTCTGTTCATCGTTTTGAGTCCGCAGTAAAAATTCATTGCAGATAAATTTCGAATTGAATAACTACTTTCCTAACCACTAAGACGTTTGTGGCAACCACTGACGCAGGTGGGGATATCTAATATTACCATATCTTTTATCCAAATTACAAACACCAGAGCCCCACAAACAATTAAAATCTAGGAACAAAAAACTGAAACTAGAAGTAATCTGACTGCTGGAAGACTATCCCGTCAAACAAAGCGGGAAGCACATGTATTAGTTGAGCTGTTCGTTATAACTACAACAACAACTACATGAATGGTAACCACTGACCAGATCCACCGTCTACCCGTGTGCCATGAGTCATGAGTCTTGACCAAGATAGTAAGTGCCGTTAGCGGCGGGCAATACCGTCCATCCCGAACTCAAAGGTATAATCATCTGACACTGGTCTCGGTGTCTGACCAGAAACCGACACGTCCGTAGACAGGTAGACAATGTGAGGGCCACACAGTGATGAGATCATCTGACAGCGGATACCGTCTACTGGAAGAAACCTTTAACCAGTAAATCGGTAGGCAGTGCCGTATGACGATAACAGCTAATAATATCAGTTATAAAACAACAGTCATTAAAGCCTATGGAATCTTCCAAATCGATAAGCCAATGAGATTTGAACCGTAGACACCTGCAAAGATGAAAGAGATAATTAAATTAAATAAAACCTCCACCGTGCAAAGACAAAATGCCGGTGACTTAACATGGAAAAGACCGTATCTCTTTTTGTACTCTTGGAAGCAGTGATCAAATTTGAAGGGTGGGTATCAGGCCTGGAATTTGACGTGGAGGAAGACGTATTGAGCATTCTAAAACGTATTTTACGGGCAAGATTTTTTGGCACACGTCACCGTCTACGTGTGATATAAAATACAGACCGTAGATTTGACGTTTAACAATATCCATCGAACGTCATAAATACTAGTACCTAGCTACATGCAAGTTGGCAGTGTGGCACTGGCACGGTGGCACCGTCCAGTTTGAAATTCGAGTCGAGGGCCGAGGCGATGAGGAGTCCTTTGCAAGTTTGCTGGTGGCCGCTGGTAGTAGGTATAGGGTATTATCAAAATTAATTGCGCCTGTAGCCGTAGGGTATTATCCAAGACTCAAGTTATTGATGCTCATCACTCATCAGTCATCGCCCATCGGTGGAGTCTGGGAGCACATTCCTCTTCTTCTAGTTCTGGTGCAGTTTTGTCTAATTGCAGCAGATCACAAAACCGCTCGGTGTCATCGCCGTGGATGCGTTTCGCCTCTCGGACATCAGTGGAGGTCGGCGGGGCTTCCGGCTCTTGGCCGCATTTTCTGAGCGTCTGAGACATGATTGAAAAACAGCCTGGAGATTCGAACACGGAACACAGAGGTGGAGCAGGGAGTAAAAATTGCTCAAATTGCTATTAAAGCCGATATGGATAACAGAGCGGATACATTAGAATTTAGGAGTTGATCAGAGATTTGGCTTTGGGAAGTTATCTGCAAAAGCTCTGTCTGAGTTTGCTGAAGTTGAACAGTCTGGCATGTAAAAGGCAACTTGGAAAATTACAGAGAGCAGGTGTGGCTCCTCCGGTAACATATCGCTTTCCTTTGATTCCTCAATAGTAATATCGCTTTCCTTTGATTCCTCAATAGTAATATCGCTGTCCATCTTATTCCAAAATATATCTTATAAAATTAATTGTTCGAAGTACAGTGTAGGTCACAGTTTGCTCAGGTTTACTGTTCAAAGTGCATGAAGACAAATAATGCACATGCCGGTCGCTAATTCGAAGTCCATGGAAGTCCAGAGAGACAAGTAAGGCAGAATCCAGATGCGGCTCAGACCTCAGTTATTCGAACATATGCCCGCATATTATTTCTGCCCCTCCAACACTGAGAACTCTGCCAGCGATGACATAAATGAACAGAGAAGAAGGAATCAATGGATATCTAATACAACCTGCTATGGATTAGGATTGAGCATTTTTCTGCGAAGGAAGTTGTTATATGTTTTAGGATTGAGCATTTTTCTGCGAAAACATCAGATGACTAGATTGGACTTCACGCGAACGATAATCAAAGTTCCCATTATAGGTAATCCCTCCATGAAATTTTTTAGTTAATGTATCCATATTGAATAGTTACTGGCATTTAAATTCGCGTGTTTACTATTGATACTTATTGATACTTATAGTTTTCAAAATGTTTGCAGGTTGTTGGTAACAGGGTAACCCTCCATTCACGTGTTGCAGAAATGTTCCAGGTAAGTAGTTTGTGAAATTTCATTTATGTATTACCATCCGGTGAAGTTTATATCTTATCAATCAAGATTTTAACAAGTTATATTTATCTTTTCCGGTGAATCTATATTCATATACAATGTCTAGAAGTAAATTTGACTATTGTTTTTATTGAATGATTAAATTTCTAATGCATGGTAAGGATTCTCGTTTTTCATTTTGAATGTGTTAAGTCGTTAACCCTCTACAGGGTTTCGACTCCTTCGAGACCGACTTAACTTGTAACATTTCTTTTATAATTTGTATTTCAATAAAAAAATTAACACTTAGTGAAAAAAATTGACACTCAATGAAATTGCCTAAACCGTAAAATGATAGGCACCAAAAACTTGAAACCGTCATCAAAAAAAGTTTGACAGGCACAGGAAATTTGAAATTCCAGGCCTGGTGGGTATTAATTTTTATTGGAAGGGAATTTGTTCTTGAAGCCCTTCAAAGATGAAGGGCAATTTAAATAATTGTACTTCAATTGACAAGTATAAATTAACTAAACCCTCCCCCTAAAAATGCAAAACACAAATATTTTCTATCTAAATCTTTACAATCTTAAACAATTGAGCACTCCTGAATATATACATGATAAATCTTTGGATTTTTTTTGAGTAAATAGGTAGGCTGGATGCTGGAGCGGGCGATGGCGGGATTAGCAAAACTAGGGTTTGTGTAGGTATACACAGGTCGTGGTTTGTGGAATGCTCGATGACCACCTACTTTTGCTGCTGACTGCCGTTCATCATGCCGGTGGGGTTTCAACTGGTAACAGCCGCTACCTTGAATATGACGGGTTAACTTTTTGCCGCTCACGGGTAAGGTCCCCTGTTACTGTCGCCGTTCAATGATTATTTGGTTGCCGATTTGGGTCTACAATCTTGTGCTTTGAGTGCCGGTTCTTGTTGTGGGTGTTTCTCGGTCGGTGCCCGGTCACGGGGGAATTGATACAGTGCCCTGTGGACCACCAAACCTCTGATATATCAACGGCTTCGGGGGTGCGGACGTTTGGTCCACCGAATATCGGATTATTGTTATTGCAGGACCGTCTTCATATAAATATTTTGGGGTTGTCGGGGTGTGGTCTGCGGACCTCCGGAATCTCAAATTACTGTTCTTTGGACCGGTTACCTGTGGGTTTATCATTGTTATAACAATTTGTCAGAGGTGCAACTGATATTTGGTGAAATCGTCCCGTGAGTTCGGGTTCTGTGACGTTTTAGGCTTCCGGTATGGAGGATAACAGGCCGGAATCCGTGATGCCGGCGGATAATAACCTGACTGTTGAAGAAGTCGGGTTCAAACCGGACTCATTCTTCAAGAATCAACTGAATGGTAAGAGGGCAAAAAACCCCAGCGGTCGACAGGTGGCGCCATATGCAAAAGCACAAAAGGGACATCTGGCATTTGGGAAGACACCTGTGACTGACTTGGCCTCGGGCTCGGACCCTTCTGCGGGTAGAGCGCGGGTTCTTCCTGGACGAGTCAGCGATGCTCGAAATGGGTCGACATCTCGCGCGGCAAATAGACTGAATGGTAAATATTTCAGCCGACCGGGGGAGGCTTGGTTGACAGTGGGCCAGGATATTGGTCTTGAAGAATCGGTCGACTTTAATATGACTATGCTTGTGGGAAAATTCTCGTACCATGCCATGAATCGCAGGAATATTGTAAAATGGGTGGAGGAAATGTGGAACCCCATACTGAAATACACTCCACCGATATATGCATTGTCATGTGGATGGTATGGATTTAAATTTGAGTAGGAGGAGCACTGTAATCGTATACTGGAGGGGTTGTGGCTATATGGTACGGGGAGCTTAATGCTCCAGAAATGGCAGACGGATTTCGATCCAGAATCGACAGCGGTTCGTCTTAGACACTTGTGGGTGCTTCTTCCGGGTCTTCCATTGGCTTTGTGGAACCGTGGGGCTTTTGAAGCCATCGAGAACCATCTGGGTCGGTTCTTGCATGTCGAAGATGAGCATCTAAATGGCTTCGATAGGCGTATGGGGCGGATGTTGGTTGAGGTGGATGTCTCCTTGGGACTTATAGATGTATTGCATATCAACTGGCGCGGGCGGCAACTGACACAGGTCATCGACTATTGGGGCATTCCTTTTAGATGCTCGAATTGCAAAGCGGTGGGGCACCTGTGGCGACAATGCAGGGCTCCGACTTCTTCTGGTTGATTAAGGGATGGGGGCCCGTTATGGTCGTTTGACGATGGCAGCGATATGGAGATGGATTCGACGGGAGCTCTGGATGGCTTCTCCAACCGGCGTGCTCCTGACTCGGCCTTATTCCGTAAGTTGGAATTACAGGATCCTAAATTTTTCCATACACTAAATGAAATGGATATTTCCTTTATTAATGCATTAGATTTAAATAATGGAAATAATGATAATTACTTGAGTCGGCGACACAACATGGCTTCAAACTCCTCCGAGACTGAACACAAATCAAATGGAACTTTTGATGATGATGGCCCGATATCTGAGGCGGAGCTGTTTGAGAGAATGTTAAACCTCTGTCCTGTGGATACCTTACCGGATACCTTTGTATCTCCTAGTATTCCTTCAACTGTTGCCCCGACGATTCTTGTATCCAACGATTCCGAACCACCCTATTGTGACCCGGATGGTATGATGGGTTCTCGGGCTGCCGGGAAGTGTACCGACATGATTGATAATGTCAATGATGTCGGGGGGACGTGGTCCTGTGTAAACAGTCCTGGAAATGGGCTGGTGAATGATAATGGTGGACCAAAAACTACTATTGAACCGGCGGGTCATATTATCCCCATTCCATCATATTCAGATATGGTGAAGAAGACACCCATACCTATATACTACAGAAACCGGGAGGTGGACACAAATGAGGCTACTGGTGGTGCTCGGGAGGGATTATTGGGGCTGGAGAATACACTCCCGGACGGGGTGGTCAACATAGAGTCCTCCATGCTCACCTCGGAAACCATTGGAGACATTTGTGTTCGAAAGGGGGCACATAGGGGTGGTCTGGCTCAGGAATTCTCTCCACTGAAAACTAGAAGTGCTAGGAGGAACAAGAAGGTCACTCTGGGGGGGACAGAGGATGACCATTGCATGGTGGACTCTCCCAATACTTCTGGAACTCGGGCTCTTAGGGGAATGAAATCCCTTGCGAGGGTTCAGAAATGATCTTTTTTCGTTGAATATTCGTGGGGTAGGGGGCCTACCAGCAATTGGCCCTCAAACTAATTGTTAAACCTAATTTGGTACTTCTACTGGAAACTATGATCCTTCTTTAGTACTGGTTTCAACCTCTTGTTGGACGTTTTTGTATTCACCCTACATATGCGACATTATACTAGTCTTTTAGGGATGTTATTCGGTATTTATTGATCTGTTGGATCCATTTTTTGATGTATTTGGATGACTGTATATGAGGCCTATTATTTATTTTGGTTTGGACACGTATGCTATGATGACATTTGAAACAGTTTTTCTACCGGAAGGCTTCCGGTTATGTCGTGTGGACATATGATTCTATTTGCTGGTATTTTCTGTTGTAGTTGACAATACATCTGTCGCTCTGATTGGTTCTCCCCTGGTCCTCTTTATGACAGGGATTGTGAGCTCTGGCTTGTACTGACAGCTGGTTTTATTTACTATTTCACATATTAATAGTAAGTTATATTTTTCTGTGAAAAATATACATGATAAAATGGTATCTTTTCAATAAAACCGAATTTGAACACATTAATTTGACATATATGTAACATTAATTTTACAGTTCATTAAAATAACAACTATTTTGTTGTATTTTTCTGGGTTAGACCACACTTTAGTATACAAAAAAACTACTTCGAATATGCAATAACCATATTGGGGCATCTACATGATGTTATGCATACTGCTGAGAAAATTACTTACTGTTAACTATTTACAAAAAGAAGCCACTAAGCAAAATGAGGCTATAATAAACCTACAACCAAAACCTTAATTCAAACCGGAGAGAGGGAAACCATCCAAGCTTGAGAGATGTAAGAATGATGGACACTAGGAGCCTAAGAAAAAACAATGCATAACTCAAAAAAACATTAAAAAATAATCCTCCGTACCAACCAAGTTAGCAACAATAGCATCATAAGGGCTTGGGCATCAAATTTTGTTGTTCAACACTTGTCACGACAACATACAGGTATGGGATGGAGGGGAAATGGAATCAATCCTAAGTCAGCTGGAGCCTTGCAACTCGCTACATGTTTGAGTCTCGACAATCTACCTTTTAAATTGAACCAGAACAACAAAAGAAGTTTGTTAATGGCTCGATGTGCAAAAATTCTAGATACATGAGTAACTAAGAGCTCGAGGCTCTAAAATTTGATGTGTTTTTTACCAATCCACAATTCGGTGCATTCATAGTCACTGGCATGAAATTTAAGTTATTTAATGAAAGAATTAATGTATTTAGCTCTATGTTGAAACTGTTTTCCATGGTAATGTAGGCCACTTCCCTCCTTATTGTCTTACCAAAAGGCATGATAATGAGGAAGAAGACTTAAAAATATGGACTTCACCATCAAAGAAGCCTTACAATCACATTGGTAAGGAGTTATAAGAAGATCACAACAATCCAACGTGTCAAATCTCAGATGATAGTGCAAATTAAAGACTTATATGGTAAATTTAATATAAGACTTACTTATAGTTGTCTCTTACTCTTTGCGTCTTGACACATTTGATAATTTATGGTTGTCTTTGCGCCTTGAACCAATTGATATTATAAGGTGAGGATGTGCATGTAAAATAATCCTTAGTCATGGCTATGCGATGAGGATTTAAATGGAAGAGGATGTATAGACATGTAATTTTTATATGTATTTTGGTGGCGAGTGTCGAAGAGAAACGTGGTGAGAAACCACATATTTTTGGAAGGACGGAGGGAGAGTACATGATCATGATCATGCCACCCATCAATTTGAAGACAATTCCTGAGCCAAAAATTGTTTTTTAAAATTTTATTAATAACCATTGTGGTACTTTGGTCCAAATGTTTTTTCTAACTCATTGTTTCTCCATATTGTGTGCCTAGTGCCACCTCTCTATATCAATGCATAAATCAACCTCAGCTTGGTTTGTGGTTCTAGTTGCATGCCATTATTTGTAGTTGCATGCCATTGAGTGCTGTTTAGAGTTGTCGTGAGTCTATGACATTCATGCAATAAATGAAGTCTTGTAGAGGAGGACTCATCAAAGGGGAAATTTGAATTTCATTTTGACGAAAAACTAGTGGACATTGGTATCCAGGTTCACATAGGTAGTAGGCACAATGTTTCAGCCTTGTTTTGGGCCTAGTAGTGGTTCTATTATTACAACCATAGTCATTGACACATTGTCACACCTTAGATCTCAGCCCAAAGTGAGTCAGGATTCAAAATCAAATCCCAGTGGCTACTACCTCGTAGTCGTTAGTCATCTCTCGTCACCTTGCAAAGCTAAGTAGTGAGTGTATGACATGAGTGAGTGAATGATTATAATTTATGATATTTCCAATATTTTGAATGACGAGTTGAATTTTATAGGACAAGAATTTCAACATATAAATTGAAATTTATATGGATGGGTAATTTCAAATGTTGCCCTTCTTTTGAAATGTTGATATAAATTATGTCCTTCCTATTGGAAGGATAAAATTCAGATTTTAATTTTTTTTTGAAGGGCAATTTTAACTTTACACTTCTAAGAAGGGCTAAAACCCTTTGGAAGGGCCGGGAAGGGTTCAAATTTAAACATTGCTTGGAAGGCCTTCAATTGCCATATTCATAACATTATTACGAGTGCCCAATAATGATCAATTTTGAAGGGTGGGGTCCCATCTCACTTTGAATGGCTATGAGATATTGAACCCAGGCCTGGAATTTCAAATCTAATCTGCCTGTCACTAGGCAATTTGATGACGGTCTTGTGTTTTCCATGCCTTTCATTTTACGTTTTGTGTACATTCATGAAAGTCAAATTTGTTTGCATTTTTAAGACATTTCAGATTAACAATTCTAATTTTATACTCTAAAAATAAATAAATAAATAAATAAATACACCAAAACAATTATTCATACTAATAAATATATGAATGTAATTGTAGTTTGTATTATAAAAAAAGTGTTTTACAATAACAGTGAAATTTCACGAAATACATAATGAACTGTATTTTTTACCAAAGTGTATTTCAACAACAAAAAGATCATGACTCTTGAACATGATATGGACAAAATTCTGATGATGTAGTTTAGAGTTATGGCCAGAATCACATTTTACAAAAAAAAATGTCTCTCATGGAACATCAACGAACCCTTCTTGTGGCACCAAATGTAACTGCTGGATAGTGTGTTGTTGGAATCTAAAGCTGTAGCCTGTAACAAAAAAACAAAAAAAACAAAAAACAATTTTATCAATTTAAAAATGGTTTAAAATTTATTACAAAATAAACTACAGCTAAAAGAACCCCTAAATCATAAAATCACAAATCATTTTAACAATAGAACAGACATTGAAGTAACTTCTGTAACCACAAATGATTCCATATTAAGTTCAAATTTTCAAAATTCCTGCATGAAAGATGCTTGGATTAAAAATAAGTTATAAGAGATAAATGTTTAAATCTAATATAAAAACATACACTCAATTCTTAACACATTACCTTTTTGTTTCAAGCTTTCCAAAATCAAATTCTTTGTGGACAAAATTCTCATGATTTGGTTTTGAGTTATGGATGCACTGAGATTTTTACAAAAAGAGGTGTCTCTCAAATATGCATGGAACATCAAAGAACCCTTAATGTGACACCAAATTTGAAACTGTAACAAAAATAATGTACTGCTGAAAATGCGATGTTGTTACAAGTAAATGTGTTGCTGGAATCTAAAGTTGTAGCCTGTAACATAAAAAAGAATAAATATATCACATTAAATATGCCTTATTATTTATTACAAAATAAATTACATCTGGAAATGTAATTATTGTTGGAAAGTATAGTGTGTTGTTGGAATCTAAAGTTGTAACATATAACAGATAAAAGAACAATTTTATCAAATTAAAAATGTCTTAAAATTTAGTGCAAAATAAAATACACCTAAAGGGAACCCCTAAATCATAAAATCAACAATAATTTTAAGAACATAACAGTCATTGAATTTGTCAACTCAAATAATAATAATACTTATTATTTAAAAAAGAACACTTATTTGTCCATTTTTACAAAAATGGCCACTACTGCTGTAACTTTTGTAACCACAAATGATTCCATATGAAGTTCAAAATTCCTGCAAGAAAGATTCTTAAATTAAAAATAAGTTATAAGAGAGAAATGATTAAATCTAATATAAAAACATACACTCAATGCTTAACACATTACCTTTTTTCAAGCTTTCCAAAACTAAAGTCTTCGTGGACAAAATTCTCATGATTTGGTTTTGAGTTATGGCTGGACTCAGATTTTACAAAAAGAGGTGTCTCTCAAAATGCATGGAACATCAAAGAACCCTTCATGTGGAACCAAATTTGAAGCTGTAACAAAAATAATGTAATACTGGAAATGTGATGTTACAAGTAAATATGTTGCTAGAATCTAAAGTTGCAGCCTGTAACACACACAAAAAAAATGATGACATTAAATATGCCTTATAATTTATTGCAAAATAAATTACATCCAAAATAGAACCCCTAAATCAATAACCATTTTATCCACATAAGAGTCATTGAATTTTCCAACTCAAATAATAAGATTACATATTATTTAAAAAAAACACTTACTTGTCCATTTTTAAGAAAATGGCCCTTAGTGATGTAACTTTCGTGATTCCATATGAAATTCAAAATTTTCAAAAAATCCTGCAAGAACAATTCTTAAATTAAAAATAAGATATGAAAGACAAATGCTTAAATCTAATATAAAAACATACACACAGTGCTTAAAACAATGGTTTGAAAATAAACACAACTCACTTGAGAGGACTAGAAATAAATTACATCCAAAATAGAACCCCTAAATCAATAACTATTTTATCCACATAAGAGTCATTGAATTTTCCAACTCAAATAATAAGATTACATATTATTTAAAAGAAACACTTACTTGTCCATTTTTAAGAAAATGGCCCTTAGTGATGTAACTTTCGTGATTCCATATGAAATTCAAAATTTTCAAAAAATCCTGCAAGAACAATTCTTAAATTAAAAATAAGATATGAAAGACAAATGCTTAAATCTAATATAAATACATACACACAGTGCTTAAAACAATGGTTTGAAAATAAACACAACTCACTTGAGAGGACTAGGAAGACTTCCCAACTCTCAAAGCTCAAGAACTCTTCCTGACTTTGTATCTCTCCATACCTCATAGACTGCATTCCAATCAACAGTTGATAATTCAGGTCCATTCAAATATATTCTCATTAGTGCATCTAGTGTACCCAATCCTAGCTTTGATTTCCTAATGTCCTTAATTATATTCCGTTTAGAAAATCCTCTTTCACAATCCATTGTACTTGCAGGAATAGTGAGTACAGCTTGCCATAATTTCATCATATGAGGATAATTTGTATGCCATTGTTTTGTGTTACAAAATACCTTCCATGATTCTTTCATAGAGAAACCCTCACAAGCCAAATTTAATGAATCAACAAAAGGGTGCAGCTCTCTTTTGCAAGCTTTTTCATCAAATAAATGCACATTTTTGACATCATTTGGTATGGTATGCTGCAAATGCTGAAAAAGTTTAGAAAGCCAACGCTCTGAATTTTTCTCACAGCTACGACGTTCTTCTGGATAATAACAAGGGTTGAACAATTTTGCTGCATTAAAAAGATAAAGATCTGGAAATCTTTCATTCAAAGAGTCTATGAGGGACTCAATATAGCCTTCTGTGAGTTGCTAACAACTCTCCTGTGTTCCTTCAATATGAGGTTTCATAGTTTGTTTCCTATCACTATAATCAATCTCCCCAGTTGGAATAGAGATATATTGTAACTCATGTCTATCTATGACTAACCCTTTATCTTTAATTTCAATATACCCATATTGTGACTCACATAGAAAATTTTGAAAGATAAGTTGTACCTTCTGCAAATGTTTCTTTTCTCAAAAACCATCTAGACAATGTACTTATAGTTACTTCAAGAGCCAACCCAATAGTTGTAATGTCTACATTTTCTTCTTAAAAAGTCTTGTTCATCGTATTCAATTCACCCAATACATCAGCAAGCATATGCAAACAAAACTAAATGGAATAAATCTGTGTCTTATCATACCATGATGAAGTTTTTTTTTCATTTTTCCACAATGTTAAAATGGCTAGCATAAGCTTCACAAGCCTTATAATAACTTCTCCCCTAGATAACCATTTCAGTGCATGTATTTGTAGAACATCAAGAACATCAATCTAAATGACTTTAAGCAAATCATTAAGTTCATTACTTCTCTTTCGTGAGTTTTGAATCCACGAATACACTTTGTTTGCAATTTTTTCAACATATAATAGTTCAAGAATTTTTTTAGAAGCATCTGCTGCTGCTAAAGACTCATGATGAGCTAGACAATGGATTGTAATAAGATTTGGAGTGTCTTTTTTCAAAAATGAAACAAAGCCATTTTCATGCCCAATCATTGTTGAAGCCCCATATGTAGAAACAACTATCAAAACTTTGTATTGAATACCTCTAGCATTTATTAACTGATTGACACTATCATATATTGTTTTCCCTTTTCCATCCATTACATTTTTCAGCTTCATAAATTGTGAAATAGGTGGCCCAAGACCCTTCGAATCTAAATAAGTTGCATAAACAACAAGGTGTTGCTCTAAGCTTCGATCTGTGCTTTCATCAACCATTAATGAGAAGAAAGGACTTTCCAACATATTATTTATTTGAACTTCTTCAAGGTGTCTCGATAGGTAATATGTAAAAGCATTTGTTGATTTACGATTTGTGTATGAAGAATACTCTTGAGACTTTGGCATACATGGTGTTTTTGCATCCATGAGAAATTTGCAAAGTTTTTCATACTTTGATAAAGACAAATCTTCTTGGCATACAAAATATGATATTTTCATTGTAGCAATAAGTCTTTTCTTATTAGCATCTTCCACTTGTTTGACATGATTGGGAATTGACTTCATCTTTCTCTCCAATGCATTAATCCATCTTGTTTTAGCATCTTTATGTACTAATGCTTTTTCATGAGTAACAAGAACATCATGTTGTAATGTGGTACAACCATTCCCTAAACCCCATGGCCCACTCATCATATACTTCTCACAATACCTACATTTCATATATACTTTATCATCTTGCCTCACATAATTTAGCCAATCAAACTTATCTAACCATTCCATACGGAATTTCCTTTTCGATTGCACTTTCATTTTCTTTTCATTATCAACCTCTTCTTCAACTTCATCTCTTTCTACATCTACATCTTCATCACTTACTCTTCCAAAAATTTCATCCAATTGCTACTCCAATTCAGTATTATAAGCTTCTTCACTAATGTTTGAATTATTTTAAATTTTGGATTTTTGTTCTTTTTGCCAACCATACATTTTTCCAATGATAATTTGGATTTTTCTTTTTTAAGACATTGTAAATTTTAACAGCTACCCACCTATATACAGAAGTATGCCAAATCAAAAAAAAATTACTTAAATATATTTAAAAAAAATATTTAAAACATGATTTAAAAACAAATCTATATAAAAAACAAACTAATATGGGACCTACCTATTTACACAAGTATACCAAACCAAAAGAAATTACTTAAACATATTTAAAAAAAATATATTTAAAACATATGATTTAAAAACAAATCTATATAAAAAAAACAAACTAATATAGAACTACTAATTTATGCATCGCCCAGCAACGTGACTTTTTTTTTTTTAACCATGGGAACAGCAACCTCCCAAGGGTATATCCAACAGCCCGCAAGCCAGATATACTAGAAACTTGTGACTCAGTAGGGGCCGAGACGTCCCGAGACCCTTTATCCTAGGGGAGAGCCTCTATCCCAGGGGTCGCCTACCCTTCAAGCCTTGTCACAACGGGCCAATGAGCAACCCTACCCCCCTTACTTAAAAAGGTCTTATTGTAAAAGGACATTATTAATATACATTTGAAATTAGCATAGTAAAAAATGATTAGTATTTGGTTAAAAGGGGATTTTAAGGCCACAAACTTACTTCAAGGGAAGAAAACGTTCTTAGCAAAAGCCTTATCATCGAAGGATATTTTTAATATAACTTTTAAGGGACTTGGCTTGAGTTATTATAGAAATAATATGTTTTTTGGATTGATGTTTAATACAATCCTTAAAAGTTCATCGCTCTTATAATTTCTAGAAATATTTGATTCAGTGGTTTCTTTATAACAATTTTTACAGCTGTGTTATTTGTATCCAGCAAAGAATCCTTTTGATAACTTATCTATTTCAAGTTTTAGCTTCTAAACAATTGGTTTGCTTCTCTAATCGAGCTCCATCATTGTTAAAATTTTTATAACTGTATTGTTGTGACGTGCACTAAGTTTACATAATTTATGTGTAGGGTGATGGAACATAATCAAGTTTCTTCAAGTTTGCTTCTCAGTCATTAGTTTTTTGCGTAGATATGCCTATTAATAGGACTATTCAGATACCCTTGCTGATAAGGGAGGGATCATTGCTCAATATTAACAGCTTATTCCGCTGGTTTTGACGTGAGTCAATAGATGCAAAATCATTACTTCAATGATAATTTATGTTTGCTTCTAGTTGACATAGATTGTTTTACATATTCTCTGTTAATATAACACCCTAACTCACCACATACACCTATATTAATATTACTCAATATAATTTGTATTTACCAAAAAACATAGATATAGATCCAACAAAAATTAGACTATTATATACAAGAAAGCTAGACTCATAAAAACATTTTAAAACTAAGATGTTATAAATTATATTATAACAAGCATGTAATGCATGGCCACTTGAGATGGAATGACGTAAACAATTTATTATGTAATTTCAACTCATCTCGTTTCAAGATTTTATTGTGTAATGCATAAGTTTATTATAATTGTATGAGATATCTATTATGATGGCAATATCTATATGCTAATAAATATATTTGATTTTGTTCTTTTAAAACGATATGTCCTCTGATGCCAATATCTACTTGCTAATAATTTGTATTTGATTGGTAATATCTAGTTAGTATGGTTTTCACAGAGAAGCATACAGCGATACAAAAGAATATAACATGTTTGAATGCTGCGCTTCCATATTTTTTTCAAAAGAGATTGCTGGCATTTTCGCTCAAGGATAATCATAGATTCGTAGGCATGATTACTACCAAGTACCAAGTTAAATGGCATGATGAATGGGTCGGTACTGACGGTTCCTTTCTGGATGAATTAATGACATAAGACAGACGTCAAAGGAAACTTCTGCAATAACCTCAAGGAGTTATGCTCCTTGGCAGACTCTTGATATAAGGCTATTAAGCATTGACCCCAAAGAGCTATGCCCTATATCTTGGCCAACTCTTGACCTAAGAGCTATGCAAGAAAAATAGTAAGAGCAATCTAAAAACTCAGCTACCAAATATAGTCTATCTACAGTTACAGGAAAAGAAGGGAGAAAACACTTCTAATAGCTGAGCAATTACTCATATCAAATAGAAAGAATGATAAAGAGGAAAATCACGTCTTTCCTTTTTCTGGAGATTGAAGCTCTTCAAAACTACAGAGAAAGTAAAAATAAACCTACAATGTGACCTTTAAGAGGCTATGCCCTTCCGCGTCCTCTCTGGCCATTCAAAACAAGTTACTATACGATTTCCTAGTAGAGTAAATGCCCACGAAAGGGTGATAAGAAATACCATTTAGAGAGATACCTCATGTCCTTATGATACACACACCAGAAAATAATAATAGAATATAAATGGCTTGGCCTCTCTTGGAGAGCGGCTCTTCATAGCAAAGCCGCTTCATAGCACATGCAAGAGAGTAGAAAGGTCTCGGCTTACACAGAAAACATTCTAAACGGGGGTTTCGACTCCCTCCCTCACTCACTAGATCAATAATTAAGACGCTAAAACCAAATTTTTTTGGGAAAGAAATACTACAACGAATCGAGCTCTAAAATTAAGTTTAAGGAACTTATAGAGAATCGACCTCATCCCACAGAGACTAGATCTATATTATTAACCAGGTATTACTTCTATAAACCACAAAGAATCGATCTCTTCCTCAAACCGTCGATCTATTAATAATTAACTCTGTATTATTTTGAAATTAACCCACAAAGGAACGAACTCGACCTGAGAGAGTTGATATCCATATTTAAATTTGTATTTCTTGTGTTCAAAAGCAAAGAGGAGACCCGCTATCTCTGTCAATACATGAAGGCAAGCCTAACCCTATGGGAAACTTGGGGATTTGATTCAGAACTTAGAAGAAAGAAAAAATTGGGCATAGCCACAGGGAAGGTCTAATGAGAAGCATAATTAATTTTTTAAATTAATTGAGCATAGGTAATAGAACGGGAGCAGTTGCAAATGCTTACCTGAAAACTGGCAGAAGATGAGATTCCTCTTGTTGAACAGGAAACAGGGAAACTTCTTTCAACTGGACCACTAGTCTCTATCCTCCAGGTCTCCAGCTTCCTCTTCGTGCCCAAAGCCCCAAACTCACCAGGCATCGTCTCTCCCTGAGTCTCTTAACACTCCAGACTCCAGAGATAGGAATCGTGCAGCTATACCTTATTGGGCACTAGAAGTCTGGCAATCTTTTGAGTCTTTGATCCACATTTGGTGGTGGCCACTGGCTACGTCTTGGTCTCACAGAGATGGAGGGGGAAGGGAAATCATGGTTAGGGCATGGATGGAGTTTACTCAGTTCAGCAGCCGGTGGCGGTGGCTCCTCTGGATTTGATACAACTTGAAAGGAAAGTTGTAGTGGGCACGCTACAGCCTGCATCCCATAGCCACCAAACCTCGCGAGTCGTGAGCGCAATTAATTCCATTAACTTGGATAATACCCTATTATACCTACTACCAGCGGCCACCAGCAATCGACTCCTCGAGTTTCAAACCGGACAGTGCCACACTACCAAGTGCCATGACGCATTCAATGCTCCAGGCTCCATCCTCCAGGCTCTGCCTGACACACTTTCCAAGTTGCATGTAGCGGTAGGCCTGTAGGTACTAGCATTTTTGACGTTCGATGGATACTATTAAACATCAAATTGATGGTCTACATTTTATATCACACGTAGACGGTGATGTGTGGCAAGTAATCTTGCCCGTAAAATACGTTCCAGATTGCTCAATACGTCTTCCTCCATGTCAAATTCCAGGCCCGATTGAACCTTTCAATGATGACATGTAAAAATAAGTCATTCTTTTCATTTGAAAATGTACTAGTACATCAAAATTTCATTGTTTAATTAGTAGTAAAGTCAAGAGGCTTTATTTTGCACTGGATATGGCAGCACTGAAAGTTATATATGTCATATAACACAACCATATTTCGCCCTGATCTAGCGGCTTAGTCTCTAAGCCACTATGTCACCTTTGTCATCTGAGCAGTTTCCCAAATTGGTCTTGCATCTTAACCTTTTAACCAATATAATAATACAGTTAACTTGCTAACCCCATTCCAATCCAACTTTCATCCTTACAGCCAAAATTAATACTATTTTACTCTTTCATGATCTGCCTGAACATGAGGAATTTATTAGTGAAACATAACTTAGGAGACACACGGAAAATCCACTTTCCAGATGTTCACTATGAATTGCCATAACTAATTTTATAATTTTTTTTTCTACATCTGTGCAACTACAATTAGCTTGCTAGCCCAATTCCAATCCAACTTTTAAATAGTATAATAATATTTAATACCTCTTAAAATGGGTTCCTAGGCTGCTTCGAACAATACAAACTCAATGAAGAATTGGGTTCTTCAACTCTTCTAAAAGCAACATGATGCTTATTCTTGGAAAAGTTCAATCTTTGTAAATCACTAGCAACGGTTCTTCAAACTAATATAAATTCCAACCTACATAAAATCTAGCCTACTTAACAATGGAAAAAATGATCATGTAAGCCAAAAAAGGAAGAAATTATTTCAGAAGCCAAAAACATTGGACATTGAGTCTGGTATGTATTTGCTCCTAAGTTAGTGAGCAATAGAGATGTATGCAGAAAGGCAGTAAAAAAGGTGAAGGGAAAGAATATGAATGGTAACTGCTTTTTACTTCGTTGAATTGAGGACCATAATTCACTTTCATGCACCTCTATCAAACATCTGCATTGCCTATGTCATTTATAATCCTCCTTCACACAAGTCTATCAGAACAATTCAACAAAGAAGTTGGATTGGATTGAAAACTAGTAGCAAGTTTCTTTGTCACTCTAATTGTGTACCGTATAGCAGAATTGAATGCCAATGACAACAATATATGTTTTAATTTTTCATTAAACATTATGAATGCCACATGTACTTGGGATAGAATAAGTTTAAGCACT
Source organism: Larix kaempferi (assembly GCA_027924585.1). Classification (NCBI taxonomy): domain Eukaryota; kingdom Viridiplantae; phylum Streptophyta; class Pinopsida; order Pinales; family Pinaceae; genus Larix; species Larix kaempferi. Next base: position 4,723,636 of record BSBM01000426.1, on the reverse strand, counting down.
CCTTACATGTTGCATTCTATGTTATGGTTTGAGAAAAGAGAACTATCGGACTCCAGGAAGCTTTTGTTCTCAAAAGCTAATTAAGGACCCTGGCTGCTTCTTCTCTATAGCCCTCCCCTAGATCTCGTTATACATAATAAATTTGTGGTATGACAGAGTAGAGGATGGGTTGTGAAGCATAAGTAAAACATAGGCATACCAAGTAGAGAGGAGATGCATAGATGGTTGAAGTTCTTGTTATATGGTTGAATTTCCTGTTCTATTCAAGACCAACTGATAAGGGCAACAAATCAAAAGGTAAAGTAGCACTGTCATTCTAAAAACCAATATTAAAAAAACATTTTTGTCCCAGTTTGTACAGTCAAACGCAGGAGTGGGAACTGGGCATTCTAAGAAAATTTCCAGCTTTCAGCATTGTCCTTCACCAAATGTTGTTGCATATTCTCAGTCATATTGAAATTCAATAGCTAGTTGGGATTGTAAGTGTAGTAGCATCGGTGGTTTTCATATTAATAAATCCCAAGAATCTTAAACCGTGTACCAGAGTGTCGAGTCGACGACTGAGAAATTGGGGAAAATGGCTCATGCAATACAATTTTAGATACAAAGTATGGATTCTTGATTCGACTCATTAACTAGATGCATGGAGGCTGGCAGAGTGGTAACTTCCCCAAATCCCTAGGCATTTTAGTAAAGCTGAGGGGCATAGTGGACACACATGTTTCCCGTAGGGCTGCAACCATAGCCAGTGGTAGCTGTGCAGGGAAGCACTTGGTTTCAGAGTGAAAACAATGGTCTCTCTTGTCCCCTCCATTTCAAGAAAGTTAAAGGGCAGCTGAATTCTCAAGAGCTTCGATCAGGCGACAATGGAAAATAGGGCAAGGAAAGGAGCACATGGAATCATATGTGTGTACATAGAACATATGAAGAAAGAAGCAATTGTTGTTGTTTCCGTGGTTGGGAATCGATAAATGTTGTTCTGAACAACCTCCGTCGGAGATTTATGACAAACCCACTCTTTTGTCTAGGCTTCAAATTTGAAGCCTTCAAGGCCCGTTTGAAGTTACAAAATTTCAATCAAATAATCATATTGTGTTTGAAATTTGAAGTTATAGAATTTTAATCAAATAAAAAAAATTTAAATAATTGATGGGATCATGAATGGATAAAATGATGTACATACATGTAAATTCACAAGATGTCAGCAATCCAGTCAACCTTGAAGTTGAGCTCCTCAAAGAAAACAAATTTCTTTTAATATGTTTATGGCAGGTGACATTAGTAGCTTCACTCTGTAAACTCTCCTAGAGGACTGGAGGAGATAGGGTAAGTGGAACTTGAAAGTAACTCAACCATGATGGAGCAGGGTTATAAGCAAAAGCTTGTTTGTATTCTTGTAATATTATATATTGATGGTCAGATCCATGGAAGCATGGAATTTGAGCATTGACTTGATACAACAAAGAAAACACAAATTAGAGGAAATTTCAATTTAAAATGGGCCTTCCAAAAATAATACAAATTCCATGTCATCATGTATTATCCAATCAAAATGCTTTAAAAATAAAAAAGGAAGCACCTAAAAAAATTGGAGGGAAAAAATAAAAACTACTTTTTTGGATCGTATTTTCAACTTATCTCCTTGTAGGTTTACTCAAATTTCAAGCGGGAGGACTCGTTGGATGCATGATTAAATTATGCATCCAAAGAATACCCATGTTGCATACTTTTAACAACATCCACACCATGAAAAATTGAAAATACATTCAAAAACGTGTTTTCTCTCACTAAAAACACGTTTTTGAATCTATTTTCAATTTTTCATGGTGTGGATGTTGTTAAAAGTATGCAACAAGGGTACTCGTTGGATGCATAATTTAATCATGCATCCAACGATTCCTCCCGCTTGAAATTTAAGTAAACCTACAAGGAGATAAGTTGAAAATACGATCCAAAAAAGTAGTTTTTTAACTCTCTCTACTATTATTTTATTATTTTCTTATTATTTTCCTTAGGAGGCCCATTTTTTACCCAAATTTCCTCTAATGGGTGGGACTCAGGAGCCATAGGATTGACTTGATACAACAAAGAAAACACAGGGTGTGAGGATAGGAGCCATATACGGTAGGATTAACTTGATACAACAAAGAAAACACAGGTCCGTGGGTAGGGGCCACGGGCAGGAGCGCGAGCCTGCAACATTACAAGAATTTTTTGGATTGTGGAGTTTGTCTGAAATGCCAAATTCGGGGCACATTAACATAATATATTATACATTGGATACTCAATTAACTCACAGAGTTAGAAGTCATGAATTGGTATGTGATAACTGGTAACTTGGTAATCCCACTGCCAGCAACACGTATGAGCCACCAACCATGTTTAATAAAGTTGTTGTTGCCATTAAATGTGTTAAACACGTAAGCCCTCGCCGCTAACATGAGAAATTAGAAGCGTTCAAGCCATGGGTTGCACATTGTAAGCCCGTCCACGTAAGTTGGTCAATGATATTATTAGAGGCCCAATGGTCCATGATCCATCGATGATCAGACACATGGATAATGGAGAGTAACAGAGTACCAAGTTCCACTCCCAAGTCACCTATCTAGTATCCTCATTCCCAATTTCCCACCGAAAACTATCAACGGGTGAAATTTGAAGCTGTCCTTCTATTGCAATATTAAATAGTAGTGGTTAATTTAATTATTGACGGGCTTACCATGAAATTAATTTTTTTTTGCATGGTAAAATTTGAGGTGGTCTTCTATGACATGTAAAATGGCCTCTAAAGGGCCCTGAAGGCTTCAAATTTGAAGCATGGTGGGGTCCTATTTCACTTTGAAGGGCTATGATATATTGAACCCTTCAAAGATGGCATTTTAAAATAAACTACTCCTTTCATTTGAAAATGTAGCAATAAATCAAAACTTCATTGTATATTAAAATCAATGTAATCAAAATCTTCAATATAGTGATAAAATTTGTGTCCTTCTATTCTATGGTTTTTAATAAGCAATGTCTAACCCAAATAACCCAAGAACACATATAGAGGAAATTTTAGAAACATAAAAAATACTTGACAATATAAAGAAATGAATTGAAAAACAGTTCTAACCAATCGAGACTGAGTCGATATTTGAGAAAGAATAGTTGGGATTTGAGAAGGAATAGTCGTCAAGCTAGGTTAAGCTTTTGAAGCATGTTGTCAGTCGATTTCAACTATGATAGCCTACTGAAGAAAAACCATCATTAATGCATTTATTTTCTACCAAGCTACTAGCTTACCACAACAAATTGTCAACTAATGCAAGTTTATTTTCTATTAGGATACCAACTTACTCGAGGTGGTTGTCAATTAATGCTTGGTGCTTAGGGTTGCATTGTGCATCATAGGTGATTACTATTCATAACCTTCTGGCAAAGAGTGGAAAAGTATAGACTCCTGGCATTTATGGATCACATTTGTCAATATAATACAAAGTCTCCATCAAATTTAACATAGGAGAAATAGCTATTAAATCGTGTTATTTCAAGAAGTTTTCTCATTCAAATCACTTCATTTTGGACAAGTTTTCTAACCAAAAATTGAAACATATATCTATACCAAAAGAGTGTGTAACTCTGGCTTCCATGCGTCACACACTCTCTCCTCGGAGTTTGGAAATCTTGTTGTACCATTCTCCTCCATTAATATCCCGATGTACAATCTCATCCAATTCTACTCCAAGCCACCAGACTCTTGAACTAGCCATAGTTGATGACATGGAAAATTTTAGGGGCAAAAATTTTGAGTTTTTTTTCGAAAAAAATATTTTCCTTTTTCTATTTTTCCAATATGATTTTCCCAAATTTCATAGGATTAAAAATTTGTACTCTAAACATCGTTAAAGTTGTCCAAAAATATATCAAACCCTTAGAAATTTGAATATTTTTTAAAAATATTGCCAAACATTTAATGGTTGCGAATTTGATAATTAGTAATATTTGCCAAGGTTATTACACTTTAAGAAAATGACATATCCTTAAAATTTTCCCTAGTTGATGAAATCATGAATCCATGGCTAGTAGCGCAACCCCCTTACATTAAAGCACACGTCCCATCCAACAAGTGATAATTGTTGCATACAATAAACTAGACATGGATTTGGAAAACATGGTTTTGGATGATTTGAACCCTAAAAGAAGATAAGGTCATGGAGCAGAATTTTGAAGGCTTGCACAATATCTTGATGGCCTCTTCCCTACAACAATGAAGAAAATTCCCATCTGCAAATCCAACTGGATACTTTATGAAAGGAAGAGTGGTAATGAAAATGCAACCATCCTATGATTAAAATCTTCTTCCCTAATGCACCCATGCTAGAAAATCAAAATTTAAGTATTAGATCATATCAATCCTATTATCCATAATAGTTTACATATGTGTGATTAATACTAGTATAATTGTATAGTTACTAGGAGATCCAAACCACATAATTATAGTTTTAATAAATTTTATAAAATCAATACAACCCATTGCAAAGTCACACCATAACAAAAAAGATCAACTATTGTAGTATTGAAACAAATTAATAAACATTAAAAAAGTTATTTTCATTTAATTTTTTTACAAAGAACTTATATTTGAATAAAACTTATTATATAAGGACATCAATCTCGAGCCGAGACTCCATCCATATCTTGTAGTACAGTCTCGTTCAGTAAATAATTGAATGAGCTTTCATTGTTGTCTTTATTAAATGCTTAAGTTTGTTGCGCAATTTTATCCACTTATGAATCTAGTTCTGAGTTAATCATATGTGTGTCCATAAATTATATAGAACATTGGAAGTTAACCTTTGTGTTGCAGATGTGTTCGGAGTTGAGCATTGAGCAACAAGATGGAAGAAGCCACATGTAACATGGCAATAACATTTAAAGTTAATTTTAGATATTTTAAAGTTTCATCGTGATTTAAATTTTGATAAATAATCCTAATGGAATGTGTGGAAGACTTTGTTGTTGCTTAATCGTCCATTATCAACCATCTAAAAATTTGACAGACAAAAATTCGAGCAACCCTTCAATTGCAAAGTTGCAAAATATTGGTCAATTTCATTATTGAAGGGCCTGATACAAATTTTTATGGTAATAAGTCCCACTCTCCATGATCCTTCTTATAATCCATTTCTTATCCTCCACCTTTCGATTTCTTATGGTAATAAGTCCCACTATTGCTTAATTTATCATGGTCACTAAAGAAAGAGGACACACAACTAGTGTTGTGTGCCCATTATTGGTGTGTTTCTTTGACTTAGTAAATAAGGGGGGGATTATGGGAGAAGGTGATTCTAAGAAGGATTCCCAACGTTATGATTGACTATTTTTCGAGCAATATCGGATTCCAGATTCAAAATCCATCCCATTATCAATATAGCGTAGCAACATTGCTTATCATTGGATTTTTTTCCACTAAAAATGTTATCTCCACAAGCATGAGGGTCCAATTGTAATTTGGCTAGAGGTAAACCTCAAGTTGAGTTTGATGTCCCTCACCTTCCCCTAGTCAACACAACTATGCATTTTGGTCCCTAAGGGGTTTCCTTAATCATCGATTTGAAACCCATCATTGCCAAAGCATTCTTGGTGGTGATGATGGTGTTAGGGGCAATATCTTGGATGAAGTTTGGGTGACATTTGGTATTGCCTTGTGAGCATAACACTACATTGTTGTAAACCTCATCTTCCCTAGGTACATTCTTCTATCTATCCACGTTCAAGCCATGAGTGTCAGTGTGACAATGGAGGAGGGTCTATTATTGCTTGTTGGGAAGGAATTGAGGTGCCTGGAAGGCCTAAAAATGGTGATGGTGTTGGCATTGGAGTTGAGGAGCTTCGTGACGGTGAGCCACTTCCAACGTAACAATTTTTCTTGCAAGCCATGCATAATGAAGAGGATGGGGAAACTAGGGCCTTACGATAAGATTTTATCCAACCATAGCCATTACAATGGGATTTTGAAATAGAATGATAGCCATTACAATGGGATTTTGAAATAGAATGATAGAAAAATTGAATAAGAAAACAGATCCAAACCATCTCACCTTTAACTTATTAAAAGATATTATATGCTTTTGGATGTGAATTCCTTAATATTGCTTCACCCTATGGCAGCATTGATTGGTCCGCCGCTCGGCGCATAATGTTCGCCAAATATCAAGGGCTTGTTGATTTGGACTATTTGATGCAAGCTTTCATGGCCGTCTATTTTATATATGATATTATTAGCTATTGCTAGCGTCTGATTGCCACATATTCTCCCACCGATTTACCAGTTTCTTCCGGTCGACGGTCTACAGACTCCCACCGATTTAGCAGTTTCTTCCGGTCGACGGTATCCGCTGTCAGACGATCACATGATATGAGTACTCTGTGGCGCTCACATTGTCTACTGTCTACGGGACTGGTCGGCTTCTGTTCGCCCACCGAGGGCGGTGTCAGATGATAATTTATTTGAGGTCAGGATGGGCGGTATTGCCACTAACGCCAGTGCTGTTACATTCTTGCTCATGACTCACCATGGCCCACAGGTAGAGAGTCGGTCTGGTTTGATCATGATATCTGAGGTGGGGATGGGCCGTTTGGTCACTAACGCCAGGGCTGCTACCATCATGGCCCACAAGTATAGGGTGGGTTTCGTTATTATTGTGATCGTTGTATTTACAACAAACTGCACAACTAATCCATGTGCTTCTTGCTTTGTTTCACCCAATCATGTGTAAAACTGTGACTGAGATTGCTTCTGTTTGAGTTGGTAGGTCCAGATTTCTGAATTGTATACCTGTCATATGTGTAGCAATCAAACCGTTACGTCGCTGAAGCAATTTTAAATGTCAAAACATATTTTTGTTTAATATGTCTTGGTATGATATTATGTTTTTAATAGTGAAAATGCTATTTGCAATTAGATAAATAGTTTTTAGTTTTTACGATCGTATTAATCCTTAATATGTTTGGATTTTAGTATTTGTGGGGTTTCAAATCGAAGACCTTTCAACTTACTTAGAAATATCTGAACTATCACCCTTACCAACTATTCTACATCTCACTAATCTGAATTTCTCAAATTATTAACCACAAATCATATTCATAATTATTAATATATTTCAAGATAAGTCTCCCATGTGCATGTCTGACGGTTCAGTTAAAGATAAGGATCCCATGTGCGTGTCGTTGAATTACATGTACTTGAATCCTTATGATGTGGACATTGCAATATTTAAACCCTGGCAGACAGGAGCCATGCCTATCGTCTTCAATCTTCCACACTTATCATTCAAATTCCCTTTCCATGCCAGACTGTTTCTTCTTCCGCCAAATCCTGCCATTATCTCTCTCTATATAAGGCCTCCCCTGCCTTGCCTTAGCTATATGTAGCCAATCCTGCTTTCTGCTGCTCTCGTAATCTTGCTCTGCCACCCATCTCGACAATAGTAGCAGGAAGACCATTTCTTCGCTGCAGCTGAACTATCATTCTCTTCTCGTCTCTTCATCACCATTGGATTCTGTATTCGAATCTGGTGGACATATTTCTATGATGTCTGAAGCGCTCGGAAAACGCTGTCGTGAGCCCGAGGCTCTGCTAGATTCCAGTGACGCCGGAGAGCCGAAACGCTTCCACTGCGAAGAAACAGACAGGTTTCTTCAGTTATTGCAGTTAGACAAAACATTATCAGACGATGACGACGAAGCAGGCGCTCCCAGTGAGGAGCTCTTAAACGGAATCATGAGAAACCTGGAGGAAGAGATCGCAGCAACATGTTCCACTTCTTATCACTCCTCTAACTCTGGTGATAATTCGGTGGCCACCGATATTTCTAGCCGTCATGAAGGCGAAACCCCAGATTCCGACTCGGGAGATGATCTGTGTTATCTCCTGGAGGCTTCAGACGATGAGCTGGGCATTCCCCGGAGCCCTTTTCTGGACTTGAAGCAAGAAATCTGTCAATCTCCCAAGAAAACATCGGATGGCTTGTCCGATATCACGGATCTTAAATCCCTTTGTGAAAACTGGCACTTCGAAGACGACCTTGAATTCTATCAACAGTTGGCAGTGTATGAAGATGCCTGGGATGCCAGCCTGATGGAAGATTATATAAATAGAGATTTTCTCAGCCAAGGCATGCTATTTTGTACAGGAGATTCTTTTACGGCATGGAAACTGGAAACTGCGGGTGCCATTTAATCACTGCAAGCGTCCTCCATTCTGTATATACTCTGAACATTTTCAACATGCTAAATTTTTCTCTTTGAAATGTTTGGCAAAACTTAAAAGATTATATTATGTCTTTGGCAAAACTTAAAAGATTATATTATCTCTATTCTAATATTTTAGAGATCTATTTCTATTTCTTTTATCAAGTATGGACTGCATTATAGAAAATTTCGTTTAAAAGATTATATTATGTCTTTGGCAAAACTTAAAAGATTATATTATCTCTATTCTAATATTTTAGAGATCTATTTCTATTTCTTTTATCAAGTATGGACTGCATTATAGAAAATTTCGTTCATAATTTTATTACAGTCTTCTCATTGTCTATTAACAAGTTTTCTATTAAAGTTTTGGGTAAAGAGGGAAGTTGAGGAACCAACCAGCTATGATATGATAAAAAATATAAAGATGCACGAAAAGAAATTAAAAAATCAATTGAAGAGTTACTAAAAGTTGAGAGATTGGTACAAAGGCCTAATTAAAAAAAAAAAATGGTGATTAATTTAAGTAAAAGGTATGAAAATCTATTCCACTTCTCTAAGATGGTTACTAAGAAATTCTCGAGGCAAATTCTAACTTACAAAATAAAATAAAATAATAAGATTGTTTTGAAGGACCAGAATTCCTATCTTAAAAGCTTTATGAATCTCTAGATAAGACATTGATTTTGGGTTATTTCGGTGTTAAGCAACTAGCAAATGGAAAAGCTAAAGACATTGAAGAATAGCAAACAAAAATCTTAAAAATTGGAGGGCTTGTCACCATCGCGCACATACACATGCTCTTCAATCTAGCATTCAAGCAAGGTTTCGCTACACCATGGACTCAGAGCCTCAATATTCCTATTTTTAAAAGCAACGATAATAATAACCCTTCTAATTAACGGACCATTATGATTAGCCCCCTCTTAGCCAAACTGTACAATATTATTTTAGAAAAGAAGATCAACATATGGCTACAAAGGGAAGGTAAGTGGGCTAAGAGCCAGGTCGGTTTTAGAAGGAATCACTCAACCATAGACCACATCGTTATGCTTAGGATCATTGCGGAGGAATGTCGTAGTAATAAATCCGATCTCTTTTGTTGCTTTGTGGAATTTAAAAAATCTTTTGATATAGTGCCTAAAAATAACCTATGGAATAGTTTGGAGGAGCTTAATGTTCTTTTTGAGTTGAGAGCTTCCGCGATCAGGTTATACATGAATGCCATTACCAAGTTTAAGTGTGTTGAGGGGTGCCCGATAGATATAAACTGTAATATTGGAGTTAAGCGAGGTTGCCCCCTCTCCCCTACCCTTTTTGGAATATACATTGATAAATTAGAAGGTTGTTTAGAGGAAGCAGGTTGAGCTTGAACAACCTTAGCTGGAATAGTCATCATCCTACTCTATGCTAATGATAATGTTCTTATGTTGAGGTGATCCTTTAATCTTGATAAGCAATTAAGAGTTCTCAAATATTTTTTGCTCTAACCGACAAGACAAAAGTTATGATTATCAAGTCCAAGAAGGTCACCTAGAAAATTTTTGTATATGACAATACCAACTTAAAGGAAGTGACTTCTTACAAATATTTCATAATTGATATTCATCACAACCTCAACTAGAACTATAGCATTGAGAAAATGATTAATGGAGGGTGGAAAACTTATTTTAGTCTTTAAAACAATTATAAATCACCAAACCTTGTCACGTGGGATAAAAGGAAGTTCATATTTGAAATTCTTGTCACTCACGTTCTCTTGTACGTCTGTGAAGTGTGAGCCAACAACATTTCTAGAGAATTTTTGAGAAACTTTTAGCAAATCTAGAAACATTTTATAACCTATAAACTCAAAATTATAAGAAATGTATGCTTTATCCTATTCTTCTCATAAAAGTGGGTATTTACTCCATCGAGAGCATGACTAGGTACATGATGTACAAGCATTTAAGTTAAATAACATGGGAGATGAGAGACTTCCTAAAATTGCTTTAAAATCGAGTCAAAACCACCTGCACCTCAAGCAAGGTTGGTGTAAAGATGCTAAGACCTAATTAAACCATTAGGGGATTGATGAAAATGACACTTTGCAAAATATCAATAACATTAAAAATATTATTACATCTAAGTTTAAAGAGAAAATGTGGTACACGAAAGATTTGAAGGTTAAAAGAAAATTGAGATATTATAAGGAGATCATTAACCCTAATCTAGAAGATCAGAAGTATCTCTCGGTGTTAATTATCTCAAAGAAGAAAATTAATATATCCAAGATAAGAAAGAACTCTCATGAGATCCATAGTGGAACAAGGCGCTGGACAATTTCTAAAACACCGTGGGCAAAAAGGATTTGCCATCTTTGTGAGACTACATGAGTGTTGAGGATGCAAATCACTTTCTCTCAGAATGCCCTACATACACCCACATTATATCTTAGTTTCATCATCTTTGCTACAATACAACCCTTCCTACCCTCCTAACTTGCCAAAACTATAGTGAGCTAGGAAAACTTCTCTTCAAGTTTTTGAGCATAGGAATAAAATTCTAAAGCAAATCAAAATAATTTCATTTGTTTCTCTTAAGGTCTGATAGACCAAATTTGGTCTCAATGGATATTAACCATCATCATCATCATCATCATCATTATCATCATCATCATAAAACATTATTTACAAATATTTTCCAAAATTGTTAATTTATGTTAAGCAAACTTATGTGGGTTTTGCAAATTTTCAAATCGATCGATTGATATCTCTTTCCTCCATCTTTATTTTCATAAATTAATAATTTTAAATTTTTTAAATCTTACAGGGATAAGTTGTTTTTTGGAATTGGTTTTTCAAAATATACATCGATAATCTAAGTTTTTTCAGAAGAAGTTGGGTGCACTGGCACGATCTTAGTAGGAATTGTCGCCATCCTTCTTCTTTATGCTGATGATATTTTTCTTACAGCAATATATCCCTCAAATCTTGACAAGCAATTAAGAAGTCTCAAGGATTTCTGCTCTAATATGGGTATGGTTGTTAGTGGGTTGTTAACACTAACAAAACAAAAGTTATGAAGGATGTTTCTTCTTAGAAATATATTGGAATTGATTTTCATCACAAGCTCAGTTGGAACTATATCATTGAGAAAATTATTAATGGAGGGTGGAAAGCTTATTTTGTTCTTGAAAACAATTGTAAATCAACAAACCTTGGGATGTGGGATAAAAAGAAATTCTTGTATGATTGTGAAGTTTGGGGTTGCAACATCTCTGGAGAATCCTAGAGAAAGATTGAGCAAATCCATAAGTTTTTTATAACGTATAACCTCAAAATTAAAAGCAATACACCTTATAATATTCTCCTAATATAAGTGGGTCTTCCCCCATCAAGAACATCGCTATGACTAGGTACCTGATGTACAAGTATAAGATAAATAACATATGAGACCAAAGACTCCATAAAATTGCTTTAAAATCCAGTCAAGACCACCTGCAGCTCAAGAGAGGTTCGTATAAAGACACCATGGAATGGTTAAATCAATGGGGGGATTGACGAAAATGCCACTTTGCAAAATATCAATAACATTAAAAATATTACTATATCTAAGTTTAAAGAGAAAATGTGGAGCGAGAAGGATTTAGAGGTTGAAAGGAAATTGAGATATTATAAGGAGGTCAGTAACCATAATTCGGAATACCAAAAGTATCTCTCTATTTTAACTAGCTCGAAGAAGAAAACTAATATAGCCAAAATAAGAACGAACTCTTATGAGCTTCGTAGTGCAATAGGGCGCTAGACTATTCCTAAAACACTATGGGAGGAAAGTATTTTCCATCTCTATGGAACTAAGAGCATTGAGGATGAAAGTCACTTTCTCTTAGAGTGCCCTCCATACACCCACATTAGATTGCAATTTTGCAATTTTTATTACAACAGTAACCTTCCTAACCTTCTAACTTGTCAAAACTATAGTGACCTCAGTGTGCTTCTTTCTAAGCTTTTTTAGCATAGGAATAAAATTTTACAGCAAACCAAGTAATTTATTTCTTTCTTTTTAATGTTCGATAAAACAAATTTGGTCTAAGTGGACGTTAACCATCATCATCATCACCATCACAAAATAAAAAATGTATTTAATAATATATCTAAATTATATAGACAAAAGTTCATCAATATGAGATTAGCCAATTTGTATAGTATTTGGTAGATGGAGAATTCCATTAGCTATTACTGTCTACATAAGAATTGGATGAAAAATTATATAGCTATGAAAGAGTCGCATCATTTCCATTATTCAAATTGCAATTTAGATTATTTAGTATTTTTAAACATGTCATTTAGTCTATAAAAATGATTTATAACTGCTGAAATTGCAAAACTACACAAATTACAATTTTTAAGATTGAGTTTGGTTGGATTTAATATATATATATATATATATAATGCCACCTTATCCTGAACCCAAGTAAGGAGCAATCTATAGTGAGAGATTCCTTCAATTTATTTGATGGGTCACTTCTTATGTACTTTTTGAAAGGTTAAGAATTTTTTATTTTAACCGAATTTACTGCCTTCAATCAAAATTACACAAAAAGTTAAAATAAGGCTCGAGGCTCCTCAAAATATACATAAAAAGTGACCCATCAAATAAATTGAAGTAAATTCGGTTTAAAATAAAACTCAATTATCTTTAAATAAAAAACGCATCTATAAACTTTTCCATAAATCTATAAAGTAGAGTTGGTGCATTACATGACCAATCAAAATTACACATCCAAAAGAGTGTTGAATTGACATAAACTTTTTCATAAATCTATTATAAAGTGGAGCTAGTGCATTACATGATTGATCAAAATTACACATCCAAAATATAAAGTGTTAATGGATATGTAGATCTACAAACTACTCATTAGAAATAGGAAGCACTTTGAGTTGCAATGTCCATCTCTAACTATTTGGCATTAGGTGTTAGGAGTGATGTTAATTTTTGAATCCTAAGACATGCATCAAGGCATGTTAACATTATGTTGAACCCTCAACAACTTTGTAAGCATTGTGTTGAACTCTCAACAACTTCTCCAATAAGAGTGATGTTATTTTTTGAATCTTAAGACATTCATCAAGGCATGTTAACATTATGGTGAACCCTCAACAACTTTGATAGCATTATGTTGAACTGTCAACGACTTCTCCAATATCAAAATTTTGGGAACTTTTTTAGTCATAACTTATTTGTCCTTCTTTACTTCCATTTTGAAGAAGTCACTAAGGTAAATATAAATGTTTTTAAAATCTTTTGAATTCATATCTTAGTAATAAAACACCTTTTACATTTCGTTTAGACCAAGACTTGGTTATATTTAGTTTTTTTTCTTCAATCTTTTTAAAGTCATTTCACGATTTTCTTAAAACACATTTTTAAGCCTTTTTCTAATGTTAAACTTTCAAATTCCCCAAAAGGCCTCGAGGATTTTCAAAGGTTTAAACATTGAAAGGATTGATTTTGAGACATTCTCCAGCTTTGAATTTTCTCGCTCTTACCACACTATAGGAGGCCTTGGTAAATTCTACCAAAAGAACAAGCACTAATCTAATCTTCCCACAAGTTCTAAGACCTTCATTAGTTTAAAATCTTTAATGAGCTACAAAAGACTTTTAGAGACTTGCAAATTGCAATGTCTAAACTTTTGATTTCATCCCATAGCTTTCAACATCCTTTCATTTAGCAACTTCCCAAGTTCCATGAACAAGTTATCAATAGTCTTTTAAACTTCACAAACACAAGTTTGCAACCATTACACATTTAGTTCGTGTGCAATTAATGCAAATGTCCCCCCCCTGATTTTTTGAATCCTCTGCATTCAGTTCATTATGATTGGCATTTTAATACAAGATCATTACATCATTATGGCAAATGTTATGTCATTTGAAATTCCATCTATGGAATGCATTGTTTTTTTCCTCATTACGCAGGTGATTAGAGATTTCATACTCTTAACCAAGGTTGGAATTTGATGGGTAAATTTCCCTTTACGAGATAATTTTCCCGTCAAATATAGTTACAAATCAAGATAAACCGTCACAAAATAATCTTAATAGGAAACAATTGGTAAAATGTTTTTAACCGTCAAATTTTATGGGTGAGTTGGATTTCAAATTCCAACCCATGATCACTTAACCATCCTAGTAGCATTACATGAAGGTTTTGGGAATTAGGTAAGTTTGGAAGCTTCACCATCATTAGAAGTGAGAGTTGCGATAACTCGGTAAAGTTGATAAGTTCATATTTATTTGCATTTAACATAGATTTTATACAAATGATAAATTCTATTATTTTTCTTAATTAGAACTTATTTATAATAGTATTTTTTGTATAGAAATTTTTAAGAGCAAAATTCAATACATGGATTAATTTTCCATTTAAAAATAATAATTTCCATTATTTCTAAGATGATTGATCTAGATTTCACATGATAAAAACATTTTGCTATAAATATCAAATTATATAAACATTTTGAATATTTTGAATATTTTTAAAAAATATGGTCATACATTTTATGGTTTGAAATTAAAGAATTAGTAAAATTCACGAAGGTTTTCACATCTTATTTTTATTTTTTTATAATATGTAAAGCTGATTTAAATGTGATTAAACATAACATCATTCCAATTTCTTACATTCTGTAAATGATAAATATAGCATTATGTACATGACAAACATTCAATAGTGATTGCAATATTTAAGAGTAATGGAGCCCTCACTTTTTATTCACTTTTTATTGTGTTATTTAGAAAAGGGAAAAATTTATTTAGATGATATGTTGTGAAAAGTTTATGATGTTTCATATACTAATATGTATTGTATTCTTTTATATTTACAAAGTATTTTTTGTTAAACAAATTTATAGGATTTTAAGTGAGTTGCCAAAGTTTATGATGTTTTATAGTTTATTATTATTATTATTATTATTTTCGTGACTTAATTGTTTGATGATTTAATATTTTAATTTAATTGTACTCAAATTTTAATGTATATTGAAGGCTAAACCTGATACTTGCGATTGCTATAAATATAATATATAAAAATAAAGGGATGACAAAATATATCTTAAGGAGACTACATTTATAGGATGTCAAAACCATCAAAATGTCACTCTACATATACATGCCAAATGATAGTGTTGTAGCTCATGCTGAGGATCCCATTAACAACAGTGGTATTGGTGATAGGTTTGATGATTGATCATGTTTAAGCTTTACTTTTATTATGTCTATATACCTTGGATTTGAGTGTTGTCACATAGGATAACGCTTTTAAGCCTTACTTTCGCGTATACCTATCTTACTTTCTAATAGTGGACTCCATCAGAAAATGCCTACTTGTTTCTGTTATTCTAGAAGGGATTCTTACAGTTGGCCCTTGATTTCCCTTCCCTACAAAACTTGTAGTTGATTTCCTCAAGGTGCAAGGCCAAGTCTACACGAATTCAATTTTAGTTATTGCACCTTCTTGGAGAAATTGCTAGTTTATTGTGAATATTCAATAATTTTACCCACATGGATTTGAACTTGTGACATCCCATTTACAACTTCTCATTTCATTTACTCATTACCAATTGCATTATCCCATAAACATGAATATTCAATTATTTGTTTTGAATATTCATTCAAATTTTCTATGTGACAAATCAACATAAGCTTGCAACATATGAATGGAAATCATTTTAAGCATATTAAATATTAAAAAATATATATTTTACAAAATTTAATATGTATAAACATATATACAATAATAATTAGTTTTAATAAATTTAAAGAATAAACACCAACATCCTTTTTATAATAAATTTAATATATGGCTTACGTCGCAGCCTACCATTTGTTCTTTTCAACTTGATGTCTTGGTTTTTTCTTGTTTTGGATCCTTTTCCATTTTCAGGGTTTGTGTCCAGTTGAGCAGTTAGCGGTCCTCCTTTTTAGTAGTCACCTCATACTTTTTGTCATCTTGTGGCCAATTTGGCGGTTGGTGTCTACCTCCCTGTACTGGCAGCTGGAGGGGTGACCGACAGGTGGCAGTGCTTTACTTTTTCCCTAGCCTCATCATGGTTAGGGTTCTCTCGGACTTGGGTCAGTGTTCCCATTTGGACCCTTCTCTGTCGATTTCACAAGTTGGTGGTCCTGCACCAGATAGGTCCAGGGTTAATAATCTTTGTGGCTCTAAGGCTAAATAGAGGCATCTTCTTAAAACCTTTAAAGCCAGGGACTCAGTGTCCAGGTTTGATATTGATACAGACTACAATTTGGACCGAATTGCTCTTCTTGCGGAGCGAGCGCTTGTCGGATGTCTGGAGTATACCTTGGCAAATAAGATGGATATAGTGGAATGGGTGAACAAGTTTTGGGTCCCGGTGACTGGTATGGCCCCAAGAATAAACCTCTTGATGAATCGTTGGGTATTGTTTGTCTTCTCAGAGGTTGCTCACATTGATAAAATCCTTTCGGGTTTTTGGGAGTTCAAGAAGGGCTCACTTTATCTCCAGCGATGGCACATAAATTTTGACCTTCTTAAAGAACAACAAGCCAATCGTCACCTATGGATGTTAATCCCATGCATGCCTGTTGAATTATGGACCGAAGAGGTCATAATTGGATTGGCAAACTCAGTGGGAAGATTTGTCAGGTTGGATAAACAAAATATTTTTGGTATGGACAGGTGTTATGCCAAGGTCATGGTTGAGTTGGACCTTCGTTCTGACCTACCTGCAGAAGTGGAGATTGCTTGGGGTAGTAGGGTTTGGAGGCAGTCCCTAGATTTTTTCAAAATTCCATTCAGATGCTTTTCCTGTCATTCTATTGGACATGTTCGTGCCAATTTCCCTCCGCTCTGGAAGCATTCTGTGGATTTTTCACCCTCTGAACAATCGTCTCCTAAAGTTGGCCAACATAGACATTCATTTGAGGTATTGGGTAAGTTTGCATCTGGCTTTTTGAACCCTATCTTGATTTAACTTCTGCAGAAATTGCTTTCTTAGAAAAATCAAAAAATGTGCTTTCATCTAGAATTTCTAAGGGTGAAATTAGGATGCGTCATGACCTGGTTAAGGGTCTTTTGTTGGAGAAACATGAGCTTGATTCCCCTAACCCTCTAATAAATCGCAATTTGATTGATGAACTTGAATCTGTAGATACAGGTTTTGATTCTGCTCCTCTTGGCCCTCCGTGTCCTGCCATTGGTTCCGACCCAACAAATCCTATCATTATTCAACCTTCATCTGTGGGGGGTTTGGGCGAATTTGTTTCATCTATATTTGACTCTGATGCCGGTCCTTCATATCCTTCCCTTATTCCTGTCGAGAAGCCTAGGGAGTGTGTTGTCAAAGGGGGTTTGGATGAAGTATTTCCATTAGGGTTTGTTGGTGGGGAAGACTCTAAAATTCCTAGTTTTCGCGAGGAAAATGTTGTGATTCCTCCCTGGGGCTCTGAATCTGCTATCATTCCATCAATCAACCCATCTGTTTCCTTCTCTCCACCTGACAATTCCATTTTAAGAGATAGTGGATATCTTCTATTGGAGAAGGGGGAGGAATTTCCACCCTTACCTACTTTCACTAAAAACCCGGATTCAAATTCTTAGGCAAAGCCTTTCAGTGCTCTTTCTTTCCATAATGTCACTATTCGCAGGGGCAAGAAAAAAAAGAATGTGGATAAAGCTACGATTCCGGGATTAGATTCATTCATCCCTGTATCGAAAAGATTGGAAGAGGTTGTAGATTGTATTGACTCAAACTCTTTGGGGCTTAGAGCATCGTCCCCCAAGTTGGGTGGTTCCTAATGTCGATTTTGTCCCTCAACTTTCATGGATTGGGTAAGGTATCCCGGGCTCAGGCCTTATCCAATCTAATCAAAGCTACTAGCCTTGCTATTTCTCTATTCCAAGAAACTATGTGTGATGCTTCAATTACTATCTCTAAGCTTGGTAAAGTTCTACCAACTTGGGAAATTACTACTGTTAATTATAGTGGAATGTCAGGGGGTCTTGCAGTTGCTTGGAATCCTGCATTTTTTGCTCTCAAAGCCTTTGTAACTCCTTGGAGCATTCTACTTAAAGGAACTTTTTGTGGATTGCATAAAAAAATTTCCATTCTAAACTGCTATGCTCCATACAGAGAGAGACTGAACTTTTGGGAGTCTCTTCAGGGATCAGGTCTACTGAATTTAGATGACTTAATCATTGCAAGAGATTTAAATTTCACCTGTAATACTGCTGAGATTTGGGGGCCCGCGGCCAAACTGGATGATCTAGTAGGATTCTTTTCCAATTTTATAGCAGAAGCAGACTTGGTTGATGTTCTTCCTCATAAGCTTTTGCCTACCTAGACAAACGGTAGATTTGGTATTAATGGCATTCATAAATGGTTAGATCATTTTCTTGTGAAGACAAAACTGTTGGGGCTCTTTCAAAAACATCGCTCTTGGGTGTTTGATTCCAAATTTTCTGACCATTGGCCTATTATTCTCTAGTTGGATGATTTTGGTCACTTGTTCTCTTTTCCTTTCAAATTTAATAGTGATTGGTTAAGTGATGAGAGCTTCTGCAGATTTGTAAGATCTTTTTGGCAAAATTGTGAAGACCTTGATTCAAATCAAGTGACAAACTTCGGTATTAAGTTAAAATCCTTAAAAGAGGCTATAACTATTTGGATCAAGGACCGGAAAAAAAGAAGATAAGTTGGAATTAGATCAGCTTGAACTGAAAATTCAAGAAGCTTTGGTTGCAAACTTTTCTAGCTCAGTAAATGTTGATACATTTGAAGAGATGAGATGCTATGAACAGAAAAAGGAAAAGTTGCTGTTGCAAGAAGAAAATGAATGGCAGCTTAAAAGTCGAGCTATTTGGATCTCCTAAGGAGATAGAAATAGGAAGTTTTTTCATTCCTTTGCTTCAGCGAGAAGGAATTTTAAAAATATTTGGGAAATTCAAGATGATCAGGGGCAAAACATTTATGGTATTGATCAGATAAAGCTGGAAGCTGCATCTTTTTTTGGCAATATTTATAGGGATTCTGGTGACTGCAATATAGCTGATCAAATCAAAGTTGCAAGGCTTTATCCAAGATTCTTTAATGAACAAGAGGTTGACTGTCTACAACAGGAATTTTCTCTAGAGGATATTGAGAACACTTTGAAATCCTTTGCAAAGGAGAAAATCCCAGTACCGGATGGCTGGCCGGTGGAGCTATATCTACATTTCTTTGATATTTTGGGGCAGGAGCTCAAAGATCTGGTGAACTTATATAGAGAAAATGGTTTTATATCAGGGGCTCTAAATTCTACTTTTGTCACTCTTATCCCTAAAAAAAATAAGCCTCTGGGTTTTGGGGACTATCGTCCGATTGCCTTATGCAATTTGTTATATAAGCTCATCTCTAAGATTCTTGCTGATAGGATGAAGATGGTTCTCTCAGAGCACATTTCAGCTGAGCAGTTTGGTTTTTTGGTAGGGAGACAAATCCACGATGCCATAGGGATTTCTCAGGAGTTGATCCATAGTACTAAGATTAAAAAGAAGAAGGCTTTGATTCTCAAAATGGATTTAGAAAAAGCATATGACAGAGTCAATTGGTCTTTCCTGCGTTTGATTCTGATCAAAATTGGGGTCCCTCTATTAGTAATAAAAGGGATAATGGCCTGTATTACTTCGATGAATATGGCAGTGTTGGTTAATGGATCCCCATTCGATTTTTTTAGTTGTTCGCGTGGGATAAGACAAGGGTGTCCTCTATCACCACTTCTCTTCATATTGGTCATGGATAGATTCAGTAGATTAATTAAACAAGCGCGGGACAAAGGTTTGATTAAAGGCATTGGATTGAACAAGGATTGTGTGATCACACACATATTATTTGCAAATGATGTCTTGGTGGCAGGTTTGAGCACTGTGGAAGAATGGAATCAGTACAGTGAACTTTTCCATACATTTTGTAATGCCTCGGGTATGAAGATCAGCTCTGTTAAGTCCAACTTTTATCATTTCAATATGAGTGAAGATATCTTAAATGGCATCACTGCTCTGCTTCCCTACAATTGCTGCACATTGGATCATGGTTTTAAATATTTGGGCTATAATTTAAAACCCAATAGCTATCTTATCAAGGATTGGTTCTGGTTGTTAAGAAAAGTTGAAGCTCGAATTGCTCATTGGTCATATAGATTTTTATCTGCAGGTGGCAAACTCATCTTGGTCAAATCAGTCCTTTCGAGCATTCCTATATATTGGTTTTCGCTTCTTGAAGTTCCTTCTTTCATTATAAAAGCTATAAAGAAATGTATCTTTAAATTTCTGTGGATAGGTTCTACTGGCAGTGCTAAAATTCATATTGTTGCAGCTGATACTCTCTCGAGACCTTATAGATTTGGGGGTTGGGGCATCAAAGATTTAGAGAGCTTCAATTCTGCCCTCAAATTAAAGAATCTGTGGAGGGTTATCTTTGGAAATTCTCTCTGGTCCAGAGTCATTCATAGCAAATATATTAAACAGGATGTTCACATCTGGGTTAGAAACCCAAAATTGGAAAATTGGAACTTCTCTCCCATTTGGAGGGGCTTTACGAAAATCTTTAAATGGATAAAATCTGACTTAGTCTAGCAGGTGGGATCTGGAGAGAAGATCCTTGTAGGCGTGGACCCCATCATTGGGATGCAAGAATCTTGTCTGCTTCCGGATATCATCCCTCGATATCTACAGGTCATTAGAATGAATACTTTGAACAAAATCTATAGGAGCAGAGCTGGTCATGTTGGGACAGAATTGTGGTCGTCAGCGAGAGAGCTTGGCTTTTATGGCTATTTGGCTTGGATTTGGGACTCTTATATAAAAAATCTAGCATCAGCTGGAGTCAAAATCAAGCAAGATAGTGATCAATTAGTTTGGGAAGGGAATGCCTCCTCTGGTATTGTCACGGCAAGTACAGCTTACAATAGAATCATTCAAGAAAAACTTATCTTCCCACCTGACTGGTGGTACAAGCTATTATGGAAATGGCCCATTCCACTAAAGTTAAAATGCTTCTTATGGTTAGCCCTTCAGGACAAGCTGAAGACTTGGGATAATTTGATCAAGCGGGGTTTGATTGGACCCAGCATATGTGTTCATTGTCTCAATGCAGAAGAAACATCTCAGCATATATTAGTCAATTGTATATTCACACAGAAAATATGGGAGTTTGTTGCTGCAAAATTGAACTTCTCATTCCAGTGGGATGTTGGTGCTTTCAACATATGCCTCTTATCATGGTTCAAGAAAAGCAAGTTATTTTTTACAGTTGCCATTTACATTTCCTGGGCTGTATGGTACACAAGAAACTGTGTAGTCTTCCAGAATGTGACTCCTAAAATAATGAAGTGTAGCATGATGGTTTTGAAAATGTTTTCAACATATAAAGCTGATGTTCAAAGTCAGAAGATAGACAAGGTTAGTCACTTTACTCTCAAAGTAGACCAGCCAGTCTTGTTCTTTGATGGTGCTGCCCAAAATGGGTTATGTGCTGTGGGTGGTGTGCTATATCTGAATGAGTCCCATTATTTCATAGTTAGATTGAATTGTGGTGCTGGAAGTAATATGAAAGCTGAGCTTATGGCACTTTGGTGTGTGCTGAGAGTGGCAAATATCTTTGGTTTGGTTAACATCAAAGTTTATGGTGATTCCCAGGTTACAATTAAGTGGGCGGATGGTAAGTTCAAATTAAACATTACATCCTTTAGACATTGGTGTCTTCATACTCATCATGAAATTGCTCAATTGTAGAATATCAACTTTGAACATATATATAGAGCTCACAACTCTTTGGTAGATAAATTATCTAAACAGGCCTTGGCTGGATTGGAAGGTCAGCTTCTATGGGATGAGTGGTGGGACCATTCCATTTTAGACAGTGGTGATATATATTTCTATGACTAAGGTTTGCAAGGTCTGTTTTTTCAGGTGGCTGAAATATGGATACGTTGTAATCTTTGTTGTTTCAGCTTTTTGTAGTTTTGGAATTTTTGTAATTCTGGGATGTAGTGAGTTCTTGGGGAATTTGAACAGCTGTACGTTCATCAGTCTATGGCATTATCAGTTGATTGATCTGGATATCGATCATCGATCATCTTTGTACTATTTGATTCTAATGAATATCAATAGTAGTTTTTTTTGCTGGAAAAAAAAAATTAATATGGTTTTCTTTGTGTGGCCCATCTAGGTATGTCAAATATTTAAATTCTTCGGAATTTGCGAAATGAATCTTTTTTCTTCAGATGTTGTTCACTTAATGGTTGACATTCAAGACGCCAAGGGTGATGAATTAAGTAATTTCATAAAATTATTCAAATCTAATGATTTTGTTTGGTTTTAGATTTAAAATCAAAATTTACTGCAAGCGGTAAAATGTGCATCTATTCATCTCCTGTATTAATACCACTACATTAATACCATAAAATATTTTATAAGTAATGTTAATTTATGATGTTAAAAAATATTTTTTTTTATGTATTATAATTGTAGCAAAACATTTCGAATTTTTAATTTTATTTTAAAATGAGATAAAGATATATACTAGTTCAAAGTTTTTAAATCAATTATACTTATAACATATAAGTGAATATATATATATATATATGTGTGTGTGTGCGTGTGTGTGTGTGTGTGTGAAATATCACAAAATATCTCTTGGGTACTCCATACGTAACAAAGGAGGCCCATAGAATGGAAATATGAAAATTAGGTGGTAATGAAATGAGGGTTTTGAGGGTTTCGAGCAAGGGTTGTAGGTTGAAGCAGGGTGAATTCATTTGTCAATGGAGGAAGTATGTGGTACCCTAGTCGATTACTCGGACAACTCGGGGAAAAATGCCATCATTTTCATTTCAAATGATGAAGTCATTTTCCTTTCAGAGAAATCTTGGAAGTTGTGTGAGTCGGGAGGTAGTTGGGGCCTTGATTCCATTGTCAAGCAGCAGGTGGGGTTGTCAGAGGATAGTTTGTTTTCTTAGTTCATATCATTCCCTGAGTAGGTAAGGTTGGAAGCACATCATACAAGAGATAATCATAAGGCGGCGTCGTGGGTAGGTGGCCCCATTTCTGGAAATCATCTGTGTGGGTGGGTGGATGAGCTCAGTTAAGAGCATGGAGTGACAACATCATTTGTTGAAGTTATGAACCCCAATATTAGCCACTGAATTTTGCATGCAGATCATTTAATGCAGTCGTATTCTCATAATGGCGACGACGGTGGTGCATCCAGACTCCACTCAAAGGTTGATGGATTTAGAAGTCTAGTGACTGGATTTGTCAAGGGATCTCCTTTTTCTGGCTCAGATCCAAAAGGGAGAGGGTTTATTGGAAGAAGGCTATTGGAAGGAGGCGTTTGAACAAAGGGTCCAGTATGGAACATGGAGGAAGAATAAAAAGGTTCTTTTGAAGAAAGGGTCCATAATTGAACATGGAGGAAGAATAAAAAGGTTCTTTTGAACAAAGGGTCCAGTATTGAGTTAATAGTAGGAAGGGATATATCAGTGATGGGGATTACTAGGTTTACAAGTAGAATGTTGATTGGGAAATTCTGTGGAAGGCATTTTACTGAACATGTGGTGAGAAGGTGGGTTGAATCATCTTGGATGCAGGTGGTGGAGGATTTACCCAAAGTCCTATTCTTGGCTAGGGGTTGGATAGGATTCGAATTCAAAAATTAGGAGGAAGCCGAAAATATTTTGCATAGGGTATGGTTAAATGGATCTACTCTTCTCAGCTTTGAAACCTTGGTATCTGGAATTTGATCCTCATACTGAATCCTTGGACTCCTTCCCAATCAAGGTAAAATTATTGTGCCTTACTTTGGAATTTTGGTTGCGGAAGGGATTCAACTCTATTACCGACGTGATTTGGAAATTTGTTGTGGTGGATGCAAATTTGATCAATTCCCATCTTCGTTCAGTGGTGAGAATTTTAGTCGAGGTTGATGTTAGACAAGGATTGTTCGAGTCTATCGATTTAGTGGCAGGGGATTGCATTTTCACGCGAGCCCTAGATTATCTGAATGTCCCTTTCAGATGTTCCCAATGTCACCTATACGGATACGTGGTAGTTGATTTCTCATTGAAATTTTTAAAATGAAAATCTAGAGAAGAAAGGAAGTGTTGGTTGAGGACAGTATTCATTCCCATTACTTAAATGAAGAGGTCTCCATGTAGGGTGGGGAGCATAGGGTGGTGGAGAAGTCCATTCAGGAGGAAGAGATAATTAGGGATGAAGTTTTGGCTATTGAGGATGTGGTTCTAAACAAGAAAGAACCCCTATACCTAGATTTTATGGAGGGTTTGGAATTTACAAATAACCAACCTGAGTGGCTCGTGAGGCTGTGGTAGAATAGTGGGGATAAATCTCTGCAAGATTCAGGGGATATTAAGGATTTGGTTAGCCTAGATCCAATCTTAGAAGAGGTGGCGGGCGAAGGGGCGGATAATTCAAGGTCACTTGATTAGGGTGGGCGTATTGGTGATATTTTGGAGGGAGAGTAGGTTATTCATATGGGCTTTGAATTGTCCCAGAATCCACCTCCAAATATTTTGTTAGAATCAAATTGTGGAAGCGCCTCTGGGAATAGTTCTAGATTCCCATACTTTCTCTGTTCCATATCAAATGGCATTATATCATCAAGAGGATTGGAGTTGGATGAGGCCCACTCAGGCTCGCTACAGATCAAAGCAGGTAGGAAATCAAAGATGTTTCACATGAAAGAAATGGTTAAAAGAGAAATTTATCAGGGAAGGCAGATGAAAATTTCTTGGGTTCTTAGAGTAGGACAACCCCATGTGGGGTTTCCTTAATGAAGCTCTCCTCTATTAATGTTCAGGGCCTTGGAGGGAAGGCCAAACTCAATGCCCTCAAACGACTGGTGGAGGTTAAGAAACCAAATATTTTGTTGATTCAAGAGACGATGATGGTGGGATCGATAGCGGTTACTTCTCAGAAGAAGTTATTTCCACATATGAGCTTTTTGGTGGTGGATGAGGGTAGGTCAAGAGGTTTGGTTTCTGGGGTTGTAAGGAAGCTTCATATCTTTAACTATTTTGCTAACATGTGTGTCATAGGAGCCGAAGTGCATTGTGCTACTCTAGATAGAAGGTTTTTATTCTAGAATAATTACAGCCCTTACGATGATAAGGTGGAATTTTGGTCTTCACTTTTTTCTAAGGGATGCTATAAGGTTGAAAAAATTATAGCAGGTGGATATTTGAATTTAACCCTAGCAGTGGATGAAATATGGGGGGAAGCAGCTAGAGAAGACCCTTTAAGTCTATTTTTAAGGGACTTGTTTGATGACAATGATTTGATGGATGTCAAGCCTACAAAGATAAAGACAACATGGTGCAACAAGCATCTTGGCGCCCAAGGTATTTCCAAGATACTCGACCATTTTTTACACATATCAATTTAGAATCTAGCCTGCAGTTATATAGGTATTAGGTTGGCCCTTGCTTGTTCTCTAATCATTTCCCTATCTATCTATAAATTGGGATGCCATAGGCTAAACTTGGATCCCCTTTTAAATATAATTCTCAATGGGAAAAATTCCCTTAAATTCAAGCTCTAATCAAATCCAATTGGAGGCATATCAGTGAATTCAATGACAATGCTTGTATACAGTTAGTCGACAATTCGATATGTTTAAAGAAAAAGTTGGTGAAGTAGAATGGGTCTAGGCACAAGGAAAGAGAATCCCACCTAGTAGAAGTTGAGAAGGTATTGGAGAACCAGTATGCTAGTGATGTGATTGTCTTCTCATCAGAAATTTGTAGACAAGAAATAGTGACCCTTGAGAGGGAGAAGTAGAATATATTGAAGGAATTTGAATTTGAATGGAGGTTGAAGAGCAAGGCCTTATGGTTGGAGGCAGGGGACCAAAATACCAAGTTCTTTCAAAATATGGAGGCTCACCATCGGATCTACAATACCATTTGGGAATTGCAAGATGGAGGCGGTCTCACAATTAGAGGATTCAATATTTTTTCAAGTTAGCCATAAAACACTTCCAAAGCTTATAGGCTGAGTTGGACCATCAAGATATATTGGGAATATTGTAGGTCATTGAGAAATTTCCCCAAATGTTGTCTCTTGAGGACAATGTCCTATTAATCCAGGAAGTGACCATAGGAGAAATTCAATCTGCTTTAAAGGATTTCCAGAGAGACAAAATATTGGGGTCAGATGGGTGCCCCATGAATTCTTATTGTATTTGATTGACATAATGGGTGGTGATATTTAGAAAATGATTGAATAATTTTGACGATCTAGGGTTATCCCAGCTTCATTGAATTCTACTTTCCTTGCGTTGATCCCAAAGAAGGATAAGCCATCCTCTTTTGCATATTTTTGGCCAATATCCTTATGCAATGGAGCTTATAAGATTATGGCCAAGATATTGGCACACATATTGGATCCCTTCCTTTCTAGGTTATATTGAGAGAGCAATTTGGGTTTGTAAAGGGAAGGTTAATTCATGAGGCAATGGGTGAGGTAGTGCGTGCAGCTCAAGAAGGTCTCCATACTATCAAAACCAAAAAGATTTGAATGGAAGCACTAAATTTAGACCTCTCCAAAGCCTATAACAAGGCTTCCTGGCTATTTTTGAGATTGGTCCTATTGCATATTGGTTTTAGCCTTGAATTGACAAATCGAATTATGATTTGTTTGACATCCCCTCATTTCATTGTTTTGATAGATGGAGCTAGTTCAAATTACTTCAAATCTTCGAGGGATCTCAGGTAGGGATGCCCTCTCTTTCTGTATCTATTTTTGCTTATTATGGAAGGGCCAAGAAGACTTTTGAATTTTGATAGGATTAGAAGAAGGATGTCAGGATTCTCTTTTAATGGTAGGGAGAGCTTGACTCATTTGATGTTTGTGGATGATGTTTTTTTGTTCTATATATATACACAATTGGAATGACAGAGGTTGGAAACATACTTGAATCTTTTTGGCAAGGCAATAGGGATAGAGATTAGTTCAGAGAAATCTGCTTGATACTTGTTGGAAAATCAACAGGGGAATAGTGCCTTCTGGAGGAGATTTTTTCCTTTTGATTGCAAAATAATGGAGGAGGGAATCCCTTATCTTGGTTTTACTCTAAAACCTAACAGGTATGGGAAGTGGGATTGGATGTGGTTGGATGCAAAAATTGAAAATAGAGTCAACTTATGGGGGTAACAGATGGTTGTCGAGTGTGGGCATACTGGTCCTGGTCAAGTTGGTACTTGAGGCCATCCTGGTTTATTGGCTTTTAATGGCAGCAATCCTAATCTCGGTTCTTAATACTATTAGGATATTATGCTTCAATTTTATTTGGAAGAATAACAGTAAATACTAGGGGTTCCATCTGGTGAATTGGAAAAATCCGTCAACCCCCAAGAAGCAGGGAGGATGGGGGATGAAGAATATCTTCCTGTTCAATAAGGTGTTGGTAGAAAAATCCTTATGGAACTTCTTGACCAAGGAAATCTTGTGGAGGAACATTTTTATAGATAAATATAATGTGCCTGAATCCATTATTTATTGGGTTAAGAAAAGTGAAAAATAAACAAATTCAGATATCTAATCACTAGAAAGGTCTCACTAGCTCCTTCCCTATGTTGGCTCCCCACTTGGTCTAGAAAGTTGGAAATGGGAGATTGATCAGGATTGGTTGTGATTCTATTATGGGGTTGGTAGGTGAAACATGGATTGAACCTGAAGTGGTACCTCATCTTCAATTGATGGGGTTGGAAACCCTTAATAAAGTTGTGAACCCGACAAGGTCAACTATATGGAAACAAGGGTGGCGCTCTGTAGAGAATCTAGGACTCAAGAGGGAGTGGAAAGATGAATGGGAGTACTATTATGCCAACTTGAGTAAGGCTCACATTCACATAAAGTGGCAGCATGATGAATTGAGATGGAATTTCAACCCTCAAGGGGGGGATTTATTTAGCAAAGATGGGTTATTTGTATGTCTTCCATAGGAATCGGGGTTGAGTAAATGGTGGTGGAGAGAGTTGTAGAAGCTGAAAGAACCACCCAAGAGTGTTATTCATTTCTGGGTAATTCTTGAGAACGGGGTTTTAACTTGGGAAAGACTTCATCATTTCAGTTTTTAAGGCCCTGGGATTTGTTATCTGTGTAGGAAATGGATATAAACAACTCAACACCTATTTGTAGACTATGGATTTGCTAAAGAGGTTTTGGGTGGGATAGGGAAACTGGTCAAACTGTTCCAACCTTTGGATAGGGGAATCGGTGGAAGGATGTTTTAAGAGATTTTTTCAATTTCGAGATCTCATATATCTTCTCTCTCTCCCACTAATTATCTCCTAGGGTGTGTGGATGGCCCAAAATGAGGCGATTTTCGAAGACTAGTCTTGGCCGACCTTTCACGTAGTTTTCCAATACTTCTTGTTATTTCAATTTTATAAGGACGCACCTGCTGCTATTGATCGATTGAGAGTGCCACTGAAGATTGATGAGGGTTTTTCGTGGGAATTCTTTGATGGAGCAAGCTAGGAGGGAAACTATAGAGGTGGATTTGGGTCCATTCTATACATTCCAAGAGATCATTTCCTTCATGGAAAAGGTAGCATTGGACAGGGAACAACCAGTAGGGCATAATTTAGTGGACTGTTATTTCTATTAAGATAAGATTTCATGTGTTCCATTAATAGGTTGTGGGTTTTTAGAGACTTGTTGTTGGTGATCAGAAGTATGCAAGGTTTGGCTGATATCTCCAACAATTGCATTCATGCATTAGTAGAACAGTTATAGATGATCATGGATTCTTTCCAGGAGATTGAATTTAAGCATGTTTATCAAGAGTTTAATGAGAAGGAGGACTCCCTCTCTAAGAAGGGACTCATTTTGCACGAAGGGGCTCTAAGCTTGGAGGAATTCCAGGGGGGGAACTCTTCCCCCTACAGAGTTTTCATTTTTAGACTTCTGTGAAAATTAACTTATGAGTTAAACTCTCCTTGCATGGACAAGCCTTTTTTTGGTATCTCGGGATATTGAATTCCAAAACTACTAGATATGAAAATTCCTATATGATTTATCACTGATGATATACACTGTAGAGATGATAGATACTTTATGTTTTTCCATTCCTGATAAGCATTGAGGATTGTATTTTTTGGATCAGAAATGAATGTCCTTTTATAATAAAGTTTTTAATATGGTTTTCTTGGTGGCCCATTTAGATATGTCGTGTATTTAAATTCATTGGAATCTGCCAAATGAATTGAATTATTCTTTTTTAGATGTTTTTTCAACTAAAAACAATGGTAAAATGTGCACCCATACAGTGGTAAATGTGCATTCGTTTATTGGTCATGGTATATAAGAATCTCTTTTAAAGATGTGTTCTTAATTTACATCTTCTGCTTATGTTGTTCATATAAATTGACTATTAAAACAACAACATAGATTTTGATTTTGGGTATACTGTCTAATGTTTTCAATTTCTGGTATATTGTCTAATGTTCCGTATAGTACCTACTTGAATTTGGAATTCTAACTTGAACTTGATAACTAGGTTTAAAATTTCCACTATGAAAGTGTTTGTAATGCTAAAATCCCACTTACATGCAATACTACAAGTAGAAGTGTACATGAATTCTATCCATATAATACAATTGGTCTTTCTTTTAAAGAAAAGGCCGGTGAATTAATGAACGCCAATATTCTAGTTTCCACCGTAATATGAAAAATACAGATTGGTTGATTATAGACATGGAAAAGGATTCTTTATTAAATACAAGATAGTTATGTGGATTGTCTAACAATTTTTTGTCACTATATAATTCAATACAGGTGCAAAGAATATTTGATGGAGAAACTGCTATTATAAAGGAAATAGAGAGTGAAGTAAGAAAAGGAGCAGTGGAATCGGGAATCATGAAAAGGTTTTTGATGTAATTTTGCTTATAGGAAAATGACATATTTACAGATTTTTTTTCACGTAGAAAAAATTAGCTTTTATATTAATGAAAAAATCTGACCACAAGTAGTGATCTACAAGAGTTCCAACCGTTCCAACAGAAAGCCATACAAGTATCATTGTAGCATAAAACGACAAGAAGAGCAAAATATCCCCTAAAACCGATACAAATCAGGAAGAAACATGCATGATCCATAAAGGATGTGTATCAACACATAAATGCTAAAAGAACCCATGATACCCAGCCTATCGAGGAATAAGACAGCATGTCTCAGCTTCAAAAGATAACAGGGAAATCAATAGAAACTCATGGAGTGAGAGTTGTGTAGTATGCCCTCTCTGAATTATTCACATAAAATAAGGCTGTTCATAGCACCCAGTGATCTGTGGGACAACCTGTCTGCAATCCCATTGAATTCCATGTAAATATGGCGGATATGAATATAGTCAAAAGTAGATAGCAACTTGCCCACTCTGCTCTTCCAGTGCATCAACAGAAGAGAAAAGAGATTAGCTCCCTTGTCCACCCGGTCAACAATACATTTGGAATCCCCAAAGATCCAAATAGAAGTTAAAGAGATGGACAGTGCAAACCAGAGGAGGATCCAAAGGGAAATCCACTCTGCTCGAGTGTTGGTACCAACACTAGTAACAGTTGATATGTGAAAAGATACAGAGTGTGAGAGTTAAATCAACGCGCCAGCGCCACACAAACCATTCTGCTTGGACCTGTCGAAGTAGACCTGTGGAAATGGATAATCAGCAACTGAAAATGAAAGACACCGCGGCTTTGAGGGCACAAACTTCCCCAAATATGCCCGGTAATGAGAGAAAATAGTAGCGACCACCCGGGGCAATGAAGGGGTAACGTTGTTGAATAACGCGTTATTCCGAGCCTTCCACACATGCCATACACAGTGTAAAACTAGAGGAGAAGTCTTTTTATGCTTAATAACCCAAGACTGTACATTGTTCACAAAAGAAGCTCGATTCCAGGAGTAATGAACATTCATGATCATGGAGAGTTCACGAATAATAGAAAGGAAGAAAGTGTATTCCCCAAATAGATGCACAATAGAATCACAAGACTGGAAACATAAAACACATTTACTAGGTCTTGAAAATCCACATTTTTGAAGATTTCTCCATGATAAAATTTTGTCATTTACGACAAGCCAAAAGAAAAGCTTAACCTTAAGTGGAGAAGCCACCTTCCAGAGCCAATGGATCCACCAAGGCATATTTTCTTGAATAGATGATCCAACATAAAATTGATAGGCCAAAGAAGCAGAGACATCCACAGAGGACGTGTTGTGAGTCCAAACCAGTGAATCCATCTGATCGTACAGATAAATACCCGCATGAGATAATTGGATCGCATATAGATCCCACTCGGTCGCAAGTACACCATCAAGTTGAAGATCCTCAGAGTTTATCCACCGCGGTTAGGAGTCAGGTGGCGAGATAAAGAACTGATTGATCACAAATAAATTTCTGTCATGGAGGATCTTCAACAACCCATGAGAGAGCGAAAAGTTCCTGTTAAGACCCGAGATAGGGTCAATACCAACATTAGCCTGTGTCCCTCACCCAATGACCCAAGCAATGGATGCTTGAATCAAAGGCAACATCTTGAGAAGACTGCACCAGATAGTGGAAACCCCACCAGTTCTAGGGGAGTGATCACAAAGAAAATATGGAAGAGGTAGCTGCTTCAAGTACTTCATGCAGATAATCCTACCCCACAGACCGGTAGTGAAGAGAACACGCCATAAACATTTGGCGCAAAGAGATTTATTAAAAGGATTAGATTTTTTATGCCCCAACCGCCAGCTGATTTAAGTAGAGATAATGATTTGCATGACGCCAAATGAAACTTAAAGAGACCAAGTTTTCCATCCCAAAGGAAACAAAAAAATGCCCTTCTCAAAATAGAGAGAACTCCCTCAGGTAAATAGAAAAGGGAGAACCAAAACACCGGGATTCCCTGAAGGACCGACGAGAGCAAAGTGACCCGCCCCCCAAGGGAAATCCAACGAAAAGACCAGGAATGTATCCACTTGTGAACCTTCAAAATGAGCCTATGCCAGTCAGACTTTTGATAACCATTAGGCTTCAGGAAAAAACCCAGATACTTGAAACCCTCGTCAATATCCACCCACCGATAGAGTAAAAGCTACTTAAGGGGAAGAAGGACCGCGGGATTTGTTATCTGATGAATAATAGCTGATTTAGGAAGACTAACTTCCATCCCTAATGCCTTGTAGAAGGTAGAGATAAGGCCACCAAAACATAGAGGCATCCCCATATAAGAGTACATCGTCCACAAAAAAGTGCATGAGTGATGAAACAAGCACTAGCCACCTTGATCCCATTGATTAAAAAATTTGTTTTTGCATCCTTAATTAATATACTGAGACCCTCAATAGAAAGAATAAACAGGTAGGGTGAGAGCGGGCACCCCTTCCGGATTCCACAGTTTTCCTCAAACTGAGCCGAGGGGGAACCATTAACAAGAACAACAAACCTGGCTGAGGTGACGCATGCTATACTCCAACCAGTGATCTTCGAAGATGAATCTATTTGTATAAGAATAAACCTCAGGTAATTCCAATCCACACGATCATAGGCTTTAACCAAGTCAAGTTTTAGAATGACAACTTCAAGTTTCTTTGACTTAATAGAATGAAGGCCCTCCTGATCCAAACCCATCGCATAAAAAATCTATCTTTCGGGGAGGAAGCCAAGCTATTCGTCAGAAATAAACTTTCCCAAGTGAGGCTTAAGTCGCTCGGCGATGATCTTGGCAATAATCTTGTAGAAGAGATTGCATAAGGAAATAGGGCGAAAATCATTGAAATCCACCAGGTGGTCCTTCTTAGGGATAAGAGTCAGGTAGGTCGAGTTCATGAATGAGGGGACCTAAGATTTGGACCGAGATTCATCAATGGATGTAGTAAGTTCATCTCCGAGAAGGTCAAAAAAGTGGGTATAACATTCGATGGTCCAGCCGTCCGGGCCAGGGCTCTTATCCCTTGAAAAGCAAGTTAGAACCTCCAATACCTCCTTTTTTTCCACAGCTTTACCAATCTCCGCACAGTCCTTAGGACTAAAAAATCAAGGGTAATTTAATACCATCTTCAGCTGGAAAAGGAGATAAAGGGGATCCTCCTGCGAAAATATACCCTTGAAGTGAACCTCCACTACCTTCTTAAGAGAAGGTTGATCACAGATTGATTGACCATCAATGGAAAGATCCCAAATCGAGTTGTTAAGACGACGCTGATTAGCAAAGTTCTAAAAAAAGCGGGTATTATTATCACTAGCTTTTAACCAAAGAGACTGGCTCTTTTGTCTCCAGGATTCCTCCCAAAAGAGAAGGATCCTCAACCGTTTAGCTTCTAGATGAGAAAGAAGAGCTTTACGGTTCTCAGAAAATAGTCCATCATCCAGTTGACAGGATAGGGAGTGGATCTTCCTCTCCAAATCCTCAACTTCTGCATTTTTCAACTTCTTCTTATCAAAATCCCACTGTCAGACCTCCTTTCTCAAAAGAGAGAGTTTGTGCCAAAATTTTTTCAAAATGGAACCACAAAATCCAGAAGGAAGATTATGCCAAAAGTGTCTAACAAAGGTGCTAAAAGTGGGATCATCCAACCAAGCTGAATTGAACTTGAAGGGATAGTAACTAAAAGAACCATCGAAATCAAATTGGAGTATGATGGCACTGTGATCCAAGAAACCCACCGGATAAGTCCAAGACCTGTAATGATGCACAAAATGACAAAAAGTTTCAGCCACATAAAAATGATCCAATCGTTTGGAAATGCCCTCTGACCCAGTATACCTGTTAGACCAAGTGGGCGATAGAACTGTGGGCTTTATATCCAACAGGTTCGCCTGCTCAAAAAGATTGATGAAGTACTCAGCCAATGGGTCGACAGATTTTCCACTTCCCCAAACTTCATCCGCTGAGATGGTAAAATTAAGGTCGCCAGCAATGATAGTGTAATCACCATAAAGAAGGCTAGATGACTTCACACGAAACCAAAAATCCAATCTTCGACAGTAAGGCCCATATATGTTGATGATATGGACCCTGTCAGCAAAACCCTTCAAAGAACCTTCTAACATGACACCTGCAAAAGTGTTATATGCCTGCAAATTAGCCATGCCAGGGTTCCAGGCAACCAAAGTGCCACTCGACAAACCCGCAGAGTCCAAAGTAGTAGTTAACCATCCAGGTTTAATATTGAGAAATTAGTTGATAGCCGAAACAAATGAGGACATAGTCTCTTGAAACAAGACAACATGTGGATTTAAGGTAGATAAAATTTGTTTGATAGCAGCTCGCTTAGGACTACTGCTAAGTCCCCTAACGTTAAGAGACAGTAGGTTCATGAGGTAACCCCGAGAAGGGCAGAAATATCTCTAAGAGCCCCAGAGTTAGGTGAAAGAGCCGATGAGTCACAAGGTAAACCATGGTCAAATAGCGATGTAACTGGAGGATTGAGGTGAAGAACCCGATTGTCTTCTTTAATTTTGGGTCCTCGTCGAGATTTGCGAATGGTAACATTACCCTTGTAGATGGAGTTAATTGGAATAATGGAAGGATCTAATTGAGGCGAGGAGGAGAAGATCGACAGAGGGTTGACAGGAAGGTCAGTGACAGGAGGAGGCAATGGTGGGGGGTCCTGGTCTACAAGAGAGGATGGCGATAGATAGATGTCCAAGGACTTGTAATGGCCCAAAGGAAGGGGAGGGAAATTATCCGGCGATTCAAGTTCCAGGCTTGGCTCAGTAGGATGAGGCTCTGAGGAAAGCAATGGGTGCTGACACGAAAGATTTGTATGCACAAGAGGGTTCGATACAGGAGACCCATCCAAAGAAGAGGCCGGGGAAGTCGTCACCAAAGACTGACCCAGCCCAGCCAAGGAGGGTGGGTCTGCGGTAGGATCAAGGGAAGCTGCCCCAAGGGGTCCCGAAGAGAGAGCACTCGAAAGCTCGTCGAAAGATAAAAACTTAAGTAAAGAAGGGATGGTCGATGCAAACTTACCTACAAGCTCCGACGTTGAAGAGCGGTCCAAAGGTAAGAACAAGTCCAAGGGATCGTCCTGCATCGCAGATGTCAAGATCTCTCGACCAGAAAGATCCCCAACCTTGGCGGATGTATGAGCAAGACAATGAAGTTTAGAATGGCTTAAACCGTGGCAAGCATGGCACCGAAACAGAATCTTCCAGTAATACAAAGTTTGGATGAAGGAGCCCCCATCCTAGATGACTTCGAGCTCACTCAGCAGGCCCTCAGTCGCGTCAATCTCAACTAAGACCCAGGGGGTTCGACGTTCCGAGCCACAGAGCAAATCTTCTTCAATCATGTTGAAGCGGCCAATGGAATTGGTAACGGCAGTAAAACCTTTAAGTGACCAGCATTGGAGTGGTAAGCCAGGGAGCAAAACCCAAAGGTGATGTTTTTTCATTTTGGCCTTTTGGGGGTCAAAACTGGAAAATCACCGAGATAGGACCAGAGAGCCATGTCCAATAACCTAGAAATGACACTCAATGTTAGTGCGGTCCTTTGCCGAGAGAAAATGGAAAAGAATTTATCCATTTGCAAGGAGAAGGACACGCGATATGTTTTTGATGAATGGATTCCACTGACGACAAATCCAGTCCAGAAGTTCGGGCTTGTTGAGAGATACATACTCAAATTTTCCAACCAAGGCCCTTTCACTCAGAGCCATGATGATATCACAAGTAACGTCTTTTCCAAGGACACAAAGAGCCCGACCTTTTTTCGCAGGTTCAAATGGGAGCACATTGGTACAATGGTCCGGTTTCTTAGGGGCTTTTGAACGCCGGGACGACATGCCTGTCATACTGGGCACCAAATCCAGGCAACCCATGCTGGAAGAAGCAACGACAGAGAGACCGGAAGATGACTTTTCATCCAGAGTCCTAGGATTTTCGTAAACAATGGATAAATATGGATTAGTCACCACCCATAAGGGTTCCATCCCCGAGAGAGAGAAGAAAGACACAAGAAACATTGACACCACTAGAACACCAGTAGAAGGTTAAAAAATAAGGAGACCGAGAGCAGATAAGGCAGG
Organism: Larix kaempferi; assembly: GCA_027924585.1. Lineage (NCBI taxonomy): Eukaryota > Viridiplantae > Streptophyta > Pinopsida > Pinales > Pinaceae > Larix > Larix kaempferi. Next base: position 4,687,300 of record BSBM01000426.1, on the reverse strand, counting down.
TCAAGGAAGACGCCCGTGATCGAGCTGGGAAGCGAAGAAAACAAGGCAAAGAGAGAAGAGAAAAAACAAGATACAAACCAAAAATCCTGTTTTAGAAACAGTGAATGGAAACAAAAGCCCACCAAAATAAGACAAACATAAGATAAAATGCCCTGACTAGGAGTTCCCACTTTTTAGCCTGGTTGGTACTAGGCCTACTACTGGATAGTAGGCTTGGCTCCAGGTAGGACTTAGAAAAATAATAAATCCTGACAGGGACAGAGCAGGAGACATGAATAATAACCTCGACACCCAGAAAAATAGGAACCAAGAACCTACAAGCCCCCAGACAAAACGGTGAGAATTCAGGGCAAAAGGATTAGTTCAGGGGACCACCTTCCAAAAAAGATGCTCCCAAAGGAAGGGAGCACCAACACATCCCATGCTGCATACCGAGCACCAAAAACCCTAACCCCTCAGACTAGCCTTGTAACCACTCTTATATCTGATATGCCTATGATTACTATATCTAAATGTAAAGCCATTTGCACTAATCTAGATGTAATTTCTCTATGAATTGTCCAAATTATTTTACTATTAATAAATCCATTTTAATGTCATGATATTCAACTAAAAATAGTACAAAGAACAAAAGAAGAAGAGGTTGCTAGCTAACTATGCTTTCATTATTGCTCTTTACAAATTCAAACTTTATGTCATGAAACACCACCCACCACAATGGAGAAACGATACAAAAGTAGCTGTAGTGGAATTATGGCTAACGTGATTACGTGTCTCATTTCAAAAGTGCCTCACACTTTTGATATGTATCAATATAGTACTCCCTTAATCAAAATTTAATTGAGTGCCTTATCCGATTGATGTGTCCACTATATTGAGTTCTCTCCAAGATGAAATGATTTCCCATTATCGTAATACGGACTACTTGATAGAGGTGTTGATCTCGAAGATGGAATAATTTTGCATTATCATAATAATTATATCATTTTTCATTATCGCAATAAATTATGGAAAAAACTAATGCTATGGGAGCATTTGGATTGCTAGAAGATTTGGATGATGATATAAGTTTTTACTCTGTATTGTTTTCCTTATGGAATTTATAGAAAAAAAATTGATATTAATTAAAATTTGGGTTATTATTATTTATTTTTATGATTTAAAGGTATTTGGGTAGTTGACTTGAGTTTTCATATATATATAATAGGTTATAAATTATCAATTCCACACTATAATATATAATTATATAATAATGATTAAAATAAGTAATATAAATGATAAGTAAATTCAATATAAATGTTTTTTTTAGTTTTTTTGAATAGTACCAATTGCATTAATATTACATAGCAGTATTAGAAAATATCTTTCAATGATAACAAAATTTTAGAAATTATTTCACAATTTTTTGGATATAATCTATTAACTCCATGATGATTGTTGTAATATGACATAATCGTTAACAAACATAACACTTTGACATAAGTCAAGAAAGATGAATGTCACAATGTCACATAACAGTTAAGGAATGCTATAATCCAACACAACCCATAAGGAATGTTGCAATGTGACACAACCTTTGATGAACATCGTAATGTGCCATAGCCATTCAAACTTACTTATTGATTATGAATTTAAAAGACATTACCAACAAGATGCATTCATAACAAAAAATAAAAGAGATGTATAAAACAATAGAAACATCAAAATAGGGAGGAACATAGAATATTCTACAATTAACTAGTGAGTCTTTGAGCTAGTTGTGAACCCACAATGGATGTTTCAATGTGACATAACCATTAAGGAACATAATAAATTGATTTAAGACATGAAAGATGAACATCATGATGACATAACCATTAAGGAAGGTCCCAATCCAACATAACCCTTCAAGAACATCACAATGCAACATAACCCTTGGTGAACATCACGTTGCACTAAAACAATTCAAGAGCATAATGTCACATTGTGACACAACCATTGATGAACATAAAAAATTCACATAAGAAAAGAAATATGAGCCTCACAATGTAAAATAAGGAAAAACAAATGGGCACCACAATGTGACATAACCATTAAGGAAACTTGCAATCCAACATAACCCTTTTGGAATGTTGCAATGCAACATATCCCATATTGAATGTCACAATGCATTGTAACCATTCAGGAACATAGAAAATCAACATTAGTCAACCAAGATGAACGTTGCAATGCAGCATACCCTTTTACGAACATCACAATCCTACATAACCCTTGACAAACATCGCAATGTGACAATAACCTTTTTGAATGTCAAAATGCAACATAACCATTGTCAAACTTACTAGTTCGACAAACATTAACCAATATTATGTCGTAATACAACATAGACATAGTCAACCAATGTCTACCATTGTTAGCATGGTCAACCACAACCATTAATGGCCATCGATAGTCAACCATGTCCAATTATGTTCAACCTAAATGAACCATAGTAGAACATGGTCAACCATAGTCAACCAAATACATCAACAATACATTGTAGTATTTAATAGATACATTTCAATAATAAGAAAACATAAAAATTACCTTATGTAATTTTGAGATAGAATATATCAAGTAATAAGGAATTTCAAATACAAGGATGTAGACAAACCAAAGTTCATATTAAAAAAAATTGATTAACTAAATACATTATTATTATTACTATGAATATCTTGAAGTCAAAATATGATATAATGTTGAAGTCAACCTTTTGATGTCAACATTTTAATGATAAAAAATCTTGGAAATTACCTAAATACAAGTTTAGATATAATATATAAAGTAATAAAGAATTTCAAACATGAGAATGTAAATACACAAAACTAGACCTAAAAATAAGTTTAAAGAGCTACTTCAATAATAATTACTATCATCAATCTCTTCATGTTGGATTCTGACATGATGTTAAATTTGACCTTTTCAATTTGACCTTTTCATGTCAACCATGACCCTCTTAATGTCGCACTGTGACATAATCTTTTCTTAACATCACAATGTGACATATTCATTGTGGAAAATAACAATTTCACTTACATAAACAAAGGTGAACATTGCAATGTGATGTAACCATAAATGAATGTTGCAATCCAACAAAAAGGACAGCATAACAATATGTACATATGGTCGATAACCATGGTCAACCATAGTAACAAAGTCACTGTAGTAGTCTAGGGGATTGCATCGGTTACTAGTAGTACATTATACTAATATAGAGAAATAGTTGCATGCATACACACATAATAGAACCATGTAAGAGAGTAAATGGGACATCAGCAACAAGCTTTTATATTAATGGAACCAAGAAGAGTACAATATCAGTGTAGAGCTATATTATGATGCCGGATCTACAGCCTATTTATACATGTTACATAAAGTTATTCAGTTACAATTGCTGGCCATTCGACTAACCGAACGACGGATTCAAGCTAACCATAGTCGGCGGAGGACCTAGTCGACTCTTCGACTAGGCTCCTCCAACATCTCCCCCACCGACAAAGCAATTCTTCATCCCGCAGAGCTCAGAAAAATAACTTGAAGATGGATAAAAATTTTGAGGGTCGATGTTGCTTGTCTTTGTGGATTAGGTGTATACAATTGATGAATCTGGATTGATATGGACTACTACAATGGATGGAACTGAATTGACAAGTTATGACTAGAAATGTGCCCATGTATGTAGAACTAGCTGACGGGATGATCTAGTACTAAACAACATCTATCATATTGAGTCTAGTATTGAACAACATCCGATGACTCTACAATCATGTAGATGACCAACAAAATAGTTGAATGTTGTTTCAGAGAAGAAAAGCATCCAAGAAAATAGTTACTTGATCCGCTAATATTTCCACGTTCACTCTAGCTTGAAAATCAATCGGCTATGGGAAGGGGAGCTTCGGGAACGTGATTGGTGGAAAGGAACATAATGAAAAATCCTAGTATTGGGACTTCGAGAGCACTCGAAATGCCCATATATCATGGGGTGGAGGGAATCTTCCATTGGAAGGGTGTCGAAATGCTGTAATATCACAAAGAGAGATGGGGAACAATCATAAGACTCAAGCATCTCTGATAGAATAACAAAGGAAAAGGGATAGGGGTGGCAACAAAGAATGCCATGACTTCCCGAGGATTTTATTGTGATACTATACGGGGTATGGGAAACCTTTTATAGCGAATGTTGTGAGTGGCCAGCGAAGTGGTGAAATGATAGGGATGGGATGGATGGGGAAATGAAAAATGTTGAAGTATATATGGTGGGAAGGTTACTACAGATCTTTTATACAACTAATGTGGATTTGATGGAGTAATCGTACATGTATCAATCAGATTGATGCCTTAAAAGTGATTTGTATGTTGACATGGTGGTAATTTAAATGATGATATCTAAAGTGTCAATGACTCCGATGGCACTGATAATGAGTGATGGGGTGTATAACTCATGTAAAGAAAACATTCAAATCATGCTTCAGACAATAGTCTGCATGTGATCCAACACGATCAGTCGATCCAATAGCGATTATGAACCGGTCGGCATATTTCTGGAATTTAGTGCTAGGTACCTTCCCTTCATCAATTGATCAACTCATGTTTCAACCAGGACTTATCTTCATGTTTCCTAGTTCAATCTATCGTTATTATGTAATACTTAGTTTATGAGAATGATGGTCAACTGAATGATGATACAACCATTTAGTTGGTGTCGTACTTGTCCTAAGCTTTATAGCGCTTCAATATGGCACCATTGGCGACTTTGGAAAATAATTTTCGTTGTAATGTTCTTATTCGAACAGATCCATTGTGACTGATTTATTCGACGACATATGGACCAAGCCATGGTGTATGCAATTTATTTGGTTTTCCTTTAATGTGACTATCATAAAGTAGTGCTAAATCATCGATGGATATATTTTTGTTTTGAATATTATGATCATACCATGCTTTTTGCTGTTGTTTTTGAAATTCTTGATGCTGGATGGCGATCCGACGATGTTCTTCTAACTTGGATAAATCGGAGTGTCTATTTTTTGTAGCTTTAACAATATCCAAGTGAAGTATATCTGTAATAAGTGGTGCCTACTGCTTGAAGTGTAGCAGGATGACTGCTTCTTGCCCATAAACCAGTTTGAATGGCATCTGGCCGGTCGATCTTTTATATGCTGTCATGTATGCCCATAAAATAGATGGTATCATATCATCCCAATCATCTTTATCAATACTACAAAGCTTCTTTAAACCTTTAGTTAATGTCTTGTTAAATGTTTCGATTGCTCCATTTAACTGTGGATGATACGAAGAACTCTTTTGGTGATCAATCACAAATTCCCTTAGTAGTACCGATATTGTCTTATTAAGAAAGTGTGCCCCTCTATCACTGATAAGAGTGAGGGGGAAACAAACCTTGTGACGATATTATCATATATGAACTTTGCAGTTACTTCACTAGAACATGCTTCGATAGCTTCATCTTCCGCCCATTTAGTAACATATTCAACTCCAGTGATAATATATCCGACTCCCGTTCGTCAGCCAGGTACTGGAAATGGTCCAATGAAGTCGATTACCCATAATTCAAATGTTAGACTAGGATTGATAGGTATCAATGGAATTTCATTCTTTGGTATCGTTCAACCTGGTCTTTAGCATTTGTCACATTTATTTACTTGATTTCTGCAATCTTTATGCAATTTGGGCAACCATAAGCCAAACTAAAGGATTTTTCACGTAGTCATGTCGGCGTGATAATGCCCTCCAGAAGGTCCAATATGAGCTTCATTAATAATATCTTGGTATTCGTGCTCAAGTACGCATCGTCTTAGTACGTCATCGGTTCCAAGTTTATATAAAAATCTATTTCTTAAAGTATAAGGTGCATCTTTCATCGCAAGTATCTTTCATTTATTTTTCGTCATTCCTATAGGGGCTTGACCTTGTTCTAGGAATTCTACTATGTCCTGCAATTCTGTTGGGTTGGATTCAACACGAAATAGATGGGCGTCAGGTAATTCGCCATTGATACCGTCAAGATCTTCTCCTATTTTGACCCGTGAGAGGTGGTCAGGTCCGACATTATTTTTCCCCAATCGGAAAATTATTTCAAACTCAAACTCCTAAAACAAGAGTAACCATCTACATAGCTAAACATGGTGCATAGGTTTGTTGACTAGATACTTGAGTACTTGATGGTTTGTATAAAATTTAAATGGATTATCTATAAGGTAATAATGGTAATTTATGGAGTAACAAGTTATACAACTTGACGAGAACCCGACATTGTTCTCATTTTTTGGGGGGTCAATTTTAGTAGTTGTTTTTAACTCCGTTTCAAAAAGTGTGTATACTGATAGCACCATTTTTCATTTTGAGCGATTTTTTTGTGATTTTACAAGGGTCATTTTCCAAACTTTACAAAAAAATCTACATTTAATAGCTAGTTATAGTAAAAAAATACACACATTTTTGAACTTTTGTAAGATTTAGAAGCTAGTTAGAACGAAAAATATATGCATTTTCAAAGTTTTTTAATTAAAATTTTATCTTAAATAAATCATTTTTTGGGCAAATTTCTAAACAAAATGAGAAAAAAAAGACATTTCAAACCATTTTTCAATGTATTTTATGCTATTTGATGTATAAAAATGATGCTCTTTAACATTATTTTCCATAAAGTGATGATTCACCTAAACTCAACAAAATGTATACCATATATTTCTAAATAGCATATTAAAATCATAATAGTTATTCTCAAAATAAAATCTTCAATTCAAAACATTACAAAAATATCTTATCAAAAATTTGTCAATTTTGACATTTTCCTCAATGATATGAAACTAATCAACAATATCATGCATCCCGAAATCTTCATTGAAATTGACATTTTCTACTGGTTGGCTCTCTTCCTGGACCTCAATGTGTTCTTCCATTGGGTCCTCTACTTTTGCAAAATGCCCAAAGTGATATTTTCTGAACATCTCTTTTAAAGGTGGTTGAGGCTCTTTTGACATCTTTTACCAGAAGTGACTCACTAAATTCTCCTTTCTTCAAACCAACTTCCTGCATTTCATCTGGAAGAACTTTCATAGCATTAATTATTTGCTTGATATAATTGAACTGTAGTATATCATTCTCAATGGATATGCAATTTCTTCCTTTTTGTAATGAACATGCTATTGTTGTACCTAATCACCACATACAAAACAAAAAAAGTTAAATAACATATTGAAACATAAATTTAAAAAATATATATAACTAAATTTAGATTACGACACTAGTTTCATATGTAATATCAGAAATATTACCTGATCTCGAGAACAAATCTAAAACCCAATCTCCTTCTTTTGAAAAAGTATCTATGAGATAATTAATCAATGATTGTGGCTTCTGGTAGATGTTTACAGTATCTCCTTTCAAATCTCTTTCTTCATAAGTCAACTTGTTAACCATGACATTATAAGACAATATTTGACTATATTTTTCTTCACTCTTTACATTGCCTTAAAAGAGTTTCATAGGTATCATCTTTTGTCTTACATGAAATATGTATGTTTTCAGTACCACTCATAAAGGGATCAATGTTGGATCTATGAATGTTAGGCTTATGCATGTAACATAAATATATAAGAATCTAATTAACTTATAGAAAAATAATTTTGGTTTCTAAATTCAAATGTTAATAATATACTACGAATATCTTACCAATACAGTTGTTCCCTTGATTTTGATTTATCCTTGAAAGTTGTTAGCACTGCTCCTCCTTGTACATCTAAATGGAAAACAAGAAAATCCATAGGGGTGATGTTGTGATGTCCAGAAATCCTGAAACCACTTTATTGAAGGACTGGTATGTATAAGGCTCACAATCATAAGTAATGTTTTTTATATTGTATCCATGAGGGATATCTGCAGTAACTAGGTAGTACTGCTTTTTGGGAACAACATTTTCAATGTTTGCACAATCATCCAAAATCACTTTATATTGCATAGTTTCGAGCCCATTCCAAACATGATGATCAAGGGTGTCATCAAGTTCAATGTTTGCAAGACGTTTTCTTCTTTGTCGTTCTATTTTGGCTCTATGAATATGAATTTTGAAAGACTCCGGTACTGTATTCTTCTTTGACATCTTCGAAAACAAAATTATATCTATAAGTAATAAAATAGAAATGAATTCACTTAGAAATAAATAAAATAAAAAATATCATAAATCATCATACCTTTTTGTATGCAACAAAAAAATCTTTTAAGTTTTCCATGGAGCTTGAATTTGGATAGTTGCATCTGACATCATCCCAACTCTTCTCACCAACATTATAACCATATCCTCTTGTATTTTCATGTAATTATGAATACATTATGTAAAAATAAATGGCGTTAACAATGACATCTAATAATAACAAAATGCTTATTTAACAAAAAATCTTAAACTCAAAAAATAAACCTATAAACTTACTTTTCAAATTCATTGCACATTTCCTCCATGGATAATTCACCTGACTTTACACGTGACAGTATTGTAGATATAAGTGTTTCATCTTTCACACCTTGCAATGATATCCATGGTGTTATGGTCATATCTTTTGGCAAATTCTTGACATCAGGGCCATCTTGACTACTGCTCCATGCAAATGCTTTATTTATTTTTACCTTTTGATTTTTTATGCCAATATTCTCCCACATGCTAAATATGTCATCAATGAAATCCCATATGGGGCCCATTCTAAATGCCAACTAAAAATAGTTATCTACAACTCTAAATGCATCACTTCCTTTCAAACCTTTTTGTTTCACATTGTCCTCTTTAATAGGGATACCTATTTCCATACAACATTGTTTCCGAAAATCTGCATCAACTTTCAATCTATCCCCACCACATATTTGTTCAAATTCATTGTGGATAAGTCTAACCCTTTGAACGAATGTCATGGACATCCTATAGTCACTTTCTATGTTGTGATACCATGCCAATAGTTTTGCTTCCACAGATTATGTTAAACCAACATACATGATGCATTTCAATGTTTGAAAAATAGGGTTTTTGGGAAACTCTTGCATCAATTCTCTTGTAGCATCTGCAAAATGATTTCCCCCCAAAACATAGTAGTTGTAATCAAAACATCTTGATTTTTCAAATGCATCTCTAACAGGAACACCTTTTGGACCAACAAGAACTAGGTAGTCAACCACACGTGCATAGGGATTGTGCCACATCAATGCTTTCAAGTTATGAACTTGCAAGCGATGTGGTTTCCTAATTTGATACTTCTCATGTCCTTCTGTGTGTCTATAAAGTTGCTTCACATTTAAACCAAATGTATTCCCATTGTGAACCAACTTATCCCTCCGCAATCGATCTCGAATAGCATTTTGTGTTGTCTTAACAACACCACCTGGAGTGATGATTTCTAAATTGTCCCCCAATTTTTCACTATGATTTTCAACATTGGATTAAACATCTTCTCTTCTCCTTTTATGTCTTGAAGCAGTTGTATCTAAAAGAACAACTTGTTGATCAGGAATGGAAACATCCTCATCCATAGGTATTTTAGAAGAGTGTCTCTTACTCTTACCAGCAGAAGTAACATCGTCATCACCAACAACTCGTCGATCATGTTTAGTTGGGTGAGATATCCTTTTGAATGTAACCTTCCTAGGTACTTCATTAGATTGTTGGATGTCTTTTCCTTTCTATGCTTGCACTTCTTCAGGAACATTTTGCACTCATTTTTGCTTTGGTGTTTCTCCCTTCTTTGGTGCTTCTCCCTTATGAAGAGGGGCATTAACGACATCAGTCATATTTTCTCCTGTAGAATAAATTACATTTAGAATATGGGAAAGTGGCATAGAAATATCTTGCGAAATAAAAACATTATTGTATTAAATCTATTACATGGTCATATAATTCAAAGTATAAGAAATTCATAAAGATATAAAAATATATAAACTTACACTCTTGTGCACAATATCGTGCACGACTACTGCACAAAATTCTATGAAAATTTCCTCAACCTTATAGTTTGAAACCTTCAAAGAATATCGGATTTTGATAAAGGTTTTAGGTTGTTTCAGTAGTACATAAACAGTGTCTTTACCCGGCCCCAAACAAATATCTCGCAACAATCCCAATGAGTGATAATCATTTTTAATATATGCAAATGCAACATAATATAAGTGAATACTGTCTGAGTTTCCTTGATATTTCTCTTTCAAAAACCAAGGATAGTCCATTTTCTCTTCATCTGGTGTGTCTTTCCATTCTCTAGCATTCTTGGCTTTTAAATCATCATTGGATACAAATTCATCACATGCAACATTGTTAGATGGTTCAACTATTTTTTTCGATGACTTTATCGATGATTTTTCTCCAGAGATGTTTACAGATAACTTTTTTGATGCCATTTTCCCTATAGTAAAGGGGCTCTATAGAAAACTAAACTGCGTTAATATAGCATAGAATAAGTTTTTATTTTACCGCTTTACGAATGTGAGATTAAAAAAAATGACAAAAGCACAGAACAAACATTGCCAAAGGAAATATAAAATAGAAATATTTATTAAAAAAAAAATAGAACTAACCTTCAAAGAACTATTAAATTACCCGAAATTTCAAACCAAAATAGTTTATATGGCTAATATTAAGTTTCACATTATTCGTTTTACAAATGCAGGATTAGAAAATGTGTAATTAGCTAATGCATTATTTCTAAATTTAGAGAAGAAGACATTGAATGAAATTTGACTAGTGTTAAGACTTTTGGTTTAAAAAATTAATGTAAATAACTAATATTGTATTAAAAAGTTTGGATAACATTGTTTACATGTCATTTTATTAGTATTATTACAATTTTTATACAGTAAATTAAATTACTTTTAATAGTGTTATGATTGTGTTTGAAATGTGTGATTTATTGTGCAGGGAAATTTTGGAGGAAACTTTTTGAAGGGAAATTTTGGAGGGAATGCTTGGGAGGGATAATTTCGTTCTTTTAGTTATAAGATTGTTGGGGGTTGACAGTTGCACCATTGTACTTTGTGGTGAGGAGTGTGAGAAAATTTCATTCTCTTATACTTTTTAGTGAAAATTCATAGACTCATCTAAATCAATCTCAATGTCTGAAGATGTACATGAAGATGGTGGAAATTTTCTTTTAAGTGGGGATTTCAAAGGAACCGATGATGACTTACCTCCAACTGAGGATTTTAAAGGCATGAATGATGATGATGAAGAGCTTCCTCCATGTGGATATTTTAAATACACTGAGGAAGATGATGAAGATTTTCCTCCAAGTGATGATTTTCAAGGCACTAATGATGATTTTTCTCAAGGAAATGATTCTCAAGGGATCAACGATGATTTTCCTCCAAGTGATGGTTTTCAAGGCACTAACAATGATTTTCCTTCAAGCCAATATTTTCCTCCAAGCGAGGATTTTCAAGGCACAAACGATGATTTTCCTCCAAGCCAAGATTTTTCTCCAGCGAGGATTTACAAGACAACTAACTTGATTTTCCTCCAAGTGAGGATTTTGATGGGATAGAGAATAATTTTTGTGAGGATGAAGGAACTAATGACGGTGTATATTATTTTCCTCCAAGCAAGGATGTTAATGGAATAATGTTTCTCCCCCAAGCAAGTATTTTGATGGCACTGATGGTGATTTTCCTCCAAGTGAGGATTTTAATGGGACTAATAATGTTTCTCCTACAAGAAAGGATTTTGATGATGTTTATCCTACAAGAAAGGATTTTTGGTTACTACAGAAGGTTCATTGGAAGATTCTCTAAGGTTACACACCCCATCACTTCTTTGAAATAAAAGGGAATAAAATTTGAGTGGACACAAAAATGTGAAGAAAGCTTCTAGTTGTTGAAGAAGCTTCTCACAAGTGATCCAATTCTATTTAAATTACAAACCCATAAAATGACTTTGTGGTGTGTACAGATGTTTGTAAACAATAAATTGGAGGATTTCTTATGCAAGATAACCATGTTGTATGCTATGAGTCAAGGAAGTTGAAAGAGAATGAGAAAAACCATGCTACCCATAATTTAGAACTTTCAACCATAATCCATGCTTTAAAGATGTGGAGCCACTATTTAATGGGTAGAAACTTTGAGCTAAGGATGGACCACTATGGTCTGAAACAATTATTGAGAAGCCAACATTAAAATCCAGGCGAACTAGATGGATGGAATTTTTATGTGAAATTGACTTTGAGATTAAACACATAAAGGGGAAAGAAAATAAATCGGCTGATGCACTCAATAGAAAAGTGCATGCAATGCATGTGGCATCCCTTAGTACTTGCCAATAAGATTTGAGGAAACATGTTGTTAATTATCTTTCTGAAGATGAATTGTATTTGCAAATAAAAGACAAATTACAGCAACATAATTTTGAAAAGAGGTATGAAGTTTATAATTTTCAAGAAAATGATGGACTCCTTACCTATAAAAATAGAATTTATATTCCAAATGTGACAGACTTGAACGTAATCGTTATGGATCAAATCCATAAAATGCCATATTTTGGTCACCCATGGTGTTAGAAAATAGTTTCTATAGCTAGGAAGCAATATTTTTGGCCAAGAATGAAAAATGACACTGCTGAGTATATTTCTAAGTGTATAAAATGTCAGTAAGTGAATGTTAAGCATCAACACCCAACAATTTTGTTACAACCTTTTCTAATTTGGGAATGGAAATGGGAAGTGATTTCCATGGATTTTGTTGCGGGGTTTCTAATGACAGTGAGGCAACATGACTCCATCATGGTGGTGGTGGATAAATTAACTAAGGAAACACATTTTATACCGGTTAAATCCAAATATAAAACAGATTCCATTGCAAAGATTTTCATGAAGAAGATTTTCAGATTGCATGAGTTTCCTAAGACAATAATTTTAAACAGGGATAGCAAGTTCACCTCAAAATTTTGGAAAGGTCTTTTTGCGGATTTGGGTACACAGTTGAACATTAGTACTAACGACCATCCACAAATAGTTGGGAAAATGAAAAGAGTAAATCAGGTGCTTGAAGAAATGCTATGCATGTATGTGATGGACAAACCATACAAGTGGAAAGATTATCTATATTTGGTAGAGTTTGCAAATAACAATGGACAAAAAAAATCATTGGGAATGAGTCCATTTGAAGCTTTGTATGGTAGAAAGTTAATTAAGGACACCAACTATTTGGGATAATCCAGTGAACAGAATTGTACTTGGGCCAGAATTTCTTAAAGAAATGGACCGGGAGGTTGCAAAAATTAAGCAGAATTTAAAGGCATCCCAAGATATATAGAAAATCTATGCAAATAAGAACATATTGCATAGGGAATTCAGTGTTGGGGATCATGTTTATCTCAAAGTGAGGCCAATAAAATGTTCCTTGAAGCTTGGAAGTTGTACCAAGATATCCCCAAGATATTGTGATCCATTTGAAGTGTTTGAAAGGATATGGCCAATTGCATATAGAATTGCATTTCCTGCTAACACTAGAGCTCATAATATTTTTCATGTTTTTTTGCTTAAAAAATATGTACATGATCCTAACCATGTGATTGATTGGGATGTGATCTAGGTGGAACCTGAGGGAGATTTCCAAAATGAGCCACTATGCATCCTAGACAAGAAGGTAGACAATTATCCAGAACTGAGCCATCATACAAGTAAAGGTGCAATGGAAACACTTTGGTCTCGATGCGACTACATGGGAGTTGGAGGATGCCATGAGAGAGACATATCCATTTTTGTTCTAATTTTGGGAAAGCATCGAGGACAATGTTATTTTAAAAGGGGGGGGGGTATCGTAATATCCCCAATTTTGACTTGGAATGTATTAAATCATAATTATGTAAATGATGTAAATATGCTAGTAAGGATTCCTAGTGTGGAGCTCAAGATCAAGGCTCGATTAGTGAATGGCTAGGCATGTATGATGTAAATATTGTTATTTGGACCACATGGTTTCCTTGTCATACTAACTCGAAATATATGAATATTATGTTTCATAAATAATAAAATGGTACAAGATGGTTGTGTAAAGAGCACTAGAGGGGTTATGATTCCACCAAAGGAGAAGAGAAATGGGGGGCTATGGGAGACTAAATCCTTTACTGCCATGTGTCAACCTTAGAACTCATCCAAATTTTTCCATGTGTTTTAAGTGATTCAATTACCTCCTTTTGACTATTGAATCCAATCATTGAATGCATGTGTGAGGCTAGTGGGAAAATTCACCTCGTGTAGTTATCAAAGCATGGGGCGAAATGCACTTTTGTCATAGTTCTGTCAATTGTCAAAAGTCTTTTCTTATATGGTCAAAAGCTATGTCAGTTGTATTTTCACCATCATCTCATATCTTATGGATTCAACACTCATTCTATCATTCTCTCATGTATATCTACACTATGAAGATATCCCCATTAATGTTCATGATCATTACCAAGTTGTGTATAACCTAGAAATTCAAAATTAGAGACATCACACTAGATTTCAAGGAAAAATAGATGGTTGTACATGAGCATAGAGGATGGTAAAGATAGGAACCCTTACCCATTGAGTTTTGTTACTCATGGATGCTTTAGAAGCCATTGATTAAGGCTATAGGTTGTTCTCCAACAATGCATATTAGATTGGACTCCTTCTATCAACAAATTGGAAGAACTTGACAAGATGTATTTCCCAATAGAACCATGGATTAGTGAAGGGGATGCATGATCCCCGAAGGGTGTTGTGTGGGGCAAGAATTGTTGGATCCAAGGCTATGATGGCTAAGTGAGATCCATGTAGAGCTTTGCATGAGCATTTGGCTAAGCATAGAGAGAAGAACAAGCTGCGGGATGAGAGAGAGAAGCATGTAGGTGTTTCCTTCACCCTAGTGACCTCATAGCCCAACTTGGAGATGGCCTCTCAACAGAAAGAGTCTATGATGGAAAAAATGTATACGGTTGGGTTGAAAATCGCTCTTACACAACCAATTTCTTGGATCTTCTTGTTTAAAGATAAGTATTCTCTCGTATTTGAATATGTAATAATTTTAATTAATGCCCATGATTATTATGTTGGTATATGCATGTTAGATGTGTGTGGATAGAGTTATTTCCATTGTGTATTCTTATTTATACACCTACACACATATATTAAATGTTATGAATTCGTAATATGGCTATGGGGTGAAATTTAGAAGCTTGTAATTCATTGGTGTCGCCCTCCTATGGTCAGATTGATGGATGGTGACGTGACAAAACCAAGCATATGTCGTCTCCAATATATAGATAGATAGATAGATAGATAGATAGATATAACCAAGCACATGTCAGCTCCAAATAAAAAAAATTATATAACCGAGCATGTCGGATCCAAGTTTTTAGAGCTATGTGAATTTTTTTGTGTTGGAATTTCAAGTGTTTTTACAAGATGTGCTTGGTATATCCATTTCTATAAAGTAAGAAAAGGAAAATAATGTCCAAATGTGAATATGGTAATCACTTAAAAGAAACTACATTGTTTTTATTTTTTAATTTTGTATTTTTGGTCTATCGTTTTTGTTTTTAAATTTAGTATTAGAAATGATATTATCATTTACTATCATGATGATTTTCAATGTTATTAATCTTACCATTTAAAATCAATAGAGTTGAAAATATTAAAAAACAAATTGGATTTTTAATTGCTATGACATCAAAATAAATAAAATAATGTAAAAACTATATCTATTAAATATAGTATGCAACCCACTATGTATGTGATAGTAATGTAATGTTAATAAACTAAAAGAAACATAGATCTATCTTGATCAAAAATTGATGAATTGTTTGCACTTCAAAGATTTGATCCATTTTCATGCTTGATAGATCTTGGGTTAAGATGGAACTAGGATTGTATCATCAATTGGGTCCATCTCAAGTGATTGTGGGATGGATTGTTATCCTCTCCAACCCAAGGTCTCACTCTCTCTCCCTCTCTCTCTCTCTCCATACACACACCAGAATAGATCCATCTTAACTATGGCTCTATCAAGCTCGGAGAGGGATCAAATCCCTTGAGGTGCAAACCTTTCCTCAATTTTATGACTCTAAAAGGGGTTTGTATCTCAAGGGATTTGATCCCTCTCAACGCTTGATAGAGCCATAGTTAAGATAGATCTATGCTAGTGGTATATATGTTAACAAGTGATCCAGGAAGATCGTCTAAGTCAAAGAATGCAGAAGGTATTTGATTTCTTTGCAGGCGGTCAATAAACGAAGATCTCACAGAGAGGTTTCTAATGCAACTTGAACGGGGTTAAATGGACTTCGCATGTAGGAGAAATTCTAGGTTGAAGTTATGACCAGAATGAAGGTTGTCTTCAACAAAAAGTTCATAAAGAGTTTCATTCGAAATTCAATGAAGAACTATGTAAAAGGGAATTAGATGAAGATGTTCATTCAAAATTCTCATTTAATTTGTAAAAAGGAAATTACAAAGGTGTGAGAATCCACCTCATCATTTGGTTTCCTAATCCTAAGGGGTGTCGAGATATTTGTGGAGGAAGATGAGACCTTTCCTCCACATACTCCCTTAAGGTGTCTCCTGATCCTACTTTAGGGGATCATGGGAGATATTTTCTCCTTAACATGGGTGATGAGTAATCACCCATGAAAAATCTATAAAAACCTCTCATATGGAAAAGGAAGTAAGCTTAGTTGGAGAGCATTCTTTGTAATCTTTCCTTTGCATTGGAGGATTTAAGTGAGGAGGTATTGCTTATGTAAGTTCATGTGAGAGCCTTAGGAGAAGGCTTCCCAAGATGGGAGACAATGCCACATGAATCTGTCAGTGTAAAATGCATGCATGATCAGAAGGAAGATTAGTAAGAATGGTTCAGATCTTTGACGAACCCGGATAAGTAGTCAGGAGGCCTGACGAACTCCGTTATCACTTGGTATTTGTTATTTTGTATGTGTGAACTTTGATTTTATTCTCACTTTGTTAGTTATGACAAATTGATATTTATGTTTAATGATGCATAAGAATTGAAATACTCGTGATTTCATAAACAAATAAGTGTCAGTAAATATTTTTGTTTATTGAATATTTATGTTAGAGAAAGTTCTCATCTAAATTTTCAGATCAAGTGGTATCAGAGTTGGTCTGACCAGTTTTGCAGATTTTGAATTCAATCATGGTTAAAATATTGAAGCGTGAAAGGCTTAAAGAGTTGGAGGAGTTCAATCAATGTATCCAAGAGGAAAATACTGAGCTCAGAAGATTGTTAGCAACTTCCGAAGACTAGAAGCAAAGGATACAACAGTTGTTGCAGGAGCTTAGAGGAGAACAAGTTGGAGAAAGCTCTTCTGCAAAGAGCCATCCTAAGACATAAAATGAATAAATTTGCTCATTTTTTCCACATTCAGAAGATGATCTTTTGGAAACCTCATCTGCAACAAGTCGAAGCAAGCATAATGAGGATACCTTGAAAATCGAGAAAGACCATATGTGCATGTTTGTTCCTCGATCGAAGGAAGATGAGGTAAGCAATAATTATTCAAGTACAAATTCTTCATTTAATGATGACGGTTTAGGATCTTTCGAGAAACATACTCGAGGGATTGGATCAAGAATATTGTTTAAAATTGGTTATGAAGGAAAAGGATTGGGAATACATGGTCAAGGGATTACAAAACCCATCGAGGTTGAAGAACGACCTCGATACCAAGGATTGGGTTATCATGAAGAAACATCATGTGAAATTCATTGGGTGACTTGGTCATATTGTCAGAAATGAGGACATGATGAAACACACTCTTGGGATAAGAGTCCAGAATTGAGGCCAAGGTGGTATCAAATTCGAGAAGGAAAACAGGAAGTGTATGCAAGTAGTGAATCAAAATATAAAAGTGCTTAACCAAAAAGAGATCCGGTTAAGGGGTCTTCATCGAAACATAAATCTTCAAGGTACAATTCCAATTATGCAAATAACTATTTTAATTTTTTGATAGTGTAAAGAATGCAATTTCCTGTACTTTTTGTGGCAAAGAAAATCATTGTGTCGAATTGTTAGAAGAAAAAAATCTATCGTAGAAGAGTCTCAGAAAAACGCAGCAAGCCTCGACAAGATGACTCTGCTCTACATTTGAAGAAGGGAAATGTCAAAAGGGAACCGCACTTGCAAAATTATTGTTCACATTGTAATATGAATGGGCATTGGGAGGAGAAATGCTGGAAACTCCACCCACAGTTACGTCGTAGTTCGGACAAGAAGTCTGTGCAAGAAATCACAAAGAAAGAGGTTCTGATATGTTTGTTTCTTATAGCTTGGAGGAATATGCAGCAGCAGTTGTGAAGGCAGTCTGTGTGGCTTGTAACCAGAAAGGGATAAACCATCCCATCATATGTAGTGAAAGCGGGAGGGCGCTGGTTTCTCATCATTCTCTTCTGATATTTGATGTGACCTCTGTGCATGATAAGAAAGCCTCTGTATCCACTGTTGTGGCTAGAATGGATCTGAAACCTCTGGTGGACGATTTGCCTGAAGAATTGTTGGATGAATATAAGTCGGTGATGGCCTACATGTCCAGGCGAGCCTTATCCAATAGACAGACTTTCATTTAAGGCTCGCCTGTCTGGTGTAAGAGGCATGTCGCATACATCTATGGCATCAACCGGCATATATGCCATCCATCCTCCATGATACTCCTCCGGTAGCTATCGATTGGCGATTCCTTTGACGGAAAACTTTCCATCTAATCACTTAATTGTTGGCAGCGACGTCAAACGCGCTGTGCTGACCTGGTGGAGGGCTTGATGGCAGGGACGTCTACAGAAAACTGTCAGCTGGACGATCCAATTGAAATTGAGATGGATTTGGGCGGATTTGGATTTCAAATTTCAAATTTAAATCGAAGAAACCCGCCATTTGCCTACCATGTGGCCTGGTTTTACGGCTAATTCCAATAAACTATTGGAGGAGATTCCAGAGGGTTAGTAGCAGACTAGGTCTGCGTTCGATATCTGGTTGCCTTATGCATATGGCGAGCCTTATGCATGGTAGCTTCCATAAAATCTCCACGAAGGAGAGATGGCAGCTACATTACCGCTGGAGTTTCATTATGGGAACTTGAGCGAGCTTTCTAAGATATTTCTCATCTGGTAATGTCAGACACCCAAGATGTATTAAAAGGGAAGCTTAGCTTCAACCCAACAACATTCTGAAGCAAGAAAATCAAAGCAAGCAGCAATAGCAGACCATAGAAGCAAACTCGTCTACCCCGCTGTAAGTATGAGCATGGAAAATCATTTTAGCTTTGCAAGATACGATTGTTTCTTTATATTTTGATAAATTCTTGCTCTTAGTAAATTTAAGTTTACTGTGGTTTTGGGGGAGAATTTGAATTTTTGTGGTGGGAAAAATAGAGTTTTTCTTTGAGGTTAGATCGCATTTTCGAGTAAAATTTTCTTTATTGTTGGTGTTAATTTCAATGGGTTTGATTCAAGCTGCTTGTGCATATCTCCCAATCGGCAGACATAACAACGGTGCCTATTAAGCATGGAATGCTCTTCAAAATTATTTGTCTTAAGCATTAGGTCGAAGGTTTGTAGGATTGATGTTCCATCAGGCTGAGCAGTCTAGACATAAACTCATGGTGTTAGAGGATATCCGACATTAATACACTGGAATTTTCAGTGTGGAGTGTGGTAAGCTCCGTATATTTATTGTTTGTTTCTGAAGTGATAAAATAATCACTTGTAATTTTGAATGGGTTGTGGTAAATAATGGTCTGGTCTTTAATTAGCAACGGGAATTTGATTCAGCCCGGTAATGGGAGAACTAGTACTTTGGTATTTGACGTCCTCCTTCAGTCTCTAGTCTCTAATTTACAAAAATGTTGTTGCAGGTTCACTGTTGATCAGGAGATTGCAAATTTCCTTCTTTCATGTGGAATACTGTCCAAGGCTTGGGAAGAAGCACATCTTGCAAACTACTCAGAGTTATACTCTGAATGAGTGAAGGCGTTGCATATGTTTCCTTCCCTTCATTTCATAACATAGAAGGTTTCAGTGTCAAAGAGAGCAAATATGGAGAGGAGAATATACAAACTGATAACAAGGTTTTCTCTCCTTCCCTCGAGGGTAATGATGTTCAACCTGCCCTTGTCCATCAGGGAGCGCTTAAGTTGTTCTTACAAATTATGGAGAATACAGATTTCCAAGCAAAGGTAAATTACTATATCTTTCTCGACAGAGTAGTCTTAGTTTCATTAAAAAAAGAGGGATGGCCTCTTCACTTATTAGAGATGAAAGTTTTTGGAAAAGGGAAAAGTAACATTTTGTTCATGTATTCCATGATCAAACAGATGCAGATTTATACGGACTCAAAACAAAGGAAACTCAAACCCATTATATTTGTGATTCATTAGGAGGGGCAGTTGCAACTTTGGCCACACTATGGGTACTGGGAAAGAGGCTAAGGAAAAGCTCTCTCTTTTGTGTCACGTTTGGTTGCCCTCTAGTCGGAGATGAAAGGCTTGTTGAAGCAGTTGGCCATGAGAGTTGGGGAGGAAAATTTCGTCACGTGGTTTTGAAGAATGATATTGTTCCTAGGATGCTTCTTGCACCATTTCAGGCAATCGCTGAGCCCTTGATTGCTATTTTTCCTTATTGGAAAGGCATAATGGTTAATGACAGTAAAGCTATACCTGATTCATTTATTCAAAATGCTTGTAGGCACTTCTTGATAAGGTCCTGAAGTATACGACATTAGCAGACAATGGACTTGACTCACCAAGGGAGTTAGATGGGGTTACCAGGAGAAGCCCATACAAACCTTTTGGCACTTACATGTTTTGTTCAGGTGAGGGCGCAGCTTGTATTGACAATTCAGAGACAGTTTTGAAGATTCTTCAATTGAAAATGCTAAGCCATGAAAAACCTTAAGATAATATTAGAGAGGACGGTCTTTCCGAGCATACAGGGTATGCTTATGTTTTGAGACATGTCATAGAAAAGTCCATAGGTGGAAGAAGAACTGCAAAACCTTATTCAGAACCCTCTTACAAGATGGGAATGTCACTGCAATTAGAAGTTGTTGGTGTTGAAGCTCAGGTAATACTCAATTCCTTTTCAAAATAAATTGAAAGAACGAGAAAAAGATTGACTTTCGATCTTTCTGCAAAGAACAGAGTACATTAAAATATGAAGAGTTCATTGTTGGTTTCCTTTGATTCTTTGATAAGAAAAAGAGGCTATCCTTTTAGCTTATGTAGAAGTTTTGCTAGTTTCCTTTTGTGTAAGATTTGAAATTAAATTTTAATGTAGCATTGAGTTTATATGCTTTTCTGAATTTTATTTTCTTCTTTTCCTGCACTAATTGATAATGGGTGTTGTCAACTTTGTGCAGAATGATCATGCACCGATCGCCCTACGAATAGAAAAAGACATTGAAAACCAGCATAACACAAACTTTGCTAAGCTAGCAATTGAATTAAGTGAGAAACAATGCAGTATGGCAGAGTTTGAGTGGTATAAAGAACGCTGTGAGAAAGAAGATGGCATCACATATTATGATTCCTTCAAGAAACATGAGGATATTGATGCTAATTTGCGTAGGGAAAACCTCGCCAGGTTTTGGGATGAGATTATTGGAATGTGGGAGAGAAATGAGTTGCCAAGGGATTTTCAATCTAAAAAATAAGTGGATAAACGCTGGCACTACATATAGAAGACTTGTAGGGCCTCTGGATATTGCACATTACTATCGCATGTCTAAGGGTAAAGGCAGCTATCTTTCAGATGGAAGATCCACTCGTCATAAATTTCTTCAGAAATGGATGGAAGAGAAAGAAAGCACTCGCAGTTCAAGAGGTCAGAAAGGTCGCATAAAGTTTGCCTCCCTCACTCAGGATAAAGACTTGGGGAATGCCATACAATACCAACATCGAAAGCTAGAAAGTCTTGAAATGTTTGAAGGCTGTGTGACAAAAATGATCAGCGATCACAACATTTCTTCAGATGTTTTCTTAGAAGGAAGCAGTTTCATGGAGAGGTGGAAAGAATGGAAAGAATACAAGCAAAATCAATTCCCTGAATAGAGTTCTCCTTTGTATAAGATAATGGAAAGTGAAAGTTGGAAGGTCTGAATTTGCATAATATTTGGATGGAAATACTGTTTTCACTTAGATTTAGTTCCAGTTAGGTTTCTTGTTTTTGAAAAACTGTTTTCAGGATGACTTTGTTTTCCAATTAGGTTACTTGTTTCCGATATGTAATTTCCTTGTGTTACTTTTTAGTTTTAAACACTGTGATGACTGTAATGTAATGTCCAGATGTTTAATAAAAACATATATTTTGCTTAAATTTTAAGAGGAGATATCAGGAACTAAAATGCCATAGAGAAAATCCTTTGTGCAATATATGTCAATGTTTGATCGATGTTTCCAACATGGAACGTTGGAGAGGGGACAAACTCTGTAGTGGACATGTGTTTTTAAAAGGATTTATGGTTAAATTTTTAATTTTTTTTTTTTAAGTTTTTATTTTTATTTTGATAGAAGGCCAAGGATAGAGAGCTTGGTAAACAAATGATAAGTAACTTTTAAATCAATAATTATTTTAAATTCTTTCTAAATTTATATTTTCATTATGTGTCTTCAAATAGGAAAACAATTATTTTAAATCATTTTTAAATTCATATTTTCACTATGTATTTCTTCAAAATACAAAACAATTATTTAAATCATTTTTAAATTCATATTTTCATTATGTATTTCTTCAACATACAAGACAATTATTTATATCCTTTTTAAATTCATATGTTTATTATGTATCTTCTTCAAAATACAAGACAATTATTTTAAATCCTTTTTAAATTCATATTTTCATTATGTATTTCTTCAAAATATAAGACAATTATTTATATCCTTTTTAAATTCATAGGTTTATTATGTATCTTCTTCCAAATACAAGACAAAAGTAAGACTTCTTGTGTCCTCAAAAACATCGGTCCATATGACCGCATTGTTTGTTCTCATCATATTAAAAGTTCATCCATAGATTATGATGTAAAAAATGGCAAAAGACTTTAAACATAATTAAAAAAAAAAACGGGTGGTAAGCATTCTTGATGTAACAAGGGAGATAGAAACAAAGCTTCAAGTCCTTGTCTAAGTGAATTGCATTATTAAAAATAATAATCAAAACCACTAATCATATTGTGATATTGGTTGTCATGTTCATTGTCTTAGCCTCAACATTAATCATTGGTTTTCATGTAATTTCTCTGGATTCAAACTTAGCCATGAGATTATTGGCCTTAATTTGACTTGGGACATGATTTCATGCTTGTAGGTGCCGGTTGATTTTATCATATTGTGATATTGGTTGTCATGTTCATTGTCTTCTTAGCCTCAACATTAATCATTGGTTTTCATATAATTTCTCTGCATTCAAACTTAGCCATGAGATTATTGGCCTTGAAACTTAGTCATGAGATTATTGGCCTTGATTTGACTTGGGACATGATTTCATCCTTGCAAGTGCCGGTTGATTTTAGCTTATTGAAGGATGAAGTTTTGTCTCTTGTCACATATCGTTTTGTGAAAGTCAGAGGTGTAATCCTTCGAAAGTATCTCCACACATATCTCTCTCATCAGTATCTTCCCAGAAAGGCGTCCAACATGGGAGCACACAGCCACAAACAAAGGGCTTGACACACGTCTACCGACATAGTTTAACATACACACGTGACTTGTTCAGGGACTTGCTACTTTGGAATGTAGTCTTATGCTATGTGAGACCCACCAAAAGAACTTAGAGCTTAGATTGAAGGATTGGTTGTCCAATAATACCCTTGAAGTATTTGGGAGTGTGCTATTTTTAATCATTGCATTTGGAATCCACTAAATATTATAAATGGTTAGGAAACAAAATCCACCAAATATTATGGACGGTTAGGCCAATTATAAGAGTTACTTATATAGTGTTGTGTGCCATGAACATATACATTATATTGTGCTCAAATTTTGAAAAATCACTTTTAAAAAAACTTAATTAAAAACATATTAATTTTTAAACAATTAATTTTTTTATAAATAAAAATTAAATATTATGAAAACTTATTCTATTTGAAATATCTATTTTTTTATAGATAATATTAAAAATCATTGTATAAGTACTTCAAATGATTAGTGAATGTACATCAACCCCTAATCACTATTAACATCTCAATTACTATTAACATCTCAATTGAACCTATTTTCCCGCATCTTCAATCCTATGTATACATTTACAAAATCATATAAAAAAAAACCATCCATCAAACACCTACCAATTTTAACATGTAGATAACAAATGAAATGGCAACACAATATTTATAATTCTAAATAAGTAGATTCAAAGGGAGTTTGTTAAGTATTATTCACTGCGACTTGGCTGCATTCAATGCACCAACCTTATAACATTTAATGGGAAAGCTTAGTATTCACATATTGAAGTGTTGTTTCACTTCTCTTCCTTTGTTTATCGATATTGATATTATTAATTTTTATGAAAATGATGATTTATGTTTCAACTTTATAAAAATATTACAATTTAAAAATAATGTAAAATACTTAAAATTATAACTAGAATTATTTAATAATTCTTTTTTAATTCAATACAATTTATTTCACAATTTCACTCTATCATAAAACATATTTAAAGAATGAATAACGTTCACCATTTGTGGAATAGTGAAAGCTCGTGAGTCGTGGTTAACGTACCAAAACAAAACATTGACAAGTTGTGATGCGAGCTTCTTAGTTATGTTTGTTGTTGGGAACATGTGAGGATCGCCAAGAAATTTGTCAGGCATGCAAACAAGATGGCCAACACATATGAGAGTAAGAACATGTGTCTTGCTCTTGATCTGTGCTTGGAATTTGGTAGCAGAATATCCGTTACAAACATCTGTCTGTTGAATTCCAAGGTGAGATCTGAACACTGTCGAGTGTTGAACACCTCAATCTGGTCAGAGTCCTTAGCTGCTTGGAAGATGAATGGGACCGAATGGTCAGATTCCTTTCCTTTGCTGCTTGGAAGATGAACGGGACCGAATGGTCAGATTCCTTGGTTGCTTGGAAGATGAACATGACCAAATAGTTGTTGTGGAGTATGTGCCAAAGGGAGGGAACTCTTCAGGAGCATTTAGACTGTAAGTAAATTTTATTATCGTTACTCTAGACAAGGATTAATAAAAAATATAGGACCCATATTGCACAAATCACAACTACAAACTAGATATCACACTGAAAATCTTGTATTTATCAGCCAAGAAAAATGGCTCATGGTACCGATAGGATTTCAATTTGCACATGATATTCAAATGACATATCCGTGATGTAAAAGGGGAGTTCCTTCCCTCATTGCATCTTCAGAGAAATATTTTCCATCATGAATAAGCCTCACCATGTATGCAAGGCGCCGATTCTTCGCTGTAATAGTATGCAACCTATTCTCTTCTGTTGTTCGATTTTAGGATACTTTTAAGATGGCTCAAGTGCCAATTGATTGCATAATCATCTTTAATTCCATCATGAATAAGCCTCACCATGTATGCAAGGCGTTGGTTCTTCGTTGTAATAGTATGCGACCTCTTCTCTTATGTTGTTCGATTTAAGGATACTTTTAAGATGTCTCAAGTGCCAATTGATTGCATAATCATCTTTAAGAACCTCAAACTCCTGAAGCTCTTCAGTCTTCGACTTGGAGCCATACGTTCTGACCAAACAGCAAGGTATTCTCCATACGTTCAAGGTACTAAGATGATGCTTGAACAATATACAATTCTAGTTATTTTCTGTGCAGTTCAATGCTCTTTAAAATACCAAGGAAAAACTATTCCAAACATAAACACATCCAAGTTGAAGTGCAAGAGAAAACTACATTACTTTTGAAGGATTACAGTATTTAGAATGGATTCTAAACCTCATATTTATAAACCATTGAATTATATTTTTGTCATGTTTTTAATTCATATATATCCCTCATTCATTAAGCATTCAAATTCATATAAATTTTGAAATACAAACTACCCAACCAATTGGCCATTTTCAATGATGGCATCGCCATAAAAAATCACTGGACAAAAACATAATTTGCTAAAATTTATAACCTTAACTTAGTTTTTCATTTCACATTAAAAGTTTATTATAACATTACAAACCGCTATTATTCTACTGTTGCAAATATACAGGATGGAGTAAGGCTATTGCTATTAGGCTGTAAAAGTGTTTTGGGATTCATTGCAGACTGAGAGCATAACCATTTTTTTTTTTGGATTCAATATCCTCCACATCTCTTACTCCTTCTTGATTAACAAGAAAATGAGTGGGGCCATTGGGATTTGATTCCTCTCCTCTTATAAAATCCTGAAATCGTGAATATGGAATAACTGCAACTTGGTCTCCAAAAACTTGTGTCCACGTCAAATCTTTAGTTGAAAATTCCATCATATCCTCTGGGTCTTCAACCTCCAACTCGAAATATGTAAGCCAATCAAAAGTTATAGCCCAATGGTGTAGGAGTCACACAAGAATTCAGGGCAAAGCCAGTCGACATGGCATGCTATCTGGTGGATAGTTCAGCTCAAAACTCCATATGAGGCATGGGATAGTAATAAGTTGTCTTTTACACATCTTAGAGTGTTTGAGTGCGATGCCTTTGTGCATATCCCAAAGGAGAAAAGAAATAAACTTGAATGCATGTCATAGAATTGCATCTTCATCGGGTAAAAGGATGGAGTGAAAGGGTATAAGCTTCGGAACCCAACGATGAGAAAGTCAGTTTATAGTCCCACATTGCCTTTGCAATTTGGGGAGAGCCTTTGATCTCCGGGATGGTTAACATCTATGTAAAGATAAACTGTAGAATGTTGACTATAATCTTTTATCTACAAAAATTCCATTAATTTGCTAAACGGTTTTTGAAAACGTAATGCTTGTTGTTTGGTAAGTCATTTATTTTAGCATACAATTGTAGTGGTTGTCAATTGCTCTCAATTTACACATCTATGTTTGAGTGGGAGGTTAATTAGCCAGGTTAGTTGTTTTTGGCTATAATTGCGTTAGAAATAACATATGGAGGATTATAATTTTAGGTTTTCATGGTTCTTGTTGAATTTTTATATTCCTATTGTAATTACTTTTGATCACTTAGTCTGAGAATGGACGACTTGATTTGGCATCTAGGTCATTGTGGTTATGTGTTTTACAATTGCAGAAAGGGATATCTTTTCCCACATAACAAAGGAACCAACATACCCAAATTGTATTGAAAACATGGACCAAAAAAAGGCATGGAAAAAGGGTTAGATTGAAAGGTACCCATCTGGTTAGATAAGTGCTAAAATTTGAAGAGGGTTGCAATCGAGAGAGTTGCGCCTTGCTTTAAAACTTTAGTTGTAAAATCCTGTAACAGGTATAAACCCCATTATTGTCCAGGAAAAAATAGTTATGCTCTTCTATCTGATAACAATAGCCGATCACCCATTCCCGCATTAATACATATTTGGAATATGCTATGTGAGTCAAAATCCGTTCAATATGTTTATAAACCTATAATTCAAGTTCAATTTGAAAAACATGCAACAATATTATGCCTAAAATGTTTTGATTATTTGTGTTTAGTTATTGGTGTGCATATGGTCTAGAGTCCAAGCGTAAAGTTAGGAATGATAACAAGACAATGAGTGGACAAATCTCTACCAAGAAAAAATGCATTCCACACGAGAGCATTAAAGTCGGTTGCAAATTCCATTTCATCATGCGTCGACTTTTCCAAAGGCCAGAGGATGCCATTATAACCATGAGCATTGTTGGTGGAACCATGAGCATTGTTGGTGGAACTATAAGCATTGTACATGGAACCATGAACATTATTGGTGGAACCATAAGCAATATTGGTGGAACCATGAGCTCTATTTATGGAAGCATGAACATTATTGGTGGAACCATGAGCTCTATTTATGAACATTGTTGGTGGAACCATGAGCATTGTTGGTGGAACCATGAGCTCTATTTATGGAACGATGAGCATTGTTGGTGGAACCATGAGCACTATCCGTGGAACCATGAGCATTGTTGGTGGAACCATGAGCTCTAGTTATGGAACCTCATTATTGGTGGAACCATGAGCACTGTCCGTGGAATCATGAGCTTTAGTTATGGAACCATGAGCTCTAGTTATGGAACCATGGGCATTGTTGGTGGAACCATGAGCACTATTTATGGAACCATGAGCATTGTTGGTGGAACCATGAGCTCTAATTATGGAACCAACATTGTGGGTGGAACCATGAGCACGTTCCGTGGAACCATGAGATCTAGTTATAGAACCATGAGCATTGTCGGTGGAACCATGAGCTCTATCTATGGAACCATGAGAATTGTTGGGGGAACCATGAGCTTTAATTATGGAACCATGAGATCTAGTTACGGAGCCATGAACATTATTGGTGGAACCATGAGCACTATTGGTGGAACCATGATCTCTATTGATGGAACCATGAGCATTATTAGTGGAACCATGAGATTTAGTTATGGAACCATGAACATTATTGGTGGAACCATGAGCTCTAGTTATGGAACCATGAGCTCTAGTTATGGAACCATGAGAATTGTTGGTGGAACCATGAGCATTGTTGGTGGAACCATGAGCACTATTTATGGAACCATGAGCATTGTTGGTGGAACCATGAGCTCTAATTATGGAACCATGAGCATTATTGGTGGAACTATAAGCATTGTACATGGAACCATGAACATTATTGGTGGAACCATGAGCAATATTAGTGGAACCATGAGCTCTATTTATGGAAGCATGAGCATTATTGGTGGAACCATGAGCTCTATTTATGGAAGCATGAGCATTATTGGTGGAACCATGAGCTCTATTTATGAACATTGTTGGTGGAACCATGAGCTCTATTTATGGAACCATGAGCTCTATTTATGGAACCATGAGCATTGTTGGTGGAACCATGAGCTCTATTTATGGAACCATGAGCATTTTTGGTGGAACCATGAGCATTTTTGGTGGAACCATGAGCACTATCCGTGGAACCATGATCATTGTTGGTGGAACCATGATAATTTTTGGGGGAACCGTGAGCTTTAGTTATGGAACCATGAGATCTAGTTACGGAGCCATAAACATTATTGGTGGAAGCATGAGCACTATTGGTGGAAGCATGAGAACTATTAGTGGAACCATGAGCTCTATTTATGGAACCATGAGCACTGTCCATGGAATCATGAGCTTTAGTTATGGAACCATGAGCTCTAGTTATGGAATCATGAGCTCTAGTTATGGAACCATGGGCATTGTTGGTGGAACCGGGCATTGTTGGTGGAACCATGAGCACTATTTATGGAACCATGAGCATTGTTGGTGGAACCATGAGATCTAGTTATAGAACCATGAGCATTGTCGGTGGAACCATGAGCTCTATTTATGGAACCATGAGAATTGTTGGGGGAACCATGAGCTTTAATTATGGAACCATGAGATCTAGTTACGGAGCCATGAACATTATTGGTGGAACCATGAGCACTATTGGTGGAACCATGATCTCTATTTATGGAACCATGAGCATTATTAGTGGAACCATGAGCATTATTAGTGGAACCATGAGCTTTAGTTATGGAACCGTGAACATTATTGGTGTAACCATGAGCACTGTCTGTGGAACCATGAGCTCTATTTATGGAACCATGAGCTCTAGTTATGGAACCATGAGAATTGTTGGTGGAACCATGAGCATTGTTGGTGGAACCATGAGCACTATTTATGGAACCATGAGCATTGTTGGTGGAACCATGAGCTCTAGTTATGGAACCATGAGCATTGTTGGTGGAACCATGAGCACTGTCCATGAAACCATGAGCAATATTGGTGGAACCATTGGCTCTATTTATGGAACCATGAGCTCTATTTATGAACATTGTTGGTGGAACCATGAGCTCTATTTATGGAACCATGAGCATTGTTGGTGGAACCATGAGCTCTAATTATGGAACCATGAGCATTGTTGGTGGAACCATGAGCACTGTCCGTGTAACCATGAGCTCTATTTATGGAACCATGAGAATTGTTGGGGGAACCATGAGCTTTAGTTATGCAACCATGATATCTAGTTACGGAGCCATGAACATTATTGGTGGAACCATGAAGACTATTGGTGGAACCATGAGCTCTATTTATGGCACCATGAGCATTATTGGTGGAACCATGAGCTCTAGTTATGGAAGCATGAACATTATATAGGCAAGGAAAGCCAACATTCTTGCTTTGTCCTTGAACTCAAGAGAGTCTACATGTTTTCTAACCATGTCAATTTTGGCTGAAAATGGGGTTTTAAGCATATCTAAATGGTGTAACATAACCCAAAAGAAAGGAGACAACATCCTCACTAATTATGGCACAACATTGTCATTTACAATGTAGATTCTTGTAAATCTTATGGCATTCCAATCACTTCTTCAACTGCCCCCAAGAATTATTTTTTTTCTAGTGAAGAGGGGCTACTAAGAGAATGGAAAACTCAATAGAACGTTTTTGCCATACCACACTATTTCCGTCAGATGTCCGACGTTCTTGCCATACCACCGACGGCTAAGAACGTTGGATATCGGCCATTTTTACATGGAACAACCGTCGGATATCCGACGTGTCCCTCTAAGATTTTCGACATTCATTCCATACCACCGACGGCTAGGAACTTCGGCTATCGACCATTTTTACATGGAAAGTCCGTCATATATCCGACTGCATATAAAGTTGTAGTCGTCGGATCTCCGACCGCCTGAAAAAGGAACTTTGTCGGATAATCAACGAGTGCATTGAAATATCTTAGGTTGGATATCCGATAGGTTGGATATCCGGCAGGGAGGTGTCGGATATCTGACGGTTTATTTTACTGTCGAATATCCTCCGAATTTGGACCAACGTTTAAACAAGATGAAGGTTGTCGGATGGTCGGCAACTAGATGTCAAATATTAGACATATTCGCCGTCGGATTTTGGGTTCAAAAAAACTAGTGATTGGTGGAACCATGAGCTATAGTTATGGAACCATGAGCATTGTTGGTGGAACCATGAGCTCTATTTATGGAACCATGAAAATTGTTGGGAGAGCCATGAGATTTAGTTATGGAACCATGAGATATAGTTATGGAACCATGAGCTCTGTTTATGGACCATGAGCTCAAACAAAGTCTATTTTTATTACACAAATTGAACCTTAAAAACCAAGGTTCGCTAAAGTAAGCCATGGTTATATAAAATCAACTATTGTTCACTATAGTCCACCATCGTGCACTGAATTGAACCATGCATAGATATAGTCGGCCATGGTTCTCTATTGATAAACTTAGTCAAACATCATTTGTCACCCTTTGTCAATCATGGTCAACAATGGTTAAACGTGGTCAACCTATGCTCACCAACATAAACCATAGTTTACTAATGTAAACCATGGTAAATTAAAGTCAACTATAAAAACTAAAGTCATTGACAGTCATCCACGGTTAACTAAATTCAATCATAGTTAACTAAATTCAACCATGGTTAACCAACATCAGCTATAGGAATCCATGGCTCACTAAAGTTAATAGTTTTTAACTAAACTCAACCATGGTTAAACACTAATGAACCACATTTAAATATGGCCTAACTTATTTAATCATCATTTGTTACCTATCGCCAACCATGGTCAATGATGGTCAAATAAATTTAATCTTACCTAGCCTAAGTCAACCATATGCAACCAAGGTTCACTAAAGTAAACCAAGATTACCAAACACAAACAATAGTCAACCATGGTTCATTAAATTCAAACACGATTTGCTTTGGTTGGAAATGCACAAACAATAGTCAACCATTGTCATGGTCATGGTCACAAATAATTCCCTTCCTTAACCATGGTCAATGTCGGTCAAGCATGGCCAACCTTAGCTATGCAATGTCAACAATCATTAACTAAAGTTAGCCATAGTCACCATCCTTCACTAAAATAAACCATGGTCAAACATAGTCAACTACAAAATGAAAAGAAAATATTTATTTATTTACTCGTATTTGTATTTTTGTTATTTATATTTGTATTGTTTATATAAACAATTAAAATTACTATTATTTAATAGATCAAATCGATTCAAGAGACGCAAGGGAGGGTTTCTCTGATTAATCAATCAAGAAAGCTACTCATTATATAAACTCTACCACGTGTACTCTTTATATATAGAGACAAATTTTAACTACTTACTAAATAGGTTTAATGTGTGTGCGGCTTTCTAGAGCATTATAGCTAGCTTTATTTTATACAACGTTATAGAGCTTTATAGCTTTATTATATTAGCATTAAAGAGATTTATCGCTTTATATATTTATTCAATTCAAGTCAATATGATAAGCTTTCTATAGCTTTATGGCTTTATACAAATTTTCATTATTATCAACTAATGAAGGATCACTAATTACTCAATGTATGAATTCATTCCAATTTTGGCTTTATACAACTCTTGAGGTTTATAGTTCTACTTTATTGAAACTATTTCATAAAAAAAATTAATGGTTGTTTAATTTAATTTTTTTGGGTGTCTTTAATGCATGCTTCCTCAATGAGTCCTTTAATGGCGACTTGAGACTACTATGGACATGTTCTTTTAAGATAGGAGAAAAAATATATTGAAAAGAAAATTAATGAAGACACAATTTAGGTAAAACTATTATAATCCAAATATTTATTTACATAAACTTAAAAATATCCATTATCATTCCTCAAACTACATTTAGAACCAATTCTTTGGTATCCAATGTTAATCAACATCAACTTAATCCCGATGAATTGTAGGGTAAAATCATACCCTACAATCCAACCTTATTTAGTAGGATAAACAACCTTATTTATTAAGGACAAATAGGACCTCAAGCCAATCAAAACTTCACCTCAAACAAATATAATCATACCTTCAACTTATAGTTATAATTTTGCATTTAATCAACACATTTCAACCAGAATGTTGATAAACAAATTATGCTTTAAACATGCCACATCAAAATATAAATACTAACTCACACTAAAATCCAAATTCAATCCCTCATAACCAAAGTTAGAATGCAGCCTTTTCACATCTTCAAAATCAAAATGTAAATTCTTTGCGATTCATAAACTCCACCACTCAATGTAACCTATAGTTCCTTTCAAACCCAAAGTAATTCAACACTAACTACCTTCAAAGTGTTAATGCCAACTTTCAATTTAAATCTTTTAAAATTAAATTTTTCTTGTGCAAAGTAAAAGATTTAAAATCATTTTGGCCAATCAAATCAATTCATTATCTCAATTAAAAAATATTATCTCATAACACATTATGTATTATTTTCTAATTATTTTATTCTATATAACAAATCCTATCATATGTATTTACCTGAAATGTAATCACAAGTTATTCCTTAATACACTAACTGTGAAAATCCTCACAGCAGATCTAAGAGATGATGTGTACCTCACAAGAGTAATTATGATTAAGCAGGAAAATAGAAGAAGAGTGAACAATACAGTATAATGAGCAACAGAATAATATGGTACAGTAGAACTCAGATAGAAGCAATAATACTTCACACACACTAGATTATTAATCACAAATGGACATATAAATAATACAATGCATGAGGAATTCGAATGCCTAAGGTGGCAATTCGAATTAGCCTTCATGGAGTGATCAAAGGATCACTGGAGTGTCATCGGAGCACAACTAGGTGTCCTCATGATCATCAGAGCGCAACTGGAAGTCTTCATCATCATCAGTGGAGTCATCAATGCTCAAGTAACTGTCAACCATCAGTCAAACTAACTCTGGTAGGTGTAACTGAGTGTAACTCAATGTAACTGAGTGTAACTGAGTGTAACTTAATGTAACTAAGTGTAACTGAGTGTAACTGACTGTAACTGAGTGTAACTGAGTGTAATTGAGTGTAACTGAGTGACAACTGGACTGGTAGGTGAAGGAGGGCGAGTTGCTCCCTAAAATCAAGGAAGAAGGGCGCATTAAGCAACTGGAGGGCTAAAACTGAATAGTGAGAAGCTCCTGGGGGCTGGCTAACTGAGGGCTAGGTGCTGGACTGATGACTGGGACGCAGCAAAATGCATGAAAACCCTAGAATGCATGCAAACCCTAAAAGGTGCATGCATGACTGAAAATGTAAATGATCAAAATACTGGTGGGACTAGGATGGAGTATAGGAATATCCTAACACTAACCAATATTCATCTTGGAATTAGAGTTTCCCATTACATATTTATGTGGGCATTAGAAGTAACTTTGCAAAAAATCCATATCTGATTTTTTAATAGAATCACAAGTTATTCCTTAATACACTAACCAATATTCATTTTGGAATTAGAGTTTCCCATTACATATTTATGTGGGCATTAGAAGTAACTTTGCAAAAAATCCATATCTGATTTTTTAATAGAATCACAAGTTATTCCTTAATACACTAACCAATATTCATCTTGGAATTAGAGTTTCCCATTACATATTTATGTGGGCATTAGAAGTAACTTTGAAAAAACTCCATATCTGATTTTTTAATAGAATCACAAGTTATTCCTTAATACACTAACCAATATTCATCTTGGAATTAGAGTTTCCCATTACATATTTATGTGGGAATTAGAAGTAACTTTGCAAAAAATCCATATCTAAATTTTTAATAGAGGGAAGCCTTAATCGCTAAACAAATGTTCGTAGTTAAATTTTTAAATATGGTTTTTTATTATTTTTGTGAGGATAAAAGTGAAGAAAGAAGATCCATATTAAATTATAATAGAATCACATATATATATATTTTCAAAAATAAAAAATGAAAAAGAATAGATAAAAAAAAAACAAAGAATACTTCAATTATGATACAAATTGTCTCACTCACTTAACTTCACTTTATTATTACTTCAAAAATGAGATATATATATAAGAGAATGACAAATAGATCCTAAAATGATGGATATAAATATATAAAAATAGCTAATACACCTATAATCAATCTAAAACCAAACTTCAACCATAAATGATATTGTTCCAATGATAATCAATTTCCAACTCATTTCTACATCATTTTTAAAACTCTCTTTTAATGGACAAATGAATTCTCTAACATTCTCTATCACATAAAGTATTCATGAGAGACATGTCCTCATCTTCAAATTTTACCTTCACATGGTTGGACTTCAGTATACTGCATTGTTTTATTGGCTTCCTCTCATCATAAATCAAACTGGGATTTTGCGGCTTACCCCTAACCATCACAATTATCTTGAAGTGGATTCAGTTTATAATGAGCCATACATCACGTCAGGTGGTTTCTAGCTAACCACGAACTTCCAGCTGTCATGACGAGTGTTTTTTAGGTCACCATGAACTTTACAATAGAACGTGTGGTTTTGGATGACCACTAACCATCATGATGAGGAGACTAATTTACAATGCACACACTTACTTGGGATTTCTTCGATGTGACTTCATCCTCAAAATTTATGTTTCTCCCTTAAGTACCTACATACAACTAATTAT
The DNA here is from genome assembly GCA_027924585.1 of Larix kaempferi. Classification (NCBI taxonomy): domain Eukaryota; kingdom Viridiplantae; phylum Streptophyta; class Pinopsida; order Pinales; family Pinaceae; genus Larix; species Larix kaempferi. Next base: position 4,651,692 of record BSBM01000426.1, on the reverse strand, counting down.
TGATCTAACTTTTTGAACCATTTCTTTCTTCTTTTATACTTGAAAACAAATGATCATTGATGTCCATATAAAAACAATCCATCCATTGATATACATGGGTGCTATCCATTGTACTCACTAGTTCACTATGAATGATTTTCATTGACATGGTTCATTAACATTTTAAACCCTCCTTTATCATGCCTTGGTCCCTCACAACATCTCACACGCTGAAATTACTCCATTTCACATAGTTCTCTAGGTTTTATTTTCACCTACATAGTTCATCAACATTTTAACCTCTCCTTTGTCATACTTTGGTCTCTCACAACATCTCACACTTTGAGATTACTCCATCTCACACCCCCCATTAATCAAAAGTTCAACTTCTTTGATTCATCATCAAGATTAGATACATGTTTACTTGCCACCCTCATACCTATCTGAGTGGTTGATTCCATAACTTGATGTCACATCCTCTCGATGTAGAAGAAGAATACATGGTACATCATTACATGTGCTATCACACTAATGTGTGCAGTCCATACTCAACACGGATTTCAAAACACCCGAGGAAGGCTAAAATTTATTTCTTTGGACCAAAAAATCTATGGGGTGTCAAGTACAACTGATCATGCACCCCTTCTAACACATATGCATCATTACAACATTTCATCTCAGGTACAAGAAGCATTCAACATGCTTTACAACAATTCACTTTTTCCATCACTCCTTGATCTACAATATTTCTAAAATATTACAAGTCCATTACAGATGCCCGTTTACATCTCATCATCATGCATACCTTTTTCTTTACCTATTCATTTGGAGTCTTTCTTCTTTGTCTTTTACCCTTCATCTTTGTCAAAATATTCCTCTTTACTTTCTGCCTTCTTCAGATTATCTTTCATGCAACTCACAAATTTTTATATAACGTATGTTTTCTTGTTAGATAATGTAATGTCCAACAAAGAAATGTATAATAATGGATTGACCAACTTAATTAATGCTCCTAAACCAAGCTTTTATACATAATAAACTGATAAAATTTGAAAATGTCATTGTAAAACTTGACTCACTTAACTTTTTTAACATGGCCTTTGATTACAATTTATTTTCCCATTTGCTAATGAACTCACAATCGTTTTTCATGTTCTTTTTGGACAACACCTTACATACGCTTGGCTGGATTTGTAAGAAGTACCAATTCAACTCCAAAAGTTCGCATTAAGACCCTATTCTCTATACTCATATAAAATGGCACAGTAAGAATAAGTTTAATCCCTTTACATAGGCCATAAATCCCATGCCTATTCATGTATTTCCATTTGTAAGATTCACCAAAATACTCCTTGGAGGTATAATAATCCCTTTCTCATCTACATCACTTTGTCATGCTATAACCAATCATATCCTCGAAACTACCACAAGGCTCCATAGTCTCAAGCTTTGCAACGCACCCGTCGACAACATTATTAAGACATACCATTGGGGTTTCCCGAATCACAGTGTCACATCTTAAGCGATGTTCGTACCATCCTTTTCCATTTGTGGGGTTCTTTTGGATGTGTTTAGATCGGAACCGTTTATAAATCACATAGCGACCAATAGGTTGATCATCACACATGAAGCCAAAACACATTACATAGTCGATCAAAGGCACAAATCCATCTCACATGATGTTCTTCTAACATTAAACCTGATTTAGAAACTACCACTGATACAAAATTCTACAAACGTTCATAGCCTTTATCCTTGAACCATAAAAATATAATTTGAGTACAAATATAGATACACATAATGATACAAAAAAATACATAATAAAAAAATCCAATATAAATAAAATATGGAAGTAGAATTCTTATATATAATACTTTTGATTAAATATACATCAATATATATTATAAATGTACAGATATCTATATAATAAAGTTAAACATATATAATATTTTTAATAAAATATTAAATATCAACCATTAAATATTAAACATAAAAAACACATTCATTTATTTTTAGACATATTATTTACAACCAAACTTACTATTTAAGAAATAAAAATATTTTAAGTTTTCAACTTTTTCCAAGCATATTTTCCATCTTATTTTGTTCAAAGTCTGGTTGGAAATCTTTAAAAAAAATTTAGAATCGCATATATTAGCTATAAAAATTGCATAATTTAGTTGGGATGGGGGTATTCTAAGGTGTTGAACCTATTTATGAATACAAAAACACAATTTAAACACTTCCAATTTAGATTTGATGAAACCATAATGGAAAATAAATGTAAGTTGATTGATTGATACCACCAATATGAAATATGAATACATATTAAGTCATTAATATATGCAGTTACTAAGGAGTTGAAATTGGTCTAACCAATTTGCCTTCCCCATCATATGTACAAATTATATCCCTATGATGAAAAAATGGTCTTTGACTTAAAACCATTGTCTTTAAAAATTGTGTTATCTAAATTTTAAAAACAAAATTGGTTCTCTTAAATGTAATAAAGTCTAAATTCCATAAACTTCATTTTAACAATTGATTGTAAGTTTAATTCTAAAAACAATTGTCCTTAAATGAAATGTTAAACAATATGAGAATATTTTTAAAAATGTTATATGATAAATCTTATAAATATTGATGTTAAATATAAACAATATATATATATATATATATATTAAAAATATTTATTAATTTTTGACATGTCAATTATATAAATATAAGGAATAACATAATGTACATCTCACTCTATGTCACTTCAATATTTCTTTAGAATTTGCAAAATATATATATATATATTACAAATATTCTTTAATTTTTTATGTGTCAATTATTTAAATATAAGGAACAACATAATTTACATCTCACCCTAGGCACTTCCATATTCCTTTAAAATTTCCACACAAGTTTCAAAATTATTTTTTCATAAATTTATTGACATTGTTCAACTTGAAAAAAATTGCACAATTTCTTAAGTTTTTAGGAAATTCCCAAAATATTTTGGAGATACAATTAATAAAGAAACATATTTCAAATATCTAAATATAAAGAGCACCATAATGTACATCTCATCCTACGTCACATATTGATAAAAAGGTTTAGTAACAAATTCTAACCTCTAAGATATAATCCATATACCATACTTTAAATAAAAGTGAATAAAAGAAAACTGCCCCATTATATTTGACAATAAACATATATAGGTTTAAGTGTATTTTCAAACGATCTTAAAAAATGCCATACACTAAACTTGGAAGATATGCACTATTGCCAATTCATTTTTAATTAGATGTTCAACCCCGCTCACGAGAGCTACTTTACTCCAGGACCTGCATACTGGAATCATTACTTAAAAAACAACTACCATATTCTAAAACCACTCCGTTGTTTAAGTGTTAAGAAAACAAATACCATATACTAAAATCACTCAGTTGCTTAAGAATTTTCTAAGAGAGTACTACGATTTTAATCATTTTGGTTTTTAACAGCTCTGCAGTCAAATTTATGTAAACGACAATGATAAAGGAAATGGAGATAAAAACTTTCACAACATTATTATTATATATAAAAAACTGGGAGTCGAAGCTGACGTCGAAGGGAATTTTAAAGCTGCCATTGTGTAGTCCTTTTCTTGCCGCACTCTGGGATCCTGAACCAAATTACTGGACAGGTACTTAGACAATTCTGTTACAATTTCGACAGTGTCTTTTTGTAAGATTTTGCAAAAACTTCAACAGCATTATAAGCAATTTCTGGATCTGGTCTGTTTTTTATAAATTCGGATTAAAATACTGTGAAAAGATCGTCTCTCCCCTATAAAATGAAATTCATGACGAGATCTGTCTAATAAAGCAAATCCTTACCAAATGCAACACCTGATCTCTCAGTCAAACGCTCAATTCATAGTCGATCTGTTATCCTCTATTGCAAATCCTTCTAGATAAGATTTTCGTAACAAAGCTGAGGAAATAAAGGATTCAAGCGTTAAGCTAAAGCTATATGCTAGTTCAAGAAAACTTCACAGAAAGCTATATGCTAATTCAAGAAAACTTCACAGAAAGCTATATGCTAATTCATGAAAACTTCACAGGGACGAATGATCAGTATAAACTCGAATTCGACCTCTTTGAGGACCAAATCGACCAATCTTGTACAGATTTTGACGAATTTGACGGAGCATTATGACAAGATTAAAGAATATGAATTAAATAAGGTAGTCCCTGCTCGTAAGCAACCAGATATCACTAACCTGGTTTCACTAGATTTGCAACCAGATATCGAACTCAGACCTGGTCTGCTACTAACGCTCTGGAATCACCTCCATTCTTGATAGTTTATTGGAATTAGCCGTAAAACCAGGCCACACGGTAGGAAAATGGCGGGTTTCTTCAATTTAAATTTGAAATTTGAAATCCAAATCCATCTACTCGTCAATTGGATCGTCCAGCTGACAGTTTTCTGCAGACGTACGTGCCATCAAGCCCTCTCCACCACGTCAGCATAGCGCGTTGGATGGATGACGTCGCTGCCAACAATTAAGTGATTAGATGGAAAGTTTTCCGTCAACGGAATCGCCAATGGATAGCTACCGGAGGAGTATCATGGAGGATGGATGGCATATATGCCGGTTGATGCCATAGATGTATGCCACATGCCTCTGACACCAGACAGGCGAGCCTTAAATGAAAGTCTGTCTGTTGAATAAGGCTCGCCTACATGTCCATGGGGGATTGACAGCGTAGCCAAATTTGTGTAGAGCATATGAAAGCAAGGTGCCTTGATTTTTTCAAGGAAGGCCATCTGGGCCTTGAACAATTGGCTACTGTAGACGGGATGTGTGACCTCGTTTCTTCTCTGGCTACTGAAGGGCCCACCATTTTCCATTTAAATCTGTCAATATTTAAATCAATCCCGTATTTCTAGGCAATTGGGCAGCTGTTTCCTATTATGCCTATCCACGGGCTCAATGAGCGGCCTGTGAGTAAAGGAATGGAAACCCAAAATGGAGATACGACCCAGTAGTTGAAGGAATCGATGACGACGTGCAGCAGAGAGGAGGTGGATCTTACGATGGTAGTTATAATAAAAATTTGCCACTTGTATGTCGAACATATGGATCGTTGAGCCACCCAAATCTGCGAAGTAAATTAGCCATTCCTCCAGTGCTGAATCAATGACAGGTGTGAGAATATTGATCCACGTGGTGGTAACCAATTTCTGGATGTTACGTGTTCAATTGGTGCCTACAGAAAAACGTTTTACTGGATATGATGAGAGAAAATCCTGAATCGAAATTATTCTTATCGAAGCACAAGGGCACAACCAGTTGATGTAGGTTGAGTCTGAAAAGGACGAGTTCATCTCCGAGTTGCAGAGACAAGAGACCGAGAAAGCACGCAGCTCAGTTGTGTGTGTGCTTGCAGAATATTGCAAATAACCTGTCAACGCCTCATCTTCACACCAACTTCGAGGAGCGATTGCAAAACATTGATGTGTGTGTAGAGATCGCAGCATTGAAGAAGGCTAATATCCGAGAGCTTTCACCAACATGCCAGAGCTTGACGGTCGTTCAGTATTCATCAGCGTTGAAAAATTGGAAGGATTCCACTTGTAGGCTCTTTATATTCATGGTAGGGCATCTGTCAACTGGGACGCTGAGATTGAGGGCTTATCCACATATCCATAAAAAAACTTTTGGTAATATTTTTTTGATGAAATTTCATACAAATCTTGCGCAGAACTTCAAAAGGCTGAGCAGATGGGTATACGCCATTGTTTTTATATGGTTTTTAGTGTTAATCAAACCATTGAAGGATAATGAGACCATTGAATCAAAATTGACATAATTTTTATTTTGGGTTGAAGGTTGAAGATACCTAAGGCCTTGTGAACCTTATAAAAGGTCACATGATTTTTATTTTCATGAAAATTATATCAAAGCCTAAACTTTGTAATAAGCCAATTGTCATGGCTCGAAATCCAATAAGAGCATTTTTTAGGCTTTACTGGCCACTCCTAGGATTTGATGAGAGTGAGAGGAAATTGTTTTTTTTCTAAGCCTTCTTGGCTTCATTGTAAATGATTTTAAAATCATTGTTGAGAAAGGCATTATTTATTTTCCTAAAGGCCTTCAAAATCATTGTAATTACAAATTTTTGGGTGAATGATCGGTTGTACTCGATACCTAAAATTGGCCATAAGTACAAGTGAATCGGTCCAAGTGAAGCCAAATACAACCATGGACAAATATTTGAAGGAGATGAAGACAAAGATCCTTCTACGATTATGAATCAAAAAAATTGGAGGTCCAAAAAGTGCTTTCAGTGGGGAGATTTGATCCAGTAGGATCGTCTCATTAGAAGAATGAAGAAGGTATTCAATTTATTTGCAGGTGGTCAAACAACAAAGAGCTCGCAGAGAGCCTCTAATGCAACTTGAATGGGGTCAAATGGACTTCGCATGTGGGAGAAATTCGAGGTTGAAGTTACAACCAGAAAGAAGGTTTTCTTCAACAAAAAGTTCACAAAGAGTTTCATTCAAAATTCAATGAAGAACTATGTAAAAGGGAATTAGATGAAGATGCTAATTCAAAATTCTCATTTAATTTGTAAAAGGGAAATTAAAAAGGTGTGAGAATCCACCTCATCATTTGGTTTCCTAATCCTAAGGGGTGTTGAGATATTCGTGGAGGAAGATGAGACCTTTCCTCCACATACTCCCTTAAGGTGTCTCCTAATCCTACTTTAGGGGATCATGGGAGAGATTTTCGCCTTAACATGGGTGATGAGTAATCACCCATGAAAAATCTATAAAAACCTCTCATATGGAGAAGGAAGTAGGCTTAGTTGGAGAGCATTCTTTGTAATATTTCCTTTGCATTGGAGGATTTAAGTGAGGAGGTCTTGCTTATGTAAGTTCAGGTGAGAGCCTTAGGAGAAGGCTGCCCAATATGGGACAGAACGCCACATGACTTTGTCAATGTAAAATGCATGCATGTTCAGAAGGAAGATTAATAAGAACGGTACAGAGCTTTGGCGAACCTGGAGACATAGTCAGGAGGCCTGATGAACTCTGTTATCACTTGGTATTTGTCATTTTGTATGTGTGAATTTTGATTTTATTCTCACTTTGTTAGTTATGACAAATTGATTATGTTTAATGATGCATAAGAATTGAAATACTCATGATTTCATATGCAAATAAGTGTCGGTAAAGATTTTTGTTTATTGAATATTTATGTTAAAGAAAGTTCTCAGCTAAATTTTCAGATCAACAAGTTAGAAGGTTGTTTAGAAGAAGCAAGTTGTGTTGGCACAACTTTAGTTGGTATAGTCATCACCCTTCTTGTTAGCATTGGTGGTATTTTTGTTATGGTGAGGAGTCCTTATGATATTGATAAGCAACTAAAAATTTTCAAGAATTTTTTCTCTAGTATGGGTATGACTATTAATAATGACAAAACAAAGGTCATGGTAACCAAATAAAAAATACCACTTGTAATAATTTCATTTATGACAACAACAACAACTTGGATGAAGTGACTTCATACAAATATGTTGGAATCAATGTCAAACACAAGCTTAATTAGAACTATAACATTAAAATAATGATAAATGGAGGGTGGAAAGCTTATTATGGACTTCAAAATAGTTGTAAGTAAGTGGACCTTTGGCTTTGGGATAAGAAAAAACTCCTCTTTGAGACTATCGCCACTCTTGTTATCTTATATGGGTGTGAAGTTTGGGGCTACAACATCTCTATAAAATAATTGATAAGGATGGAGAAAATCCAAAATCATTTTATAACTTATAATCTAAAAATTAAAAGCAAGTACACCCTATCCTAACATCCCCATAGATGCGAGTTTCTCTAGCATTGAGAGCATGCTATGACTAGGTACCAAATTTACAAGAACAAGATAAACAACATGGGAGACGAGAGGCTTCCTAAGATTGATTCAAAATCTAGTCAAAACCACTTGTGGCTTAAGCAAGGTTGGCATAAAGATGCCAGGTCTTAGCTAAATCATTGGGGAGTCTAGGAAGATGTCACTTTGTAGAATAGTGATAATATCAAAAATATTATTATATCTAAATTTAAGGAGAAGTTGTGGTATAATAAGGAATTAGAGGACGAGAGAAATTTAAGATAATACAAGGAAGTGATCAACCCTAATCTAAAAGTATCTCTAGATTTTAATTAACGTAAATATAAAAAATCAATATTACTAAAATAAGAACAAACTCTAATGAGCTCCATAGTGCAATAGGGTGTTGGAACATTTTCTAAAATATTGTGAGACAAAAGAATTTGTCACCTCTTTGACACTAGGAGGGTTTAAGATGAAAATCACCATCTTAGAATGTCTCTTGTACACTCACATGACATTGCAATTTTAAAATATTCTATATAACATTAATTTTCTTAACGTTTTAACTCATCACAACTATGTTGATCTAGGAAAGCTTCTTTTAAAGCTTTTCAAGCACATAAATAAAATGCTAAAGAAAACCAAGTTATTTTTTCCTTTCTAAAATCCGATAAACCAAAATTGGTCTTAATGGACATTAATAAAGATCATCATCACCATCATACTAAGTTAATGGTTGATCCATTACATATAAATTTAATAAACCTCCTACATTGTGATGTGCAAGAAATAATTTTTTTCAATTAATATTTTTGCCTTTTCAAATTGCTTTAATGACACATATTTCTTTATACAAAAGCAATTTTCCTGTTAAAGGCTTCATGTTCTATATTTTTTAAAATGTTAACTACTAAATTTATTTAAATTATTATTAATAATGATTTAAGGTCACACCAAATGTGCTATATGAGACTATCATGTAAGATAAGTATCTCTCTGTATCAATTTGACTTTTAAAATCTACTAAAGTATACCTACCCTATTCCTTCGGAATTTACACATCCAACAACAACAATAAACTTCAATGTGAAAACCAATCCAAAAAAATGATGATTCCTGAATTGCGAAGAAAGTGGTGATTCCCTCTGTGTGCCGGAAAAAAAAACGCTGTCATTAGCAGTAGGCTATATTGCGGAGAAAGTAGTGCTTTCCCTCCCAATGTGCCCAAAAGAATTCGCTGTCACTAACAGTAGAGTTCGGAAAAACTGGTGCACCGCCGGCTCCCCCTTCTGAAAAAACGGAAAAAATTCGCTGTCATAAGCCAGTAGACTTCGGGACTGCAATCCGGCATTTTGTTTTTGAATTGCTTTATTTGTTTCTATGTTCTTTCCAAGGCGCGTGCGCATCGAATATCCCGGACTTGTGGATTTGGAAGACTCTATGCACTATCTAAAGCCCGTTTGTTTTATACGTGACATTATTATCTGTTACCGTCTGGAGGACGCCTTATTTTCCGCACACATTCTCTCATCGATTTGACCGTTTCTTCCGCGCCAAGGCATCCCTTGTCCAACGGTCATAGGATGTCTGCCCCTCACGTTCTCTATAAGTCGGAAGTCGGGACCCATAGATTCTGTTCGGCTTGGGTTTAGAGTACAATGTCACATGTTTAGAGGACACGTCTTTTTGTTGATTAGAGTAGTTTATTTATTTTATGTTTTCGATTTTATGGTGGATTTTGATCAAAATTTGGTAATTTTTTTTTGGTAAAATCTAAATTTCTACGTGTTTAAATTGTATTTTTGAATCCATAAATAGATTCACATCATCAAATATTTCTATGGCACCCAAATTATACAACTTTTATAACTAATATATATAATTCTTAAATTCTTAAAAAATTTCCAACCAAACGAAAAACATACTCAAAAAATGTTAAAAACGTAAAATATTTAAACTACACCTCCTTAAAATTTTGTAAAATTTAATCGTAAGCTATATGGTCTCTGTTATGTTTAGTCTAGCCCCGCCACAAAAAACCCTTCGAGGGGAATGAAGTCAGCAGCGGCCGGCATTGACGCTAGTGCTCTTGGTCGTGGTCCGTGGGCAGATAGTGGGCCTTTGAATATATGTCGCCGTATCCAGGTTGCCGTGGAACCTGGTTTGGTGATTATGATTCAGATTGTTGTAGTTTTATTAAATTAATATTTTAATTGTGTATGGAAATTATTGATTTTGAATTATAATCATTTTTTTAAAAGATGACTATTTCGATCGATTAATAATTGGACAAACAGTCAAGAATGGTTTAATCATGGCTCATAAGAAAAGTCTACTCTACCAAAAATTTCTACCAAGCTTTTATCAAATTCAAATTTATAATCAGAAAGAAAATCCATTTCCTAGAAATTAACTCACCGAGTATCCAATGAATCCATGCCGTTTCTGCCAAGTTTGACCGGATAGTGTGTCCAAGGCTTGACTTTGTGTATCACATTTAGTGTCTAAGAAATCTTTTGGCTTAAGATGTACGCTGCATTCTTGCCCAGTGTTGGAATTTGGTTGTAGTTTTATCTTGCATAAGAAGGTTTGGATTTTTATTTGAAATATTTTTTTATCATATTTAGAGGACCACATGCAAGTGGGGGTAAAACAAAGTAATTAATCAAGAATAATAATAATAAAAAAATTATAATAATTCTATATTTTTTTATGATTATTATTTAGATAAATAGAAAATTTCCATAACCATGCTCAGCCATTGTAACAAAGAAGTCTATTAATAATATAACAATATATTAAGTGAATAAATACAACTATTCAATAATATTGCAATAATGATAGTAAATAATAATGCATATATCCAAATTTATGTGTATATAAATATAAATCCAAATCTTTTTATATCGATAGGTGTTTAGATATTATTCGAGAATTTGGATTTCCTTGAATGAATCAACAAGATTAACCTGAGTGTAACAAGTGTACCATGGGGATTCATTTCATGGTTGTCAGTATCTTGTTATGCTCAAATACATTAATTAAGTTGTTACTAAGAAAATGGGTTTGTTTATTAAATAGTATTTATTTTTATGTTTATATTAATTAGTTTAATGTTTATGTTACTTTAATGTTTATTAAGAAAATGGGTATGTTTATTAAATAGTATTTATTTTTATGTTGATATTAATTAGTTTAATGTTTATGTTACTTTAATGTTTATATTGATTAGTTTATGTTTAGTCTTTGTTTAATAATTAGTCATCTCCACAAAACTAAGTGGTTAGCTATGCTTATCGATGTTCACCAACTACAAGTAAAGTAGCTGTGCTAATTTTATAAAAAAAACAAGAAAAAAAAGCCAAAAAAACTAAAATATTTAAATATTTGGAAAAACACACAAAAAATATATATATATAAAAAATTAATTTAGAAAACATTGCGAATATAATTCATACAAATGAACATTACCTACAGTGAGTTTTAAAAAAAAATTAACAATGAAAAACAATAACTTTTAAAAATTATCTTGCCCATCCTTCACCACCAACGTTTGGAAATTATCTTGTCCATCGTTTACCACCGTTGATAATAAAAAAAAATAGCCGGGCATCTTACTTAAATATTTAAAATGTTAATGTAATTTTTTGAGTCATAATTAGATTTCCTAAACTTTTTATATAATACCAAAATTTCCAAAATTTATTTCCATCATATTCCGCCAAAAACCACCAAAAGTCCATAGCTGATACATCATTATATGGTCCTGACTCCAAAATACTCATTCATGTCCCACACCTTCAACGTTTTGCTGTGAAAGGAAAACTGAAAATCACTATATAGTTCAAAATGGTCATTCATGTCCCACACCTTAACTTTTTGCTTCACCTATGTAAGGAAAAGAGAGTTAGGGAAGGGGTAAGCTGTATGATCGTGCTTTTTTAGTTAGAAATAGGTTGAAAGTGATGAAATAACAATTTAGGTTGTTGGAATTGTATATTAAAAATGTTTAAAAGTAATTAGAAGTATAATAGAAAGGCGTGTGATAGGTATTTCGGTGATTGGCGATCGTCTTAAAATGAGCCAAAACTTTTAAGAACACAGTTCCATGGCATAATTCCACAGTAAATAGGGTGAAACTAGGATTCCACCAATTTTTATAACTGAATTTAGGAAACAAATCACCAAAAAAACTAGATGATTTGAGTGTCAATTATCTCATGCCTAATAGGAAGAAGTTCATCCATATTTACAATAAAAATTATAATTTAAATAATGGATAAATAGAAACCGCGCAAAAATCGCATTGTTCTTAATAACGAAGAAAAAAAAATGCGAAAAAAACAAATTTTCTATCGTATAGCTTAACTCCGTAAAGGAAATAATGCCCAAAAAAGACAAATTTTCTATCATATAGCTTACTCCGTAAAGGAAATGCAACTACTCCTTAAAAGAATTATACATATTTAATTACTGACTTTTTGCTCTGAGTATGTAAGGAAAAGAGAGTTAGGAAATCCAACTACGACTGAACGAATTATATATATTTAATCACCGTCAACGATAGTTAACTGCCCAAAGAAATAAACTAAAATCTTAATAGATTGAAATATAATACGAAATATCCCTGGCCAACATTACATGTTAGCGACATAAATAGTTGCAGCACAACTTGCTAGAAAAGTCGTTATCAAATTTGGCCTTCTGCAGGACGGCATCTTTAATGGCCTTAAAATATCCAAAGGATGACTATGGTTATGGTTACAGTGTCATTGATATGATATTTTGTTTAGAAAAGTCTAATTAAACTTATTTTAATGTGGATTATCACGTACGTTGGGGTTGGGACAAACAGCAAACCACAAATTCCAAATCCCGAAGATTTTTAAGGATAAGGTGGGGACCGTTCAGTTATTATATTTAATTAAAGTTGAAGACTAAACCTAACCCTAGTTCGGCTAGTTCATTAAAACTCGGGATAAATCTCGTGAAGCTCGCGTGACGTTGAACGGAATTAATAAAAAAAATCGGCACCTCTGACGTGCAGATCAGATTTCAGTATTTAAATAGAGATAAGGGAGATGGCAACTAGGAACCGTCCCCGCAGTCTGCGATCTTCCACGTTATTATTTATTTAATTTTTCTCCCGTAGCCGTGCCAGACTCTTCGATCTTTTTGCCAAATTCCCCATACTTTTATATAAGGCTTCCCGTGTCTTGCCTATACCAGAAAACGTTTGTTTAGATGCTGCGTGTAGCTATATATACATATAGCCAAGCCCGCTATCTGCTGCTATCATATGCGCTCTGTTACCCTTCCTGCCGGCAATAACTCTTTTTCTGCAGCCGAATTATTTTCATCCCCTTCTCTCTGCACCACCGTTGTGTTCCGTGTTCGAATCTCCGGGCCACCTCTCAATCATGTCTGAGATCCTCAGAAAACGCCCCTGTGAGCCCGAGGCTCAGATGGACTCCATTGATGTCCAGGAGCCGAAACGTTTCCACGGCGAAGAAACAGACGAATTTCTTCAGCTACTGCAATTAGACAAAACTTTAACAGACGAGGAGGAAGAAGAATCCGCTCCTAGTGAAGAGCTTGTAGAGGGAGTCATGAGAAGTCTGGAGGAAGAGATTGGCGTGACATGTTCCACTTCTTATCCCTCCTCCACTTCTGGGGTTAATTCGGTGGCCTCCAATATCTCGAGTGGCCATGAAGGCGAAACCCTAGATTCCGGCTCGGTTTTCGATCTGTGTTATCTACTAGAGGCTTCAGACGACGAGCTCGGCATTCCCCCGAGCCCCGTTCAGGACTTCAAGTACGAAATCTGTCTATCTCCCAAAGAAACGGCCGAGGGTTTGTTGGACAGCCAGGATCTCAAATCGCTTAGTGAAAACTGGCACTTTGAGGACGACTTTGAAAACTATCAACAGTTTGCATTGTACGAAGACGCCTGGAATGCCAGCTTTGAAAGCCGAGGCTTGTTATTTGACGGGGATTTTTCTGAGGCATGCAGATTGGAAACTGCCAGTTGCATTTAACCAATGCAATGGCTTATTAGGAGTATAGAGCTTGTGATTCTTTGGCAGCGAGAGATCACAAGATCTAGCTGGAGTTTGTATTATGTATCATATATACTTCTAGAATGGAATTTGTTTTTTTGAACTATTTTGCACACTCAGTAACATCATTCCAGATAGAAAAAGATAACTTTTAAAGTTGAATTATCTCCATAACAAAAAATGAAATGTTTGAAAGCCATCAATGTCCATTTGTTGAGTGATTTTGGCCTTTGAAAATTTCCTTAAACTGTATTTTTAACTTTGCAATTCTAAGAAGCAGCATAACTAGCATATTCAGATATGTACAATGAAATCATGAAGAATTTCTAGTTAATTAGTCACCTTTAGAGTTGAGATTTTAATAACTCATATATATTAAGTATAAATGTAAATGCAATTATTGAACATGTCTATGTGAATATGTTAGAGATATTATAACGAACATGCCTAAGTAAAAAAATTCTAAAAACTTAAGTCCAAACTTAAGTCCACATAAAACGTGTGAACTAGAATTTTTTTGATCTTAAGAGAGGTGAATTATACTCCTTTGTCTTATAAATAGTGGATGAACATTGATTGGAAAAGAAAACCCCATAAGAAGAAGGAGATTGATTTATTAAAATGTTAGATTGAATGGAATTTTGATGCTCTTAAACGATAACCCTTTTCTATTTATTGAAGAGTGGTTTAATTATTATGAAAAATCATGATAGGAAATATTATTATTTAACTTAAAATGTAAAAACAATTATGTCAATAAAATGTAAAATGTTAATAATGTTAAAAAGTCCTTTTTTCTTTTTTGTCATCTCTTTTTTTGCCATTATCATAGACTTGTCATAACACCCTATCTTTCCACAATGGCTATGGAGGGAAGGGCCTCCACATTATTCTCTCTATACATTTTGGTTTTGAGTGACATTCATTTCAATTTTTCATTCCAAGTAAGTTTTCCTTATCTGAAACTTGTGGAGATTTGTTGTTTGAATATTGTGGAGAGCATATGGGTCTAGAAAAAATATCTTGGGTCCCTATTAGATCAAAGGTAAGAGTCTCCCACTTATGTGTAGTTTTCTCCAAATATTTCCTTCGAATTTGTATAGTTTGCTATGTTTAGTGCGATTATTTTCATTTCCATGGTTTATGATTCAACATGGTATATTTGAGGCATGATTTAGGGTATCAAGAAAATAAAATTGATCTAGGTGGATACTTGTGGCCACCTAATTGTTCCACTTATTCATAATGATTCCACATCTTCGTAGTTTTACTTCATGTTTCAGATCTTAAAATTTTGGTACATTTTTGGGGCATTTTCCTTGTGTTTTCATTGCACAGCCTCTTAAATTCATAAAGCATGAATTATTATTTGTAATGGTCCAAGCAATGTTGTGAATGGAGTTTATATGAAAAAAATGTGCCCCAAGAAAGTTAGCATATCAATTAACCTCCTCAGGCCTACATTCCTTTTGCCACATCATTTCTCAAGGTTAACATTTTGCATCTTTAGGGATTTTCCATCCGAGGCCATCATATTTTATGTGAAAACCCACTTTTGGCCTTTTGTAATGTCTTCTTGTGAATGATTGTAGTCAACACATCTCTCTTCAAAGATAATCGACCACCATTCTAGCTAGTTTGTATTGCTTTGGAGTTTACAATATTTTCCATTTCATCGATAATTAGAATTTGGTTTTCACTGTACTATTGAGCTCTCAACAATATATTTCTATTTGTTTCTATTCTATATTGCTTACATCATTTCATTCTATAGATAATCTAGATTAATGGAATCAAAGTAATATGCTCTTTGTTGGTTCTTAGTGCATGTGCTCGACAAGGTTTGGGTATTGGGAGTTGGGTCTTGAACTAATTGATACTGGGGGAAAACCACTCTTGGCATCCCAAGAATACTCACATAGTGAAAGAAAAGAGATTTGATGGAGCAAGAGATCCTATTAAGTAGTTTCTCAAGGAATCCCTTGTGCGACAAAGGAACAACTTGATGGATAATTTCAGTTAGATCCTTCGACAACTGCCAATGATGATAGAGTCACTCTCAGCCAACAACCATTTTGGAGGTGCAACACCCTTCAATGAACAAGTCAACTTTGACATTATAATTCTTTAGATTTATGTAGATGCTTTGGATAAATGGTTAAATCTATTAAAGGGCTATTACTTTATTAAAAAAAATGGATAACAAAAAGATCACATATATATACTCCTTAATCCCTCGCCCATGTCAAATATTAGTGGGATGATTACTCGGAGAGACATGCAAGAGATGAGACTACAACATATAGGATAGAATCAACTTGGGTGGATTTTGTCAACTCCTTCAAGGAGGAATTATACCATGTTATAAACTATGCTAACCAATACACAAGAGTGGACAACTTTATGCCAAGAGAGAGACCATACTATGGAAAATTTCATTAATATATTCCATACCTTGTACTCAAAGTTAGGTATCAGAGACTCTAAACAACATTTAGTCCTAAATACCACCAACCTACATGGGTACATTCAAACAAAGATGGTTTTCCTAGACATCTCCTCACTTGGAGTCGTTTATCGATATGTTGTCAAAATCGAGCAAAATTTAAGCATAAGAATAAGTGGGAGTTTGGGTATACAAATATGTTGTAATAAAAGAATGGTGAAGGTAGCTCTAATTCACTAAATAAAGGAAAACATGAGGAAAATAAACCTGAGTGCAACCATTTCAATCCGCAAGCAAAGAAGGGTAACAATAAGTCAAAGAATGACAGTGTAAAGTGGTGTTAGTTCCATAGAAGGCCCTAACACAACATTGATGAATGTTTCTTGAAACCATGATTGTTGGCCAAGCACTTGGTGCCTACATAACTCAATTCTGACTACATTGATCAAACAACAGTTGATTCGATCATGGAAAATGAGATGAAAGGCATTGAACAATATATCATCCAACTTTTTCATGTTGTCAAAGAAGGGAAGCTTCTTCACCAAAGCAAGTGGCTCACTCGGAGATAGATTCAACAAAAATTCCCCCATATGATGGAGGAACTTGACACAATGGGGACAATTGTTTGTTGGGGGCGGGGGGCGACTAATCCACGTGGATATTGGTGACCACTCACCTCTTCCAATGATTCATAATGTTTCCACATATTGGTAGTTTTACTTCATTTTCTCTAGTCTTGATCTTTCGATGCATTTTTTAGGCATCTCCCTTATGTTTTCAATAGTGGCTACAAACCATGTGATCTTTGATTATAAGGCCTTCCAAATCATCAAGCAGGAGTTAAGATTTTGTAAAAGTATAAGATATGTCTAAAATGGCATTTGTATGCAAAATTTGTGCCTTCCAAATTTAACTAGCCTCTTGAAGGATATAATTCCTTTTGCCACGTAATTTCCAAAGGGTTTGGGTTTTGGATATTTAAAGTTTTTGCATCATAGAATATCATATTTTATGTTAAAAGTCACTTTTGTCAGGATCGTAATGTCTTCTTGTGAATGAGCATAATTGACACATATGTCTTTAGAGATAAGATACCACCATTCTAGATAGTTTGTATGTCTTTGCAATTTACAATCTTTTTTTATTTCATTCATTAATATAATTTTGATTTTACTACACTAATATTATCTCTTCAATATCTTTGTGTGTGTTTCCATTTTATATTGCTTCCTTCGATTTATTCTGTAGATAATCCATATCAATATTTATAGATCTATGGGTTTTGGGAGTTGGTTCTGTAAATTTAGGGGTATATTTTCTCGGTAGGGTCCTATTGATAAAGAATTATAATAAATTAAATAGAAATAAAAAGAAAAAACAATGTATTTTTTTAAGAGAGGTTTTATTTCTTTCTCTCTTTTTCTTTTCCAATTTTTTTTCCCACTCCTCCTTCCTCCTTAACTTCTCTTTCTTCCTCTTCCTCCTCCTTCCTCTTCCTCTTCCTCCTCCTTCCTCTTCCTCTTTCTCCTCAAATCCTCTTTCCTCTTCCTATTTTCCCTCAAAAGTCCTCCTCCCACTTCCATTTTGTCTCTTCATGTGCCTTCTTCCTCTTCCTCCTTTTGCTTCTTTTGTTGTTAAATTTATTCTTCCTCCTCATCCTTCTCTTCTTCACATCTTCCTCTGTGCACCCATCCTCCCTCCCCTTCTTTCAATTCCTCTTTTTTCCCAAGTACTCCTTCCTTTTATTTTTCCAAATAAGTTGTCTTTCTCGTTTTCACCAAATCTCCATTTCTATTTTTTTTTGTTTCTCCTTTTTCGTTTCTCTTTCTCTTCCTCTTTCTTATCTTCCTCATGTTTTTCAATTCCTCCTTCCCAACCTTCTTCTTCTCCCTCTCTTCCTCTTAATCTTATTCCCTGCGCTCTTACTCTTCCTATTTTTTTATCTTCTCCTTTCTTCTTTTTCTCTTCCCTCTTTTTCTCTTTTCTCTTCCCTTGTCTTCTATACTTTCCTTCAATACTTGCATAATACTTATAAATATCCTTTTGCATATGGAAGAGTTAAATTTTGCATGAAATAATGTTGGAAAAATTCCTAACTTTAACATATATATGGTATCATGGATTGTGTTATTTTTCTATAATCTATTTTGGTTATTGTCTTTAAGTTTTAATTATTTTTCACTAAGTACCTTATGATGTTTTCATTATGTACTAACCTTATTATACGAAAGGGGGGGAGTTTTGTAGAGCATGCCAACCTAGGAAGGACAGGGTGAAGCCTAATGTGCCTTAAATTCGAGGTCAGGGCGGTTGTAAGGTGGCAGGGATGGAGCACCACTTGAAGGCCAAGAGTTAATGCTCAAGAGGGGGGTGGGAGTGATGTGAGGCATGGAGAAAGGTGGCGACTTAGGGGGATAAAAAGTGGATTAGGGAATCCAACATTTTTCAAAACCTTTATCATTAAGGGTAATATAACCATGATCAATTTGAACCCCTTTGTTTGCCATGATATCCGCTGCTTGATTGTTTGCTCGAAGGATATGGAGGAGCTTGATGACAGTGAAGTCGGGTAGGAGCTTTTTTAGAATGTGATGGTATTTAGAAATAGGCTGGTTGTAACTTAGAGTGAGTTTTCTAGCCTCCTTGATTATGAGGAGGGAGTCTCCGAAAATTATGAGTTCCTTCAGTCCTAAATTGGCAGTTATTTCCAGACCTTTGAGAAGAGCTAGCCATTCCGTGCTGTTGTTTATGGTTTTCCCTAGTCCCCAAGTGAACTTTACTTATCTGTTTCCACCAGGGTAAAAAATGACCCCTCCTGCACCTGCCAACCTAGTTTTGAGAAACTTAAATAAGAAATGTTTTAGATATACTTGTATGGATATTTCTCTTTCATTAGATTATAATTTTTTTTCAAAAACTCTTATCATTGACATTGTAAGATTGCAACTTTTATTCTTTCTAAATTAATAGTTTATAATTAATATAGACCATCTTAATTATTTTTATATATTTAAAATTTATAAAATTATATATAAATTTATAAAATAAAATAAAATAATTTTATATAAATATCTTTAAAAATTACATAAAAATTATGTTAATTATATAATATTATAACATTAAAATTTCCCATGCTTTGAAAGGTATATCATAATGGAATGTTCTCACTTTGATCTTAACAAGAAATCTTGTATAAAGAAATTGGTTTCCTTGATTTTACTTCATAAATATAACTATCTTTAGTGTGGAAGGCCCCTTAACTTGTCCTTTTATCATGTTTTATATGTATTTTAAATCTTTTATCTATTTAATTTATAACTTATTTTTTACCCTACATCCCCTTTTAAAATGGATCTATGGATAAATGTTGTTGTAAATGTTTTATTTTTTAAAAATGGCACACTTCAAAATCTAAAAAATAATATATTATATGGTTCACATATTTAGTTTTCACTTATTCACATATTGATTTTTTATTGGGTTCTATAAACACTAACTATATAAATAATATTAGATTGTTAATTGATTTTTTATTGAGTTTTATAAACACTATATAAATAATATTAGATTGTTGATCATGATGTGTTTTGGTCAAATTTGTGATTGGGTAAATATATTTTTTCATACGACATTAACTTGTTTTGTATGATGGCATCATAGAGTTAATCTTTTCATCATCATCATATTCAAATTTTTTATTATATATTAGATAATGCATGTAATGAGAAGTTTCGTGAAATTGAACCATAAATTTTTTTTAAAAAAACATAACCACAATCAATGTAGGGACAAATGGTATAAGGTTTCAACTATTTTTATTAAATTTAAAATTTTGTTGTACAAAAGTACAAATCAAATTCTTCTTTTAAAAATCTCATAGTATCAAATCAATCAAAACTTAAATTATTCACTAACCAAATTCTCACACCGATAATATTTTCAAAATCACTCTCAAATGTCCAATGATATTTTCAAAGTCTCTCAAATTTGTCATTAACAGAAATTTAATAATATAGATTAAACTTTCACATCTAGTTGTTAATGTACCTTTAACAACTATAGATATGAACAAGGTATTTAAAAAAATATCCTTCTTTTGAAAGATTTAGATTTACTTTTTCTTTTTAATAAATAAAGATTTTACTTTTAATTAAAAATTTTTTACTTAACAATCAATCAAAATCTTTTGAAAATATTTATAAAGTTCGAAATCTTTTAGAAGAGCTGGAAATTGTTATTTTCACAATTCTGCAATTTCAGCAATAATAATTTTATTTCCTAGACTAAATACTCTATTTTAAAACTATCCAAATCACGGAAATTATGATTTAAGAACTCTAAATTGTCCTTTCAACTATTCTTGCTATGCGGGATTCAATTGTCATTTTAACTATTCTTGCTCTGCGGGACCGGCGAGTAGAGGCGTTTTAGTTACTGCTCCACAAATAATCACTAACCCCCTAGTTACTAAGTTTGAGTATCTTTCGTCATTGCTCGATGTTCTAAACTTCGTAAAAGAGATAATAGGCCTAAGAGGGTTAGAACTTAGAGTTAGTGCACTGTGCGAAAATAAATAATTGAATAATAGAATCCTCGAGGTTACCATCAAGCCAGTCACTTTCTGTCAGTTGTCCTCTTCATCGATATCCGTGCCTTGTGAATCGTCACATTGACCCATAAGCACGTCGACACGAGTACCCACAACTTGCACGTATCCATCTTATCTGTTTGCCGAGCCTTACAAAATGGAGTTTACAAAATTGATTTTTTTAATCCCCAGAAAGAATCCAGTGAATCACGCCTGCCTCGAGCTCGTGACCTTAAGCTTCTGGCGGTTTCCCCGCCCATCGTTTTTGACAAACGGTGGTATTTGTGTCTGTGGCTGCACGTCTTTCGAGCGTCAACTCAAACCAGCTGGAACTTCAAACCTCTTAGGTCATTGAATTTTCAGTCGTTAAAAGAATAGACTATTTTATTTATTTATTTTAAAAATATTTTTGGTTTGGTTTATCTGTTTCTGTGAAGCTTTAGTTGGCAACCAACAGCTGGAGATATGTTATTTTGATCGAATTTCAAAGAAACCAGTAATTTTGTTTTGTGATGGGTGAAAGTACAAATATATCTTTATTCTAATTCAACTTATATTAAATATTTAATAAATTGTTAAAAGTTAAATAGCAACTTTATCATTAAATATGAAAATTACAATTTCACTCTATCAAATAATAATTTATTTTAATAATAATATTTTGTCCTTATTTAGAAATTTAAAATTAATTTTATATATTTAAATATGAATATTTCAAATTTATGAATTCTCAACATAATGTAACCTTGATACAATGTTTAAAACTGAAATTAACTATAAAATGGATTTTGCTCACCAAATTCCAATTATACGTCATTAATTAACCTATAGACCTCACCCCGTTACAATCTCATTGCAATTTGCCACTTTGATCCTTCGATAGTTGATTAATTATTTAATGCCACCACGAGTGTATATTGGTTTAAATCATAATTTTTTTTAGAGAAAAAAACATAACTTGTTATTTTCAGTAAGAAAGTCAAAATTACATCAGTGAGTTCATCAATAACATATGTCCATCTTAACAACCTAGGTCCTCTGGATAATGGGAGGTCTAAATCATAAATTGAAATGGTCAAAGTGTAGCAATTTTATATCTAATGTGCTTAGTATGAAATTAAGTTTTATGGACATGGCAAACTTGAAACACCATATAGAATTGTCATAAATGTAAAGTTGATTGAACTTAAGTATTGTAACTAAATTTATTTTTAAAAGTTTTGTTTCGATTGATTTTACTATGTTTTTAACGGGGACATTAATAAATTGCGCAGTTGTATTAATAGATGGTTGGCGGGGGTTTAATTTTTCATTTTGCAAGTGGTTGTCCAAAGTTAAAAAAAAACATATTTATGTAATTTATTAAGATTTTTCCAGTTATGGGGCAGGGGTGGTGATGCCTGCCTTGGGAATCGGTCACCGGTCATTGTCGATGAACATGCGACATGGCGTTTTCAATGTTGGTGTTGGGGACCATGCTAGATGCTTTGCACTTGGTGGTTGATTTTGCTTGGAAATCACGTGAAGGGTGGTCTTTTGGTGAAGATTCATTGTCCCGGTTCATTGCAGTAATAATGGTGTTTCATTCTCGTGGTTAACCGAACTTTGTCTGAGTGTCACTATCTTAGGTTGTAGTTTTCCTAGCTTCTCTCAGTGGGTTCCTGCATGGAAAGAGCAAGAGGTTAGACTTCTAACTACTTCTAGCTCGAGAATTTAATGGCAGTATGCCTTGTACCTGGTACTTTTCATGGTGATGGAATTGGGATGTGGATGGATTTAATTGCGATTGTTGTGGAAATTTGAATTATCGTCGTACAAGAGTTTTTAGTGTGCGGGTCGATTTAATTGCGGTTGTGGAGATTGGGTTTTATTGCTAGGGCAATGGGAAAATCAACTTTTAATGCTAGGGTTCAGAGTTTTATTGTTCATGTGGTTTGATCCTCCGCTGTTTTAATGACCTAGTCTTATGTTGTTTGTGCTCGTACTATTGTAGGGGTCTCTGCGCTATGGATTTTGTTTTCTTTGTCTTGGATGGACAATTCATTTTTTTGTTGTTTTGGGGCATTGTCTAATACGATGGATGTTTGTGTTCATGTTGGTGCGCTGGTGTGAGGCCTCGTGCTTCTTTGCTACGCCCTCTGCATTTTTCCATATTCCTACTACAGTTGCCATTTTCGATTCCCGGTTCTTTCGCTGATAGCCCAGGTATGTACTCCGTGAAACAAAACCCTCGCCACTGGCCTACAGATATAAGAAGGGAAAAGAGAGCACAGAGGATACACAAACCTCGACTCAAATACTTACATAACTATCAACTCCCAAACTCCAAATACCCAAGTGGATGGGGAGGATTTATTTATACAAATTTATTTGGTAAACCGGTGACACCAAACTGAAAAAATGCAACTAAAAGATAAGATTCTCTTTTATGGCGGTAGATCAAATCGTACCCTTTTTCAGATAAGTCATCCGAGCCATGTGAAGGAATCTAGGTACTTGCATACCCATATTGACAAGAGAATTAAAATTTACAAGGTGAAACTACTATTAGCGTCCCACGGCACTTTTACATCATTCATAGGGATCATATCCTACTAGACAGATACATCTTTCTTTTCCGTCCCCAAGATCTGGTCTACCACAAACACAACCAGATCCAACAAATCCATCATCATTGTCATCATCATTGTCAAAGGTAGATGGGATAGATATTTCAGTATTAGGAAATAAAAATGTGAAAAGCATCTTTCTACATGAGACCCCGTCATAACTTCATTGGGAGAGCAACATAATTCTCCTTCAAAACATGATTCCACTTTGTAATTGAGCACAACTTCTTTTGTATAGTGTCTAATCATCCTTCCAACTTTATCCCCTTGGAGAAACTTTTGTGTCATTTTGATAGGTGGTTTGAAGGGCGAATATTTCCCGCCAATGTGTTTCAATTTGAATTTGAACCACATATAGTTCCGATGAGCTACAATCATGTTAGCTTGGAGATGCAAAATAAAATTAGCTCGTCTTTGTACCCAATATTTTCTAGGACAAAACTTATCTGAGAAATACTTATGTCCATCCTGACCATTTTTGTTGAACTAAGGAGGATGGATCACCGCAAATTATGATTTCTCCTTGTTCTCTGCAAAATTGTAGAATCAGATGGTAACTTGTCCATGTTAAATAACCAGGGCCTATATCAACAAAGAAAATTTTTTCCCATCAAACTCAGTAGTATCTAGCCAGACATCGTTTAATTCTGATAACTTATAATATGCATTTCAAATATTTAGAAATGTTGTTTTCTCCCATATTTCTAAAATTTCAATTTTCATAGGAGAAGAGTGAATATGTCTTATCAGTGAGATGGCCAACTGCTTGTCTGCTTCTTTTTTGTTGGCATATTCCAGAAATGCCAGGCGCTTTGGAGAACTCATGGAGTCTCTAAAAATTATTTTTCCTTTGGATTTCTCCAGATCATGCTTGATTTATGCTCTCTTATCTGACGGTCTAGCATTTGATGCACCGACGTTGAACATGTTGAGACTAGGCTGAGATTCTTCTTTGATTAGCATATCAACAACACAATTAAGATAACTAGGTTTATATACAATATCAAAATAAAATTTTCGAAGCCACATAAACCATTTAAGAATTCTAGAATTGTTTTCAGCCATCAAAATTTCATTCTTAAAAATTCCTGGCATGATTTTAAATATGTTATGATCAAGAATTTTACAGGTTTTAGATATAGTTTGAAATGGTTTATTGCAATTTTGACAGCAAGAATCTCTTTGTGGATCGAGGGGTAGTTTAATTCTGCACTCTTAAAATAACCTGAGGCATATCCATAGATTTCTTCTCTATCTCCATGCTTTTCTATCAAGACACCTCCCCATGCTTTGTTGGAGGCATTTGTTTCTATGACAAGGTCTCTCGTACCTTGGGGAAGGGAGAGAGGAGGAAGCTATTTTACTTTTGCTTTAATTCTTTTAACAGCTTCGGTCATTTCATTGCTCCCTTTTGGAGGGTGTTTCTTCAATATTTGTTGTAGAATATGGATGTCATCATCACGTCATCATCTTGGCCCTTATAGAAAGGTTGGATATAATTCAGGCTTCCTAAGAAGTGTTGCAAATGGACTTTCTCCAAGATTTGATTTGGGAAATGATAAAAAACCTTTAGAACATGCTCTTGGAGGATTACTTGTCCTTTATTGATCTTTAGACCAAGAAACCCAATTTTTGTCTTCCCAATCTCCATTTTTCTTTTGGAAAGAACTAAGCCATGTTTATACATCAGTTGGTAGAATTCTTGTAGATGCTTTAATATTCCAACAAATTTTTAGAGTAAATTAGGATATCGTCAATATATTCAAGTGCCAATTTCTTTTCCCTGAAAATATCTTCCATTCTCTTCTAGAATTCAGAAGGAGCATTATTTATTCCAAATGGGACAACTTTCCACTGGTACTGACCACGTGGGACAACAAAATCCATTTCGAAGCAATCCTTTGCTTCAATCCCAATCTGGCAAAATTCAGATTTTAGATCAAACTTACTAAAGATTGTACAACCTGCAATTATTTGTAAAAGGCTTGACTTATTAGGAAGAGGGTATCTAACATTTTGAAGGGATACATTCAGAGGTTTGTAATTTACAACTAACCTGGGATTTCCTCTCTTAATTTATGAATGCTTGTTTACTATAAATGCATGACAAGCCCAAGGGCTCCTAGAGGGTTCAATGAGACCTTTAGAAAGCAGGTCTTTGATTTCACTGGCACACAACTCTTTTTATGTAGGAGACATTAAGGTGACAGAGGCTCGTTGGGCTCTAGGCTTAACCAAAGGATCATACGGTAGAGAGATAAAATATTTTTCTTTGGTACAAAAGGAATTAGGGCTTGCATAGGTGCAATTTTTCTCAAGATTTTCTGAAATCTGAGATAAGGCCGAGTCCTTATGCATTTATGCATAATCTACACACCTTTCCATTTTGAACAATTCTGCAATATTAGGGGCAGGATTGGGCTTCTTTACAAGAGTTGGGAATTTGGATTTAGCTTCAATGGTCATGGGACAAGACACTAATCTACCATTTATTGTACATTTGAACAACATTTTATTAATATCAATAGTAACAGGACCGACTCTAGTAAAAAATGCTGATCCTAAAATACAATCCTCTTTTATATTGTCTAGTCTATTTAAAGACAAAACTTTTAGCAAACCTTCAATCTTAATTGGGAAGTCTGGAACTCTTCCCAGCAACTGTACATGAGTTCCTTTGATTTCTACATTGTGATTAGAAGTATGTTCCCAATAAAATGATGGTATGGCACCTCCATTTTCCAAATTCATCTGAAATCCAAAGTCTATCATGCAATCTAGCTGGTATGGCTTGAGCTCTAGAGGGAAAAAACAAACTTTTATATATAATTTAGGACCAGTAAATAGTCCCAAAATTAGCTTTGAATTTGGAGCAGGAAACGGAGTAGGTCTGTCATCTTCTTCTGCTGAGCTTTCTTCACTGATATGAGGTGTGCTTTTAGCTTTGGGGCTCTTAAGATATTCTTCATAGGATTTGTACATTTCTTCTTCTGAAGATTGATCTTGCTCTCTTATAGTTATTTCTAGCATTCTTTTTAGCTCTTCTATTTCTCTAACAAGCTTCTTCAAAGAGCTTTGCTTTTCTTTGATTTGTAACCTGAGTAGGTGATCTTTATCTTTTCTGAATCTTTGCCTATCTTCATGAAGATTGGGATATTCTTTGTAAAGCTCTGTTGGATTATTAAATGTTGGATTCATGTTGATATTAAGAGAGAAAGAGTCAGATATGGATGGTTGCTTCTCTTTAGCTTTTAATTGAGCTAAAAGCTTGTTCTTTTCATCTTTCAATTCTCTTCTTAGAACATATTGATATGTTGGTGTTCTAGATAAGATTTCATCAATTTCAACAATTTTGATTTGAGGAGAACCCTTTGATGTGGAAAACATATAAAAACGAAATTCTGGAGGACCATCACACCCTCCTAAATTTGCATCTTGGCCAAAATCAGAAGAGGTTTCAGTGGATTCTATAGGATCAAATTTATTTATGGAAGGATCTAAGTCATATGAATCAAAGGATCCTTCATATGGCAAAAAAACTATTTCTCCTTCAGGATATTGGTCAACATCACAATATTCAAGATCCCACCAAGTAGGATCTAATTCATCGGTAAACATTGCTGCAAGTCGAGGGTTATATTTTCTCTTGGGGCATTTATTTGCCCAGTGGTCTTTCTTGCCACAAATAAAACATTTTCCTTTATCAGAAGGAGCGGAGCATTTCTTGAAAAAAGCCTTTCATTTCTAAAAACTCTTCTTGTTTTTATATCTGTAGGCTTTGTCTCGGTGAAATATTGGAGCAGTAGTATAGAAGGGTTTTCCCTTTTTTTTCTTGCAACTACAAGATTATTTACCAAAGTGACCTCTATTGTGAGCTCCACACCCCCAATCAAGCATTTTTGCTTTGTGCTTGAATATGTTTGTGTGCGAGATTGTTGTTGTTGCTTGGCACTGCTCTTATTTCATTTGTGTGGATTTTTCTTTTTCAACTTGTTAAAAAAGAAATTTCTTTCGATTTTTCTGGTAATTGTACATAGTCGTTTTATTCAAGCCTGGTTTGCTTGTAGCTTTCCTTGGATGGGTGTTTGAAGCTATTTTTAACTTGAGTGCTCTAATACAGTTTTAGGCTATGTATGGTGTCTACTTTTGTTTTTTTTGATATAGCTCGGGCTATATATTTGGGGCAGCAAGCCGCTTGATTTTTTGTGGTTTTGTTAGGTGTAACAACTAGTCCAGTTGTACTTCTTAGAATCCAAATCTGGATTAAGAGAAACCATCTCAGTATATATATATTTGTGAATGAATAGATGATCTGATTACAAATAATTGGACCGCCTTAAATATGGCTTGGCCATTGATATGAGGAGTCATGTCCTCTTGTTTAATTTATAATTTAATATTTTTTAAAATATTTTTAATTATTAAATAGTATTTATTTTCTTTTTATTTATTATTTTATATTCGTAAAATTGCCTTCCCCTTAAGGAAGTTTTGTCCTGAGTTTGTTGATGCCATTTTTTTATTAATAATTATAACTTTTAATAATATTAATAATTATATTATTACTTATTAATAATATTATAATTATTAATAATGTTATATTATTAATCATATAATATTTATTATTAAAACAAGGTTGAATGTTTGTAATATATTATAATAATAATTAACATTATTATTGTAATATATTAATTATATATTGGGATTAGGGTTACTATGATTTTACGTGGAGTGGAGTGGAGCTGGATGAAAGTGGAGTGGTGAGGTGGAAGAAGTGCACTCGATGGAGGAGGGTGCAGGGCGGTGGAAGGGTGGATAGGAGTGCAGGTTGGTAGGAGTGCGTGCAGTGTGGGACATGAAGGAGGACAAGGGCACGTGTAACAATGATAACCAAGAGGGGAGCGTGCTGGAAGGAAGCGTGAGGACTTAGGGAGCAACGATGGATCAATTATGAGGAAGGTGGGTTGATTGGTGCAATGGAGGATGGGCGTTAGGACAATGGAGCATGGTTGGTTGCAGGACATGGCATGCATGGAAAGGGGGTAGTGGTAGGAATATGAGGATGGAAGGGATGTAGTGCAACGGAAGAGGGAGAAATGTGGTCGATGGAGTGGAGTGGCACAGAGTGGATGGAAACTACAGGGAGAAGGGTGCATGTGGATGGAATGAGGGGGAAGGGCGTAACAAGTGTGGAAAGGAGGCAGATATGTGATGGAATTATAGGGTTTTAAAACCTAACTGAATGGTCCGGGAATGGAGTTTGGAGTAGGTAGCGATGATGGCGAGAGAGGAAGGGATAAGAAGTGAAGGGAGGCGTGGCCCAGAGGGAGGCGCAGGGAAGTGGGAATATGTGTGGGGCGGAGGGAAGGGTGGAGCAGCGTGGAGGAAGGAGCATGGGAGAATGGAGGGAAAGGTGAGGGATGTGGGGAGATGTTTGTGTAGCATGTGGGATGTGGGAGGAGAACAACGATGCAGAGGGAAGATGGAAGCGTTGGTAGCAGTGGAGAATGGCATGGAATATGATGGCAGAGAAGTAGAGAAAGAAAAGAGGAGTGGAGGTGAGCAGTGCGAATAGCAAAGGAAGGAGTGGAGGAGTCGAATTCAACTCTGATACCAATGTAACAACCAGTCTGATTGTACTTGTTAGAATCCGAATCTGGATTATTGAAGAGAACCCATCTTCAATAATATATATATATATATATATATATATATATATATATATAATTGCGAATGAATAGATGATCCGATTACAAATAATTGGGCCGCCTTAAATATGGCTTGGCCATTGATATGAGGAGTCGCGTCCTCTTGTTTAATTTATAATTTAATATTTTATTAAATATTATTTATTTTCTTTTTATTTA
Source organism: Larix kaempferi (assembly GCA_027924585.1). NCBI lineage: Eukaryota > Viridiplantae > Streptophyta > Pinopsida > Pinales > Pinaceae > Larix > Larix kaempferi. The sequence goes on along the minus strand of BSBM01000426.1, from coordinate 4,622,268 downwards.
TTATTTTATATTCCTAACATTAGGCTGAGCCAAAAGTTGTTCTATTTAGGCTTGGTTTGCTTCTAATTTTCTTTGGCTGGGTGTTTGAAGCTATGTTTAGCTTGAGTGCTCTAATAGAGTTTTAAGATATGTGTGTGGTGTCTACTTTGGGTGTTTTCCATGCAGTTCGTGGTCTATATTTGGGGAAGTAACTGGCCTCATTTATGCACATTTTCATTTCACATGTGGTGAAAAAAGAGACTCATTTGGGTTTTATGGGGTTAGAGATAGACGTGGAGCTTGGGAATTGCAAAAAACAATATTGATATTCCAAAAATTTATGGTTGAAATTGCATGTCCTTGTCAAATAAATGTAACTGCGGAAGTTATTCTAAATGTATTTGTCTATTGTATTATTGTACTCCTCCTTCAGGAGATGCCATTGATGTAATTGATAATGTAAGAGTCATTGAAAGAGTCAATGTAAACCTTAACTGATTAGGTCGGCCATGAAAGATCTAGAAAGAATATTTTATTGTAAAGAGTGCAGGTCGGCCCAGTTAGGTGAGTTAGAGTCGACCTAGTTAGTAAAAGGTCAAGTCAAAAGTAGAATAAAAATAGAGGATGCGTTGCTCATTTGTATTCACTCATCCCACTCACACAAGTTCGCATAGGATATAGAGAGAACCTCACACAAGAAGAAGAGAAGTTGATTTTGTATTGGGGTTTATCTTATACTTTGTGAAATCTATATTGAGGAAGTTTGTCGGAGTTTTCTCCCTTGTGGTTTCCCCAAGGGAAATACTGTGTTTATTGTGCTTTCTTTGCTTGTATTTCTTTCAGTGATAGATTTTTTAATGTTATTATGCTAAACAAGTAAAAAAAACTAACATGGTGTTAGAGCAGGCCTGAAAGAAAACATTGTGCAGCCTTCGCAACTGCAGAAACTAGGGATTCTTATTCTGGGAGCTCTCTCCACATATCAGCTAAAAAAAAGAGGGTGCATCTTACTCGCCTCACTAGGGCACATCTTTCTTTCGAAGAAGAATTCAATTATGAGAATTTTCATTTTTGGGTCCCCCACTTCAGCCCGAAGAAACTAGGGCATCAAGTTTTTGAATCATCTTCTCACAGAATTGAGAGAAGGAGTACTTTTCTCAACTCACCTTGAGGAGGTGCATCTATTCATCCAACTATTTTTCCAAATTTCTGAAGTTGGAAAATTAGGGTTTCTCTCACAAACCCTAGGTCAAGGTACAAGTAATTTTTCAGAAGAACAACTTTGATGGTAAGTCCTACATCTATTCTATTTCCATTTGAGGTTCTCATTTTATCAAAATGACATTCAATATCAAGATTGATGAGAATCTTCAAGGAGTTGAGAAGTTCATGGCATGTAAATATAGAGTCATGCTCATTCTTGAACAACATGACCTATAAGGTTTTATAAAGGAGGGATTTACATAACCAGAAGGAGATTAGGCCAAATAATTACACAAAAAGAATAAGATCAAAGCTAAGAGGATCATAGTTGATTATATCAAAGATCATTTGATCCCTCAAGTATCCTCAAAGAAGACTCCGAAAGAGATGTTTGATGCTTTGACCAGCCTATTTGAAGGGAAGAACATTAATAGGAAGATGTCTGAGTCCCAAAGGAAGAAATCAATTCTAACCAATAACATAAAATCAGGCCCTCAATAACCACAAAAGAGTACTATAACTGATCCTATTTTTCAAAAAAATTCCACATCTGGAAAGCGAAGTGTAGTAAAGCCAAAGATAGACCAAAGAGTGACAACTGTGGCAACAATTTTTCAGATATTTGTGATGGTGTATTTGGGAAAAAAAGGGTATATAACTTGACCTATAATCACAAGCATTCTTTGTGAAAGTAGCAATGGAGAAGGGACTGAACTAGCTTCAAGTTTCCAAGGACTCAATTTTGGTCATTAACTGGATGAAAAACCTTTTACAAGTTCAGAATATAGCCTTACTACATATGGTAGATCAACTTAAGGAGATAGCACTTCCCTTTAACACAATTACTTTCACTCGTGTATCGACAAATGAATACTATTGATGATACATTATCTAAACAACACTCACACTAACTGTGGGACACGTATTTCTGGTGGAGTCATGAGGGCATCACTATTGAAACCAGATAGGATATCTAGCCGTGATAGACTGATTTCAAGCAGAATATCTGAAAGTCATAGTGTAGATGATAGATCTCTTTTGCCATGATGATAATAGAATTCCAAATTGTAATTTACTCCTGGATTGCTGTAATATGTCATAATGGATAATTGCACTTTTGTGATGATCTGTTTTGTAACCAAAAATTATTTGGAGAACTCCATATATGTACTTTCTGAAATTCTAGAAAACTGCCTCCATGAAGGTTCTCTATCCTTTTATATTTAATGTGCCTGGAGCACATAAAGAAAGAGTTTTTATACTGGAATATAAAATGCTTTTTTTCCTTGGAAAAAATATCACAAGCGGGTCAGTGCAAGCTAATGAGGGTCACTTTTGGCACGTTAGATGCAATAGAAAACTGAAAAAGCAGGCATCCCTCAACTTACTTGGATTTTTTGATTTACTTACGGAAAATATCTTGCATTGAGTAAAAAAGATGAAATGTAGGAAATTGAATCACGTTTCTGAATATATAACTTTTATGTATTGAAAATTTGCATAGCTATGTCAAGTTTCAGTTTTCCTAACAGACACTTTTTATTTTTCAGGCAAATGATAAGGTATATGTTTTTGTGGGTAGAGCCTTTGAGGGCCTAAATGATGGAATCAAGCTACAAAAATCGGCATGCATGTAGAGAACACATAGCACTTGTGCGCCATTATTTTTCGAAAATTAAATTAGTAATTTTATAATTTTTTTATAATTGTCTAAGTGATCAAACCTCAAAAATAGTACATCTTTTGTGGGTAGAGCCTTTGAAGGTCTTAATGCAAAATTATTGAAATGGGTTTTTCATAGAACGTGGAGGTTAGTGTCCTCTTGTGCACCATACAATTTTTTTTTGAAATGATTGAGAATTGAAAAAGTTATGGAAGAAACACTAACAATGTGTTTCACGAGTTAAGGAGGTAGGACAGAAAAGAAATTGAAAGAAAATAGGAAAAATTAATATTTCAAAATAAAAGTTACATATTTGGAATCTGCAGAAAAAATGCTATTTGTGTCTAAGATTTCGTCAAAAATGACTCTGTGTAGCATATTGTAACGAGTGGCTAAGCACAGGCTTCTCCAGAAACTGGAAGAAATACCCAATTAGCTTTGGTTTTTCATTAACATAGCACAGGTTTGGAATTACCGAAGCAAACTCCAAAGCATACACATAGGATTATTGTTGACATGTGAGCATGTGACTCGGCCTGTTTAAATTCAAAAATATTGCCGCGCTTTTAGATTTAACTAACGCGTACGCGTTATATAACTAAATAACGCGTGCACGTTATATCAATAATTAACGCGTACGCGTTATATAACTACATAACACGTACGTGTTATATAGTTACAAAACGCGCTCGCGTTATTCAAATCATAAAATACATGTTTAATACTTGAGAAAGAGGGGGTGTAGAAGTCAAGGGAAATTTTGTTTAATATTTGAGAAGGGGTGGGGAAGGGTCAAGGGAATCTATGGTTAATATTTAATAGGGGTGGGAAAGGGTCAAGGGCTTAGAAGGATGTTGGAAGCTTGAGTGGGGAGAGATGAAGGGAATGAGAACATGATGGGCTACAGGGGGTGAAGGGAAGTGGAGCTTGAGAGCACTATTAGGAGTAGAATAGGTTCTGAAGAGGTATAGGGTTAGAAGTTGAAAGTGAGACTTGAGTGACAAGGGGGATGTGAGAGAGAAATAAAGAATACAAGGGGGGGAGAGACATAGAGCGAGGGAGGGAGAGGGACAATGGGGAGGAATGGATTTGGAGGGAGTGAGAGATAGATGGGGATAGAACGAAATAAGAGATAGGAAGGGAGGGACAGAAAGTGTTGGTGGGAGACATGCAGAGAGTGGTGGCGATGGAGAGAGAGGGAGTGATGGAGAGATTGGGATAGGTTGAGGGAAAGATGAGGGAGGGATAGAAGGTGAGAGACAGGCGATGAGAGAGGGAGGGAGAGAAGGTAGGGTGAGGGATGGAGGGAGAAAGTTGGAGATAGATATGGATGGAGGGGGTATGGGTTTGAGAATGGAAAGTGACATAATGTGTGTGTATGTGTGTGTGTTTGAGAGAGAGAGAGAGACAGAGAGAGAGAGAGAGAGAGAGAGAGAGATTGATGGTTGGGGAGAGAGAGACTAGAGGGAGTTGTGAGCATCATATTCTCCATCAGCATCATATTCTTCATCATCATCATCTTCATGACCATCATCGTCATCATCAACATCTTCATCATCATCACCATCATCATCATCATCATCATATTCCTCATCAAATCAAAATCTCCATCATCATTATCATCATCATGATCATCATCTAAACATCACCATCACCATCATCATCAACATCTTCATCATCATCACCATCACCATCATCATCAAAATCTTCATCGTCATCACCATCACCATCACCATCACCATATTCATCATCATTGTCATCTCTAGGTTCCCCATCAACATCAACATCTCCATCATCATCATCTTCTTCATCATCATCATCTTCATCACCATCATCATCATCATCAACATCTTCATCATCATCACCATCATCATCATCATCATTATCTTCCTTGAATCAGATCAACATATCCATCATGTCACCATCATCTTCTGAACATCATCATCTAAACATCACCATCACCATCACCATCATCATCATCATCTTCATCATCATTACCATCACCATCATCATCAACATCTTCATTGTCATCACCATCATCATCATCATCATCATTGGCATTTGTAGGTTCCTCATCAACATCTCCATCATTATCATCTTCTCCATCATCATCATCTTCATCACCATCATCATCAGCATCAACATCTTCATCATCATCACCATAATCATCATCTTCATCGTCATCAGGTCAACATCTCCATCATCATCATCTTCTTCATCATCTTCACCATCATCATCATCATCATCATCATCTTCATCGCCATCTCCATCATCTCCATCATCTCCATCATCATCACCATCACCATCATCATCATCTTCATGACCATAAACATCTTCATCATCATTGTCATCTCCCCCTTCCTCATCAACATCTCCATCATCATCATCATCATCATCATCATCACCATCTGAACATCACCATCACCATCATCGTCAACATCTTCATCATCATCATCATCATCATCAGCATCATCATCAGCATCAGCATCATCATCAAAATCTTCATCGTCATCACCATCACCATCTTCATCATCATTGTCATCTCTAGGTTCCCCATCAACACATCTCCATCATCGTCATCTTCTTCATCATCATCATCTTCATCACCATCATCATCGTCATCTTCTTCATCATCATCATCTTCATCACCATCATCATCGTCATCAACATCTTCATCATCATCACCACCATCATCATCATCATCTTCCTCATCAGATCAACATCTCCATCATGTCACCATCATCTTCATCATCATCATCATCATCATCATCATCATCATTACCAACACCATCATCATCAACATCTTCATCGTCATCACCATCATCATTGGCATCTGTAGGTTCCTCATCAACATCTCCATCATCGTCATCATTGGCATCTGCAGGTTCCTCATCAACATATCCATCATCGTCATTTTCTCCATCATCATCACCATCATCACCATCATGATCTTCTGAACATCATCATGATCATCATCTAAACATCACCATCACCATCATCGTCAACATCTTCATCATCATCGCCATCAGCATCATCATCAAAATCTTCATCGTCATCACCGTCACCATCTTCATCATCATTGTCATCTCTAGGTTCCCCATCAACACATCTCCATCATCATCATCTTCTTCATCATCATCATCTTCATCACCATCATCATCGTCATCAACATCTTCATCATCATCACCATCATCATCATCATCATCTTCCTCATCAGATCAACATCTCCATCATGTCACCATCATCTTCGTCATCATCATCATCATCATCATTACCAGCACCATCATCATCAACATCTTCATCGTCATCACCATCATCATTGGCATCTGTAGGTTCCTCATCAACATCTCCATCATCATCATCATTGGCATCTGCAGGTTCCTCATCAACATATCCATCATTGTCATTTTCTCCATCATCATCACCATCATCACCATCATGATCTTCTGAACATCATCATGATCATCATCTCAACATCACCATCACCATCATCGTCAACATCTTCATCATCATCGCCATCAGCATCATCATCAAAATCTTCATCGTCATCACCATCACCATCACCATCACCATCACCATCTTCATCATCATTGTCATCTCTAGGTTCCCCATCAACACAACATCTCCATCATCATCATCTTCTTCATCATCATCATCTTCATCTCCATCATCGTCCTCATCAACATCTTCATCATCATCACCATCATCACCATCATCATCATCATCTTCCTCATCAGATCAACATCTCCATCATGTCACCATCATCTTCATCACCATCATCATCACCATCATCATCAACATCTTCATCACCATCATCATCAACATCTTCATCATCATCACCATCATCTTCATCAACATTATCATCTTTATCATCTTCATCTGCATCATGATCATCTTCATTGTCATCACCCTCCTCCTCCTCATCATCTTTATCATCTTCATCTACATCATGATCATCTTCATTGTCATCACCCTCCTCCTCCTCATCATCTTGTGCACTTATGCACTTAGGGATTAATATTTAGAAGAGGGTCTAAAGGCCTTTATGGGGGAGGGGCTCTAGGAACAAGGTAAGACAGAGAGGGCAGGGGGGAGGGATAAAGGCGTAGAGGGTTAGTGATTAAGGGAGAAGAAGGGAGAGAGTGCTATAGGGAGGGATAATGACGAAGATAAAGAGAAGGTGGAGAGATGGAGAGTGGGGTGGTAGAGACATGGCTGAAGGGAGAGAAAGAAACATGAAAGAAACATGTAGGGAGAATGAGGGACAGATATTTAGAAAGAGATAGGGGGTATCTAGGGATTATTGGGAGAGAGCTAGGGGGTATTAAACCATACAAAACATTTGTTTTGTATGCAATCATATAAATTATTAGTTTTCTTTGATTTTGTTCGTTGCCCTAGCCGTGCACCTAACCTATTTATTGTGCTTGACTATATCGCGTTCGCGTTTTTTAACTACATATCGCGCACGCGTTTTGGAACTCCAGAAATAATGGACTGTTGCTGTCCGAGAGCAACTTCACTCTGTCCGAACGAAAGCAACAATCCCGCGATTTTTCGAACAGCACGAGCCCGCGTCTGAAAATTTTCACATTCTACACCAACTCCATCATTTTTTTTATGCAGGTGCAGCATTGAGGACATCTTTCATGGTTGCTCACTGTGGTGTTGGGTTATATGGCCATATTTGAAGAAAATAATTAGCAAGCTTGAAGAATCTCCAATTGAAGAACACCAAAGATAAGGCCTTTGAAAGATTCATTTTGCCTATATTTGAGGAGCACACAAGGTAAGATATCAAGCTTCAAGACCAACAAGGAAGAACTTCCATTTGCTTATTATTGAAGAGCTTGTAATTGAGGAGCAACAAAAACAAACTATATTGAATTGATCATTGTGGTGATGGGGAATGCACGTAACCGAGTAAACAAATCCACAAGGAAGAAGAGACCTCAAGAAGTCATTGAAGAAGAGAAAGAAAAGAAAAGAATATACATGATGAATCGGAGGCTTTCTTTGGAAACTAATCCAAATCCAATTGTAGAGGATACCATGGTTCATCCTATTAATCCACGACAAGAGGGACCTTCAATTTCCACAATAGTTGTTGAACAAGCACCCCATGGAAGTAATCAAGAAGCAAAACGTAGGTGCTCATTAGGGGATGTTTCAATTCCCACTTCAAGTCAAAGTGATAAGTTACCATCTCAAGATGAAGCTCACGAAGAAACACACAATTTGCTATCCGGATGTGGTTATACAAGCGATGAAGTCAGAGAGGCGTTGGACATTTTGCCTACTGTTGAAGAAGAGAATGTTATCCACACCATCGATGAGGATGTTGGACTTCCACAAGGGGATGTTGGACTTCCACAGACCATGGATGAGGATGTTGGACTTCCACCATCCAACTACCAGGAAGAGAATGAAGGACACCAAGCTACTACTGAAACGCCAGAGCGTCTTGGTGATGTGCTACATGGTACAATTCCAACCCCCTTACCTCCATTAGCAAGCACACGTCGAAGAACTCCGAAGCGTATACAAGTTGATGAAAGACTTATGAATTCCATTGAAGGTACGCTATCTAAACGTAGTATTGCTTATCAAACTCAACAGATACTTGATAAATATTTTGAACATTCTAAATGTGATGGAGATAAATGTAGATTATTTTTATCATTGTTAAAATCTAGGAGCATGAATGTTGTTAGGAAAAAGTTAGGGATAAAGATGATAAAGAATTCTGAACCAAGTTCTCATATAGTTAAAAGCCTAGTAGATGCATTTGGTAAAATTGGTAAGAACACACGTTCAAAGGACCGCAATGCTGCTCGTCGTGTGTTGTCACAATCAATTGCAGATAAGAACACCAGGGCCCTTCGTATTCTCAGGCCTACATCGAAACTAGTTAATTTGAATGTAAAAACCCTCCGTAGGTATTCTATTAGAAGAGAACATCTTGACACAACCGATCAGACAGATTTTTGGGCCTTTGTTGGTCGGTTGCCACGTCGTGACATGAAGCTAGTTGATGCAGTAAAGGGACTAGTGCATAGTTTTTGGCATGATCACACAAGGCCTTCTTCAAACCGAAAGGATGTACTAAAACTAAGAAGGGGTTCAAAGGATCGTGAGCCACATACTAAGCATCTTCTTGATATAACACAGACAGAGCTTTACGAAAAATTTAAGATTGAGCATAGACAATTGAACTTGGGGCAAAGATCTTTTGAGAAATGTAAGCCATGGTATGTTAGAATAAATACTCTTCGTAACACTTGTTGTTGTCGATACCATGTAGAATATGAATATTACTATGAAACATTTTTGTACATTCGTCGTGTGTTGCATACTAACATTGTGCAGGATTGCTCCATGACAATACCACCGACTTCATCAAGAGAATTCATTCATAGCATCATGTGCAATAGGCCCGAGGGGCAAACATACTATGCAAAATCTTGTTTGGATGGAACATGCTCCAACTGTGCTGGAATGGCATTATTGAGCCAATGTATGCACGAGAATGGAGACAGTGAATTTGGGAAAATGGTTACAGACATGAAAAGTTTCAAATATATCAACTATGAAATAGTCCCAGGGAAAGAAAGCAAAAAAATACAATTGGTGACATCTCAGGTATGCATTTATATCTATAAAATTATGTTGTAACGGTTACATTTCAATCCTTACTTACAACAAAAAACTGACATTGAGATCATTTTGTGTCTCCAGGTACAAGTTAGTGACTTCATCAAGGAATTTATTGAAAAGACACATCAATATGTTCAGCATGTCCACGTGGCACGATGGCAGGATGAGAAGTTTAGAATATGCAGAGATACATTTCCCCTTGGTACTATACTTTCAGTTGTTGATTTTGCCGAGAACTACACTCTGCAACCTCAAAATGAGATCCAAAGTCAGTATTATCACTCTGAGCAGGTTTCCTTGATGGTCCATATCACATACAGGCATGGCCCAAATAGCACTGAAGAGCGAAGAGAAATTCTGAAGGAATATCACTTCTACATAAGTGATGATAGGTGCCACGACTTCCACTATGTACGTCATTGCTTCATCATGTTCTATGATCACTTGAAGGGAAGGAACATACAGATGGACCGACACTGGATTTGGTCTGATGGGTGTGCTGGTCAGGTCAAAAATGCACGCATATTTCAGTGGTTGTGTTCATTGCATAAAAACTACAAAGTGCCACATATGTGGAACTATTTTGAGACTGGGCATGGTAAAGGAGAGCATGATGGAGCCGGAGCATGTGTCAAAACAGCCCTACGAAGAGAGGAATTGAAAGTATCTACAGAATCTACTATTCTAAATGCTCAATCTATAGTCAGGTGGTGCACGTCAGTAATGGGAGAGGAATCAACTATGCGAGTAGAATCCACAAGAAAGAGACATGTGGAGAGATTTTTTTGGGAGGTGGTAGACATAGATCGTTCACATGCATGGGAATGCAAGACTGTGCCTGGGACTCGTGGCTTTCATTCGGTTCGAAGCTCTGATAACCCAGTATTTGAAATTTGGACCAGAAAACTTGCTTGTTTTTGCCCGCCTTGTTGTGATGGTGACTGGGATGGGTGTGAATCATTGGATTGGGTTGATGGATGGGATCGCATATCACTTCCACTTGATCAGCGTGCAATTGTTGAGTTAACTCCGTTGGAAGAAGACCAATCATCTATTTCTGCAGATTTTGATCATGTATCAGACCTTGTACAACCCGGTATGATGCATTTCCTTAACATTTTTTGTTTGTTTACGTAGTCTTCAAATGCACATTAATGGCCTTGTATCGCACGAAAAATATTTTGATCATATACCTACAATCATATAATGCAGGGCACATATACGCAGTGGTTGCCTCAAAAGATACTGAATGGGGTGATGAATACTGGTTGGCACGCTGTATAGATGGAAAGCAAACCCTCATTGTGTCCATGACTGACGATGAAAACAACCACTTTCCAACTGGTTCTATGGTTGTTAAAGGTGAATACTTGACACGGGACAACAATGGAAGAAAGAAGGGTGGATATGTTTACAGGGATTACAAACCAGGTGCAAGTGTATATCACTTTACCAACTTAATCATTGGCACAAACCTTCAGGTACGAACAATGCCTAGTCGAAATACATCGAAGGTACGCTACTTCTTACCGGATACAGAGCACGAGAGACTAATGGAGACCATCAGTATAAGAGATGATCCGGAGGGCTTGGTTGTATGATAATAGGTGGGATCTAGCATGATGAGGTACGTTACATACTTTTAATACTATACTATTTTCACTATTTGTAATTGAATATTGATATATGTTCAATTTTCACATGTATGTTTCATATGAATATGTCAATTTTGCGTTCTTGATATGCCAAATTTACAAGAGATGGATTAAAATTATATTATGTTCATATGATCAGTAAACCATATATTAATCATGTTTGAGAGGTTGCTTAGCTAACTTTAAGGGCATTTAAGCTCTATGTTAAGCCCAACTAAATCCTTATGAATCACTAGACAATCGAATTGGTTCCTTGAGTAATTCAAATTTCTTTATGTAAAACCATTTTTCATTCATTTTAGTATGAAATCAAGTTTTTAGTATTTTTTTCTCTTTACTGGCTCTATTCTAGTTTCCTTTGAAAAATTGCTCAAAGTATTGTTGTTCTTAGTTTTATGAACCTATTTGTGATCTCTTTCATGTGATCATAAGATTTTACACATCACTGCCATAACCACTAGACAATTGTACACTATACAACTATGAAAGTCTCTCTTAATCTAGCGACAACCACCTTTTACCCATTTCTATAGAATTTATTTTCTTTAATAATTTTCTAATCCAAATTTTAATAGCTATTACATTTTCACTATACAACTATGAAAGTCTCTAGTGACAACCACCTTTTACCCATTTTTATTATACATCTCTAAGTTATCCACACAAAAACACACACATATATATATAATAATTATTGTGTATTCATAGTCAAAACTAAAAAATATATGGATTAAAGTGGATAAACATTAAACTAAAATTATAATAATTGTGTTTTTTAATCCATTTTTTACATATGATCAGTAAACCCTAAAATTATATTATGTTCATCATGTTGGTTATTGGCTTCACCCAACAAAATTAATTCAATTCATGCTCACTATATTAAACAATACACTTATATTAAATTTAATTCATGTCTTGTTAAATATTTCATAATGAATTAGCTAGTTGAGAGCACCACCTTAGACAAAGCCATCATCATCATGGACCTGCAAAACCCTAGTTTCCAAAGTGTCTAGGCAGGTTCGGGCTAGGAACACTAGCCATACCCGCCCGGTGGATGATTTTCCAAAGTTGACCCCCGTGTGCAAAAATTGCACACTCCCACACTGAGCAAAACCCTAGTTTCAAAGATGGACCTGCAAGGTGACACATGGGTCACCGGGTAGGAGGGGAGGGGCACCCCTGGCACTATCCCGGTGTGCTGAATCCAACGGAGTCGACGGTTCGTCGATCCGAGCCACGGTCTTCATTCTATGGCTCGTCCCGTCTCACTACCAGAAGGCCTTCAGGGACACCTGCTGGATACCTACCGGGGGCATAGAACTCCAACCATGCAACAAAACCGGGTTCCGGGGAGACCTGCAGGTGTGTCTAGACAGGTTCGGGCTAGGAACACTAGCCATACTTGCCCGGTGGATGATTTTCCAAAGTTGACCCCCGTGTGCAAAAATTGCACACTCCCACACTGAGCAAAACCCTAGTTTCCAAGATGGACCTGCAAGGTGACACATGGGCCACCGGGTAGGAGGGGAGGGGCATCCCTGGCACTATCCCGGTGTGCTGAATCCAACGGAGTCGACGGTTCGTCGATCCGAGCCACGGTCTTCATTCTATGGCTCGTCCCGTCTCACTACCAGAAGGCCTTCAGGGACACCTGCTGGATACCTACCGGGGGCATAGAACTCCAACCATGCAACAAAACCGGGTTCTGGGGAGTCCTGCAGGTGTGTCTAGACAGGTTCGGGCTAGGAACACTAGCCATACTTGCCCGGTGGATGATTTTCCAAAGTTGACCCCTGTGTGCAAAAATTGCACACTCCCACACTGAGCAAAACCCTAGTTTACGAAATGAATGCACAATGAAGCCACTGGGCCATGGGGAGACGAGGGAGAGGGCCCCCTAGAGGTAATCGCACGCTAGGAGACCAACGGATTCGACGGTTCGTCTGTCCGACGTCCGGTTTCCGAGTTATGTCGAGTTGCAAGTCGCATGAAAATGTCGTTCAGGGACACTTGGTGAATTTCCGTCCGGGAGCCAAAAAGCAAACGAAGCAGGAAGATTGCGTGCCGTTGGCTCCTGCAAGTGTGTGTGGGCAATGCCGACGTGGGAACACTGCCGGGAGCCATAAATCCATGATAGTAAATTAATTCATGACAAAAAAAACTGAATTATTCCTTTCAATGGATGTGGTTTTCAATTTCCTATATTGTTAGGTCAATTTGGCACATTCATTGAAAGAAATTGTAGACTTTAATGATGATCACAACAAGTGTGTTTGTTAAAACCTTGTGAAATAGAGCATCAAAAGACCTACATTGTAGGCCATATAATTGTGTTTGTTTACCTTTTGTTTGATGGACCATGCACAATAAGTAATAAAATAATTTTTGAAGTAGGTCATTTCATTTTTCTGATTTTTTCTTTGGTGGTGTTGAAAAAGACCATTGTTCTTATTGATGGGATTTCATGTGCTTATGATTCTTTGGATAATCTGGACACATACAAGGACACCATTATTAGACTAATTCATTATAAACAATTTAATATGAGTAATCTACATAAATGAATTGAAAAATTAACAAAAATAACAAACAACCCATATACCTTGGAATATAACACAAGAGTGACCATGTTAGGCAATCTTACTTATCTACTTACCTATGGTCATCTAAGTAGACCATTTGGATCATGTCTATTACTAATGATCTCCATTAACTTTTCATGTTCACAATGAGGCTTGAAGTATCATACCTTTGATGGGTGCTTCCTTGGCATTGTTTGTAGTTTGGGGTTTGTATCGAAAACTAAGTTTGTAAAGTGGTATATAGATTCACCTAGTCTAATCTTGAAATACATAACCAACCTTCTTCCATGTTTGGTCATCCAGTGTTAGATATTATCCTTTAATAACCATCAAACTGATTACAAGTTGATCACCATTGTCATCTATTAGTGAGACATGAGGGTTTGGTTCGCCTTTAAGGAACATGCCAACAAATAGTGAGTGCCCCATTAATTATCTTTCAGGGAAACCATTGCATATATGTTCATTTTAAAAAACATCAGTTCCAACGTGTGAGTCCACTAAATAGACAAAATGTAATGTATTCATGCTAGTTGATAAGATTTAATCTCATATTCACAAAACTTGGTTGTACAAGATTTGAGACATGATCATAATGTGGTGAAATGGTTGATTAGTCCTCATCCAACTAGGATAATTACGCAAACTTATGAATGCCTATTGTGACAAGCAATCCATTGATTTCAACTCCATCAAATTTCTGTTTGATGGATGATGTTTGCAAGGTGATCAAGTTTAACCCACCAATGCGAGATTGCATGCAATTACACTGAGCAAAACCCTAGTTTACGAAATGAATGCACAATGAAGCCACTGGGCCATGGGGAGATGAGGGAGAGGGCCCCCTAGAGGTAATCGCATGCCAGGAGACCAACGGAGTCGACGGTTCGTCGGTCCGACGTCCGGTTTTCGAGTTATGTCGAGTTGCAAGTCGCATGAAAATGCCGTTCAGGGACACTTGGTGAATTTCCGTCCGGGAGCCAAAAAGCAAACGGAGCAGGAAGATTGCGTGCCGTTGGCTCCCGCAAGTGTGTGTGGGAAATGCCGACGTGGGAACACTGCCAACACTGGCTCGGGGGAGGTTTTTGCAGAGTTGACCTACCAATGCGAGATTGCATGCAATTACACTGAGCAAAACCCTAGTTTACGAAATGAATGCACAATGAAGCCACTGGGCCATGGGGAGACGAGGGAGAGGGCCCCCTAGAGGTAATCGCACGCCAGGAGACCAACGGAGTCGACGGTTCGTCGGTCCGACGTCCGGTTTCCGAGTTATGTCGAGTTGCAAGTCGCATGAAAATGCCGTTCAGGGACACTTGGTGAATTTCCGTCCGGGAGCCAAAAAGCAAACGGAGCAGGAAGATTGCGTGCCGTTGGCTCCCGCAAGTGTGTGTGGGCAATGCCGACGTGGGAACACTGCCAACACTGGCTCGGGGGAGGTTTTTGCAGAGTTGACCCACCAATGCGAGATTGCATGCAATTACACTGAGCAAAACCCTAGTTTATGAAATGAATGCACAATGAAGCCACTGGGCCATGGGGAGACGAGGGAGAGGGCCCCCTAGAGGTAATCGCACGCCAGGAGACCAACGGAGTCGACGGTTCGTCGGTCCGACGTCCGGTTTCCGAGTTATGTCGAGTTGCAAGTCGCATGAAAATGCCGTTCAGGGACACTTGGTGAATTTCCGTCCGGGAGCCAAAAAGCAAACGGAGCAGGAAGATTGCGTGCCGTTGGCTCCCGCAAGTGTGTGTGGGCAATGCCGACGTGGGAACACTGCCAACACTGGCTCGGGGGAGGTTTTTGCAGAGTTGACCCACCAATGCGAGATTGCATGCAATTACACTGAGCAAAACCCTAGTTTACGAAATGAATGCACAATGAAGCCACTGGGCCATGGGGAGACGAGGGAGAGGGCCCCCTAGAGGTAATCGCATGCCAGGAGACCAACGGAGTCGACGGTTCGTCGGTCCGACGTCCGGTTTCCGAGTTATGTCGAGTTGCAAGTCGCATGAAAATGCCGTTCAGGGACACTTGGTGAATTTCCGTCCGGGATCCAAAAAGCAAACGGAGCAGGAAGATTGCGTGCCGTTGGCTCCCGCAAGTGTGTGTGGGCAATGCCGACGTGGGAACACTGCCAACACTGGCTCGGGGGAGGTTTTTGCAGAGTTGACCCACCAATGCGAGATTGCATGCAATTACACTGAGCAAAACCCTAGTTTACGAAATGAATGCACAATGAAGCCACTGGGCCATGGGGAGACGAGGGAGAGGTCCCCCTAGAGGTAATCGCACGCCAGGAGACCAACGGAGTCGACGGTTCGTCGGTCCGACGTCCGGTTTCCGAGTTATGTCGAGTTGCAAGTCGCATGAAAATGCCGTTCAGGGACACTTGGTGAATTTCCGTCCGGGATCCAAAAAGCAAACGGAGCAGGAAGATTGCGTGTCGTTGGATCCCGCAAGTGTGTGTGGGCAATGCCGACGTGGGAACACTGCCAACACTGGCTCGGGGGAGGTTTTTGCAGAGTTGACCCACCAATGCGAGATTGCATGCAATTACACTGAGCAAAACCCTAGTTTACGAAATGAATGCACAATGAAGCCACTGGGCCATGGGGAGACGAGGGAGAGGGCCCCCTAGAGGTAATCGCACGCCAGGAGACCAACGGAGTCGACGGTTCGTCGGTCCGACGTCCAGTTTCCGAGTTATGTCGAGTTGCAAGTCGCATGAAAATGCCGTTCAGGGACACTTGGTGAATTTCCGCCCATTTTATAATTTAAGCCACTTTTAAATATTTGAACTTCCATATTATTTTTGAAAGAGTATAATATTTCAAAACTCCTAAAGAGACAAAAACACATGATCAAAACTCCTAAGGCTGTAATTTAGAGTAGTAATAATGGGGGGTGATGGAGTTGAATTTGATCCTATGGAAGATAATGATACTAATATTATTGAGAATAAAGGGATAATAGGTTGATCCATGACACCTTTGTTTGCATGGATGAGGATGCACCTATGTATGAGACCTATGATAATATTCATGATGTACATCTTATTGATAAGGCACACAAAGGCCTATACAAGAGATCAAAGATGGGTCACTTTGTCTACTAATTTGATGTTGATAAAATTGAAGGTATTGAATGACATTTCAAACAATAGTATGACAAAGATCCTAATGTATACACAAGGTTAATATATAAGGTGCCCCATAAGGTTCTTTGTCATATCCCTATAATTCTAGGTTTTTGATGATTGTTTAGGTTAAAAAACATAGCACATTATATGGATTATCATGTACAAAGATAAGTGAAGATGGTATTATATGAGTGGCTACAAATGGTTCTCAATTTACGATCATCAAGGAAATATTACCCATTTTTTAAGAAGAACCTCATAATGTTAGACTTTCATTGGTAGTTGATGGCAATGGGTGTGCATGAGTGAGTTCGTTGAAACCTTGAAAACATTGTATTGCATTTAGTTTGATTAAATTACACGAGCAAGAACTTTGACATAACTTGTAATGATCATCCAAAATCACAAATTTTAATTAGATACCAATTAGTGCATGCATGTAGTGAATTCGTTGAAACCTTTGAATATAATAGTTTGTTCTTTTGACATAGTGCATTCATGAGTAATAGATAATCCACACAAATCAACACATTAGAATGACACAAGTACATGTATCCAAAAGTACATATATATCCAAAAGTGCATGTCTCCAAAAGTACATGTATATCCAAAAGTCTCCAAAAGTGCATGTCTCCAAAAGTACATGTATATCCAAAAGTATCGAAAAGTACATGTATCCAATGAAGTCAATGTACATGTCTCCAAAAGTACATGCACAATAAAGTCAATGTACATGTCTCCAAAACTGAATGTATCGAA
Source organism: Larix kaempferi (assembly GCA_027924585.1). NCBI lineage: Eukaryota > Viridiplantae > Streptophyta > Pinopsida > Pinales > Pinaceae > Larix > Larix kaempferi. The sequence continues at coordinate 4,604,624 of BSBM01000426.1, read as the reverse complement.
AAGTACATATATATATACAAAAGTATCCAAAAGCACATGTGTCCAAAACTATCCAAAACTATCAAAACTCAAACTTTCTCTTGTTCTTTCCCGACGTTGATACCTGTGTATAGTGATGAGTTTGTTGATTCAGGCATGGAGGAGGAGGATCAAGGCAGTGATGAGTTTGCATCTATGTGTCTCAATGTCTCATTGTGTTTTGTGATTGTGAATGACAAATGTGTTGTGATTTGTGAATGATCTAATTTCTATTGAATATTTCATATTTGTAATTGTAAATGTAATTTCTATTGAATATTTGTAATTGTAAATGTTAAATTTTATTGGATGATCTATATGTCTATATTTTTAAATTTTAATATATTTTAAAAATATATTAATTCCGGGGGTCACCGTGTCCTACGTGTCATAATTCCGGGGGTCACCGTGTCTAGTGGGGACCAGGGATCAAATTTGAAGGGTGGGGTCCCATTTCACTATGAAGGGCTATGAGATATTGAACACTATTGAAGGGCTATGAGAAATTTATTAATATTTATTCTATGTGTATATATGGATGTGTTCATGTTGTATGGATTGGATTCTAGGTTAACCGAGGCCTTTTTAGAGCAAAGAATGGGGTAATTACTATTTGGGAACAAGTTTTTTATCAAATGTAAATTGCGGTGATGGAAGATATTGAGGGTGCCACATGTTGTGGAGAAAGTAGTATTGATTCCTATGACGTAATAGGGAGTTCAAAAAGTCTGGTTTCAAGTATTGTCATGCGTAGCTCGATTGATTTTTCTCGCGCTAGGGTTGTAGCAACTGTTATGGCCATTACTGTTAAAAGGATTGATGGGGTGGAATCCCGTGAAACGATGAGTTCTTTTGTTAAGACGTAGATTCAGTGAAATCTGGTGGGAGTCTTATGTTCATTTTATGCACAAAATTCGATTACTTGATTTTGTTGCATTGTTAACTCTCCTCCTAGTCATAGCTACAATCTCTTATATAATTGTGAAGGTTATCAATCCACTCAATATATTAAAGTTGTAGTAGGCCAAAATCATCCACATATTTATTGTACTCACAAATGTGACATTCCAATTTCTATGTAGAGCGCCCATTAACATTAGATTGTATGGGACATGTTTTTGAGGAGATGATGTCATTATCTCATAACAACAAGCTTTTTATCCATAAATATGTCATCTACAAGCCAACGGAATTGTTCCTAATCCTTTATAAAACTTTGTCATAATTATATCAATACCAACATCCCTACCTATTGACTTAGCTTAGAAGATATTACACCTTCGGATAACCAAACCTGATTCCAAGGTTGGTAATCATAAACGTAAAAGCATCATCATAAGGAAATAGCATGTTGTGTTGAGGAAATTCCTTTTTTTCCATTTCCTTCTCAGTATAATATTTGGTTGTGGATCATTTAAAATGTATAATTTATTTTAATATAATTGGGAAGCTAAATTCAAATTCATTAATTTATTAATATGATTTGATTTTTTTATTAATAATAAGTTATTCTTTTCATTTGAAAATGTAATAGTACATCAAAATTTCAATGTTTACTAACGTAGTAAAGTTGAGAGGCTTTATTTTTCAGTGGATATAGCAGACCTGTAAATTCATAGGATGTCAAAAATCTAGTCAGCCTTGAAGTTGAGCTCCTCAAAGAAAACGAATTTCTTTAAATATGTTTATGGCAGGCTGGCATTGCCAGCTTCGCTCCGCAAACTATCCTGGAGGACTGGAGGAGATAGGGTAGGTGGAACTTGGAAGTAGCTCAACCACAGTGGAATAGGGGTATAAGAAAAAGCTTGTTTCTATTCATGCAATATGGTCGGAGCCATGGAAGCATGGAATTCCAGCATTGACTTGATACAACAAAGAAAACAAAAGGTGGAACTTGGGAGCTGCAGGATTGACTTGATACAACAAAGAAAACACAGGGTGTGAGGCTGGGAGCCGTAGATGGTAGGATTAACTTGATACAACAAAGAAAACACAGGTCTATAGGTAGGGGCCACGGGCAGGAGCAACAACCTGCAACATTACAAGAAGTTTATGGATTGTGGATTTTGTCTGAAATGCCAAATTCGCGTGGGCATATTAACATAATATATTATACATTGAATACTCAATTAACTCACGGAGTCAGCATTCACGAATTGGTATGTGATAACTTGTAACTTGGTAAGCCCGCTAGCAACAACACGTATGAGCCACCTTCCAGGTTTAATAATTTTGTTGATGCCATTAAATGTGTTAAACACGTAAGCGCTCGCTACAAACACGAGAACTTCGAAGCGTTCAAGCCATGGGCTACTCAGTGTAAGCCCGTCCACGTAAGTTGCTCAATGATATTATTAGAGGCCCAATGGTCCATGATCCATGGATGATCGAACACGTGGATATTGGAGAGTAAGCGAGTCCCACTCCCAAGTCACCTAGCTAGTAGCCGCATTCCCAATTTCCCACTAAAAATTGTTGATGGGTGAAATTTGAAGCTACCCTTCTGTTGCAATTTTAAACAGTAGTGGTTAATTTAATTATTGAAGGGCTTACCATGAAATTAAATTTTTTTTGCATGGTAAAATTTGAAGTGGCCTTCTATGACGCGTGGGTAAAATTTGAAGTGGCCTGAAGGCTTCAAATTTGAAGCCTGGTGGGGACACTCGTGTCCCGTGTCCTCGTGTCGGGTGACTTAGAAAGGGGGGAGTTTTAATTTTTTCAATTTTTGGTTTGATTATGAAGTTTTGAGTTTTTTGAAAAGGGTTTCATTTTGAGGTGTGAATTTAATTACAAATTGGGTTATTCCCAATTTGATCAATATTACAAAACTAGGTTAAACAATAAAAAAAATAGTAATTTGGATTAAAAAATCACAAAAAAATGATTTGGGTGAATAAATTACCTGACTAGATGAGAATGCACCGGTGAATTTGTCTCCTCTCCAGCTAAATCGAGCAACACGGATAGTTGAGTGGGCCACAAAGCGTCCTCGTCCAGGGTCAATTTCGCCTCTATTCGCGTTTCTGATGCGTGAGTGTCGCGGGTGGTCGGCAATCGGCCGACTGTGTTTTTAAATTCATTTTTAGTTTTATATATCGCGTACGCGATTTGTAGATACATAACGCGTACGCGTTTTTTAACTACATAACGCGTACGCGATATTGTTACCTAGCCTACATGTCCAATGACATGTTAGGCTCGGGTCTTACCATGGCAGGGGGTAAATATCATAAACGCGTTATGTTTTAGGTATCAGGAACGAGATTTGAAAAAAGTAGCATTGCATCTAAAGTGACCCTCATCTTCTTGCACACACCCAAGCATTCTCTTAAGAAATTGGCAATAACAAATACACCAATCTAGTCAATACAAACATGTAGTGAAAACACACAGTGAAAGTAATGAATGAGAGAGAAATCAACTCCCAAGAAAACTGGTATGTCATTGCATTACCCTGAAAATAGAATTTTTATAATAAGTTTGTGACAAATTTGGATATTGCAGATCAATATAGATTGTAGATTTGCCTAGAAAAACTTTCACCACATGAGGGTAGCTAAAAATACTAAATAGACAATAGACAATAGACTAAATCCTGTGTCTCACCACCAGTGCATTAGAAATCCTGATTTGCAACTCCAGTCTTAGAAAATCTCATCTAAGGACATTCGTAAATAGGAAACTCATGTAGCAATGAAATTTACCAATTAGAGCTTGCAAGTTCTAATGGATATACAACCTCAGTGGCCAAACACAGTCGGCCGATTGCCGACCACCCGCGACACTCACGCATCAGAAACGCGAATAGAGGCGAAATTGACCCTGGACGAGGACGCTTTGTGGCCCACTCAACTATCCGTGTTGCTCGATTTAGCTGGAGAGGAGACAAATTCACCGGTGCATTCTCATCTAGTCAGGTAATTTATTCACCCAAATCATTGGATACCTGTGTATAGTGATGAGTTTGTTGATTCAGGCATGGAGGAGGAGGATCAAGGCAGTGATGAGTTTGCATCTATGTGTCTCAATGTCTCATTGTGTTTTGTGATTGTGAATGACAAATGTGTTGTGATTTGTGAATGATCTAATTTCTATTGAATATTTCATATTTGTAATTGTAAATGTAATTTCTATTGAATATTTGTAATTGTAAATGTTAAATTTTATTGGATGATCTATATGTCTATATTTTTAAATTTTAATATATTTTAAAAATATATTAATTCCGGGGGTCACCGTGTCCTACGTGTCATAATTCCGGGGGTCACCGTGTCTAGTGGGGACCAGGGATCAAATTTGAAGGGTGGGGTCCCATTTCACTATGAAGGGCTATGAGATATTGAACACTATTGAAGGGCTATGAGAAATTTATTAATATTTATTCTATGTGTATATATGGATGTGTTCATGTTGTATGGATTGGATTCTAGGTTAACCGAGGCCTTTTTAGAGCAAAGAATGGGGTAATTACTATTTGGGAACAAGTTTTTTATCAAATGTAAATTGCGGTGATGGAAGATATTGAGGGTGCCACATGTTGTGGAGAAAGTAGTATTGATTCCTATGACGTAATAGGGAGTTCAAAAAGTCTGGTTTCAAGTATTGTCATGCGTAGCTCGATTGATTTTTCTCGCGCTAGGGTTGTAGCAACTGTTATGGCCATTACTGTTAAAAGGATTGATGGGGTGGAATCCCGTGAAACGATGAGTTCTTTTGTTAAGACGTAGATTCAGTGAAATCTGGTGGGAGTCTTATGTTCATTTTATGCACAAAATTCGATTACTTGATTTTGTTGCATTGTTAACTCTCCTCCTAGTCATAGCTACAATCTCTTATATAATTGTGAAGGTTATCAATCCACTCAATATATTAAAGTTGTAGTAGGCCAAAATCATCCACATATTTATTGTACTCACAAATGTTGACATTCCAATTTCTATGTAGAGCGCCCATTAACATTAGATTGTATGGGACATGTTTTTGAGGCATGATGTCATTATCTCATAACAACAAGCTTTTTATCCATAAATATGTCATCTACAAGCCAACGGAATTGTTCCTAATCCTTTATAAAACTTTGTCATAATTATATCAATACCAACATCCCTACCTATTGACTTAGCTTAGAAGATATTACACCTTCGGATAACCAAACCTGATTCCAAGGTTGGTAATCATAAACGTAAAAGCATCATCATAAGGAAATAGCATGTTGTGTTGAGGAAATTCCTTTTTTTCCATTTCCTTCTCAGTATAATATTTGGTTGTGGATCATTTAAAATGTATAATTTATTTTAATATAATTGGGAAGCTAAATTCAAATTCATTAATTTATTAATATGATTTGATTTTTTTATTAATAATAAGTTATTCTTTTCATTTGAAAATGTAATAGTACATCAAAATTTCAATGTTTACTAACGTAGTAAAGTTGAGAGGCTTTATTTTTCAGTGGATATAGCAGACCTGTAAATTCATAGGATGTCAAAAATCTAGTCAGCCTTGAAGTTGAGCTCCTCAAAGAAAACGAATTTCTTTAAATATGTTTATGGCAGGCTGGCATTGCCAGCTTCGCTCCGCAAACTATCCTGGAGGACTGGAGGAGATAGGGTAGGTGGAACTTGGAAGTAGCTCAACCACAGTGGAATAGGGGTATAAGAAAAAGCTTGTTTCTATTCATGCAATATGGTCGGAGCCATGGAAGCATGGAATTCCAGCATTGACTTGATACAACAAAGAAAACAAAAGGTGGAACTTGGGAGCTGCAGGATTGACTTGATACAACAAAGAAAACACAGGGTGTGAGGCTGGGAGCCGTAGATGGTAGGATTAACTTGATACAACAAAGAAAACACAGGTCTATAGGTAGGGGCCACGGGCAGGAGCAACAACCTGCAACATTACAAGAAGTTTATGGATTGTGGATTTTGTCTGAAATGCCAAATTCGCGTGGGCATATTAACATAATATATTATACATTGAATACTCAATTAACTCACGGAGTCAGCATTCACGAATTGGTATGTGATAACTTGTAACTTGGTAAGCCCGCTAGCAACAACACGTATGAGCCACCTTCCAGGTTTAATAATTTTGTTGATGCCATTAAATGTGTTAAACACGTAAGCGCTCGCTACAAACACGAGAACTTCGAAGCGTTCAAGCCATGGGCTACTCAGTGTAAGCCCGTCCACGTAAGTTGCTCAATGATATTATTAGAGGCCCAATGGTCCATGATCCATGGATGATCGAACACGTGGATATTGGAGAGTAAGCGAGTCCCACTCCCAAGTCACCTAGCTAGTAGCCGCATTCCCAATTTCCCACTAAAAATTGTTGATGGGTGAAATTTGAAGCTACCCTTCTGTTGCAATTTTAAACAGTAGTGGTTAATTTAATTATTGAAGGGCTTACCATGAAATTAAATTTTTTTTGCATGGTAAAATTTGAAGTGGCCTTCTATGACGCGTGGGTAAAATTTGAAGTGGCCTGAAGGCTTCAAATTTGAAGCCTGGTGGGGACACTCGTGTCCCGTGTCCTCGTGTCGGGTGACTTAGAAAGGGGGGAGTTTTAATTTTTTCAATTTTTGGTTTGATTATGAAGTTTTGAGTTTTTTGAAAAGGGTTTCATTTTGAGGTGTGAATTTAATTACAAATTGGGTTATTCCCAATTTGATCAATATTACAAAACTAGGTTAAACAATAAAAAAAATAGTAATTTGGATTAAAAAATCACAAAAAAATGATTTGGGTGAATAAATTACCTGACTAGATGAGAATGCACCGGTGAATTTGTCTCCTCTCCAGCTAAATCGAGCAACACGGATAGTTGAGTGGGCCACAAAGCGTCCTCGTCCAGGGTCAATTTCGCCTCTATTCGCGTTTCTGATGCGTGAGTGTCGCGGGTGGTCGGCAATCGGCCGACTGTGTTTTTAAATTCATTTTTAGTTTTATATATCGCGTACGCGATTTGTAGATACATAACGCGTACGCGTTTTTTAACTACATAACGCGTACGCGATATTGTTACCTAGCCTACATGTCCAATGACATGTTAGGCTCGGGTCTTACCATGGCAGGGGGTAAATATCATAAACGCGTTATGTTTTAGGTATCAGGAACGAGATTTGAAAAAAGTAGCATTGCATCTAAAGTGACCCTCATCTTCTTGCACACACCCAAGCATTCTCTTAAGAAATTGGCAATAACAAATACACCAATCTAGTCAATACAAACATGTAGTGAAAACACACAGTGAAAGTAATGAATGAGAGAGAAATCAACTCCCAAGAAAACTGGTATGTCATTGCATTACCCTGAAAATAGAATTTTTATAATAAGTTTGTGACAAATTTGGATATTGCAGATCAATATAGATTGTAGATTTGCCTAGAAAAACTTTCACCACATGAGGGTAGCTAAAAATACTAAATAGACAATAGACAATAGACTAAATCCTGTGTCTCACCACCAGTGCATTAGAAATCCTGATTTGCAACTCCAGTCTTAGAAAATCTCATCTAAGGACATTCGTAAATAGGAAACTCATGTAGCAATGAAATTTACCAATTAGAGCTTGCAAGTTCTAATGGATATACAACCTCAGTGGCCAAACACAGTCGGCCGATTGCCGACCACCCGCGACACTCACGCATCAGAAACGCGAATAGAGGCGAAATTGACCCTGGACGAGGACGCTTTGTGGCCCACTCAACTATCCGTGTTGCTCGATTTAGCTGGAGAGGAGACAAATTCACCGGTGCATTCTCATCTAGTCAGGTAATTTATTCACCCAAATCATTGGATACCTGTGTATAGTGATGAGTTTGTTGATTCAGGCATGGAGGAGGAGGATCAAGGCAGTGATGAGTTTGCATCTATGTGTCTCAATGTCTCATTGTGTTTTGTGATTGTGAATGACAAATGTGTTGTGATTTGTGAATGATCTAATTTCTATTGAATATTTCATATTTGTAATTGTAAATGTAATTTCTATTGAATATTTGTAATTGTAAATGTTAAATTTTATTGGATGATCTATATGTCTATATTTTTAAATTTTAATATATTTTAAAAATATATTAATTCCGGGGGTCACCGTGTCCTACGTGTCATAATTCCGGGGGTCACCGTGTCTAGTGGGGACCAGGGATCAAATTTGAAGGGTGGGGTCCCATTTCACTATGAAGGGCTATGAGATATTGAACACTATTGAAGGGCTATGAGAAATTTATTAATATTTATTCTATGTGTATATATGGATGTGTTCATGTTGTATGGATTGGATTCTAGGTTAACCGAGGCCTTTTTAGAGCAAAGAATGGGGTAATTACTATTTGGGAACAAGTTTTTTATCAAATGTAAATTGCGGTGATGGAAGATATTGAGGGTGCCACATGTTGTGGAGAAAGTAGTATTGATTCCTATGACGTAATAGGGAGTTCAAAAAGTCTGGTTTCAAGTATTGTCATGCGTAGCTCGATTGATTTTTCTCGCGCTAGGGTTGTAGCAACTGTTATGGCCATTACTGTTAAAAGGATTGATGGGGTGGAATCCCGTGAAACGATGAGTTCTTTTGTTAAGACGTAGATTCAGTGAAATCTGGTGGGAGTCTTATGTTCATTTTATGCACAAAATTCGATTACTTGATTTTGTTGCATTGTTAACTCTCCTCCTAGTCATAGCTACAATCTCTTATATAATTGTGAAGGTTATCAATCCACTCAATATATTAAAGTTGTAGTAGGCCAAAATCATCCACATATTTATTGTACTCACAAATGTTGACATTCCAATTTCTATGTAGAGCGCCCATTAACATTAGATTGTATGGGACATGTTTTTGAGGCATGATGTCATTATCTCATAACAACAAGCTTTTTATCCATAAATATGTCATCTACAAGCCAACGGAATTGTTCCTAATCCTTTATAAAACTTTGTCATAATTATATCAATACCAACATCCCTACCTATTGACTTAGCTTAGAAGATATTACACCTTCGGATAACCAAACCTGATTCCAAGGTTGGTAATCATAAACGTAAAAGCATCATCATAAGGAAATAGCATGTTGTGTTGAGGAAATTCCTTTTTTTCCATTTCCTTCTCAGTATAATATTTGGTTGTGGATCATTTAAAATGTATAATTTATTTTAATATAATTGGGAAGCTAAATTCAAATTCATTAATTTATTAATATGATTTGATTTTTTTATTAATAATAAGTTATTCTTTTCATTTGAAAATGTAATAGTACATCAAAATTTCAATGTTTACTAACGTAGTAAAGTTGAGAGGCTTTATTTTTCAGTGGATATAGCAGACCTGTAAATTCATAGGATGTCAAAAATCTAGTCAGCCTTGAAGTTGAGCTCCTCAAAGAAAACGAATTTCTTTAAATATGTTTATGGCAGGCTGGCATTGCCAGCTTCGCTCCGCAAACTATCCTGGAGGACTGGAGGAGATAGGGTAGGTGGAACTTGGAAGTAGCTCAACCACAGTGGAATAGGGGTATAAGAAAAAGCTTGTTTCTATTCATGCAATATGGTCGGAGCCATGGAAGCATGGAATTCCAGCATTGACTTGATACAACAAAGAAAACAAAAGGTGGAACTTGGGAGCTGCAGGATTGACTTGATACAACAAAGAAAACACAGGGTGTGAGGCTGGGAGCCGTAGATGGTAGGATTAACTTGATACAACAAAGAAAACACAGGTCTATAGGTAGGGGCCACGGGCAGGAGCAACAACCTGCAACATTACAAGAAGTTTATGGATTGTGGATTTTGTCTGAAATGCCAAATTCGCGTGGGCATATTAACATAATATATTATACATTGAATACTCAATTAACTCACGGAGTCAGCATTCACGAATTGGTATGTGATAACTTGTAACTTGGTAAGCCCGCTAGCAACAACACGTATGAGCCACCTTCCAGGTTTAATAATTTTGTTGATGCCATTAAATGTGTTAAACACGTAAGCGCTCGCTACAAACACGAGAACTTCGAAGCGTTCAAGCCATGGGCTACTCAGTGTAAGCCCGTCCACGTAAGTTGCTCAATGATATTATTAGAGGCCCAATGGTCCATGATCCATGGATGATCGAACACGTGGATATTGGAGAGTAAGCGAGTCCCACTCCCAAGTCACCTAGCTAGTAGCCGCATTCCCAATTTCCCACTAAAAATTGTTGATGGGTGAAATTTGAAGCTACCCTTCTGTTGCAATTTTAAACAGTAGTGGTTAATTTAATTATTGAAGGGCTTACCATGAAATTAAATTTTTTTTGCATGGTAAAATTTGAAGTGGCCTTCTATGACGCCTGGGTAAAATTTGAAATGGCCTGAAGGCTTCAAATTTGAAGCCTGGTGGGGACACTCGTGTCCCGTGTCCTCGTGTCGGGTGACTTAGAAAGGGGGGAGTTTTAATTTTTTCAATTTTTGGTTTGATTATGAAGTTTTGAGTTTTTTGAAAAGGGTTTCATTTTGAGGTGTGAATTTAATTACAAATTGGGTTATTCCCAATTTGATCAATATTACAAAACTAGGTTAAACAATAAAAAAAATAGTAATTTGGATTAAAAAATCACAAAAAAATGATTTGGGTGAATAAATTACCTGACTAGATGAGAATGCACCGGTGAATTTGTCTCCTCTCCAGCTAAATCGAGCAACACGGATAGTTGAGTGGGCCACAAAGCGTCCTCGTCCAGGGTCAATTTCGCCTCTATTCGCGTTTCTGATGCGTGAGTGTCGCGGGTGGTCGGCAATCGGCCGACTGTGTTTTTAAATTCATTTTTAGTTTTATATATCGCGTACGCGATTTGTAGATACATAACGCGTACGCGTTTTTTAACTACATAACGCGTACGCGATATTGTTACCTAGCCTACATGTCCAATGACATGTTAGGCTCGGGTCTTACCATGGCAGGGGGTAAATATCATAAACGCGTTATGTTTTAGGTATCAGGAACGAGATTTGAAAAAAGTAGCATTGCATCTAAAGTGACCCTCATCTTCTTGCACACACCCAAGCATTCTCTTAAGAAATTGGCAATAACAAATACACCAATCTAGTCAATACAAACATGTAGTGAAAACACACAGTGAAAGTAATGAATGAGAGAGAAATCAACTCCCAAGAAAACTGGTATGTCATTGCATTACCCTGAAAATAGAATTTTTATAATAAGTTTGTGACAAATTTGGATATTGCAGATCAATATAGATTGTAGATTTGCCTAGAAAAACTTTCACCACATGAGGGTAGCTAAAAATACTAAATAGACAATAGACAATAGACTAAATCCTGTGTCTCACCACCAGTGCATTAGAAATCCTGATTTGCAACTCCAGTCTTAGAAAATCTCATCTAAGGACATTCGTAAATAGGAAACTCATGTAGCAATGAAATTTACCAATTAGAGCTTGCAAGTTCTAATGGATATACAACCTCAGTGGCCAAACACAGTCGGCCGATTGCCGACCACCCGCGACACTCACGCATCAGAAACGCGAATAGAGGCGAAATTGACCCTGGACGAGGACGCTTTGTGGCCCACTCAACTATCCGTGTTGCTCGATTTAGCTGGAGAGGAGACAAATTCACCGGTGCATTCTCATCTAGTCAGGTAATTTATTCACCCAAATCATTGGATACCTGTGTATAGTGATGAGTTTGTTGATTCAGGCATGGAGGAGGAGGATCAAGGCAGTGATGAGTTTGCATCTATGTGTCTCAATGTCTCATTGTGTTTTGTGATTGTGAATGACAAATGTGTTGTGATTTGTGAATGATCTAATTTCTATTGAATATTTCATATTTGTAATTGTAAATGTAATTTCTATTGAATATTTGTAATTGTAAATGTTAAATTTTATTGGATGATCTATATGTCTATATTTTTAAATTTTAATATATTTTAAAAATATATTAATTCCGGGGGTCACCGTGTCCTACGTGTCATAATTCCGGGGGTCACCGTGTCTAGTGGGGACCAGGGATCAAATTTGAAGGGTGGGGTCCCATTTCACTATGAAGGGCTATGAGATATTGAACACTATTGAAGGGCTATGAGAAATTTATTAATATTTATTCTATGTGTATATATGGATGTGTTCATGTTGTATGGATTGGATTCTAGGTTAACCGAGGCCTTTTTAGAGCAAAGAATGGGGTAATTACTATTTGGGAACAAGTTTTTTATCAAATGTAAATTGCGGTGATGGAAGATATTGAGGGTGCCACATGTTGTGGAGAAAGTAGTATTGATTCCTATGACGTAATAGGGAGTTCAAAAAGTCTGGTTTCAAGTATTGTCATGCGTAGCTCGATTGATTTTTCTCGCGCTAGGGTTGTAGCAACTGTTATGGCCATTACTGTTAAAAGGATTGATGGGGTGGAATCCCGTGAAACGATGAGTTCTTTTGTTAAGACGTAGATTCAGTGAAATCTGGTGGGAGTCTTATGTTCATTTTATGCACAAAATTCGATTACTTGATTTTGTTGCATTGTTAACTCTCCTCCTAGTCATAGCTACAATCTCTTATATAATTGTGAAGGTTATCAATCCACTCAATATATTAAAGTTGTAGTAGGCCAAAATCATCCACATATTTATTGTACTCACAAATGTTGACATTCCAATTTCTATGTAGAGCGCCCATTAACATTAGATTGTATGGGACATGTTTTTGAGGCATGATGTCATTATCTCATAACAACAAGCTTTTTATCCATAAATATGTCATCTACAAGCCAACGGAATTGTTCCTAATCCTTTATAAAACTTTGTCATAATTATATCAATACCAACATCCCTACCTATTGACTTAGCTTAGAAGATATTACACCTTCGGATAACCAAACCTGATTCCAAGGTTGGTAATCATAAACGTAAAAGCATCATCATAAGGAAATAGCATGTTGTGTTGAGGAAATTCCTTTTTTTCCATTTCCTTCTCAGTATAATATTTGGTTGTGGATCATTTAAAATGTATAATTTATTTTAATATAATTGGGAAGCTAAATTCAAATTCATTAATTTATTAATATGATTTGATTTTTTTATTAATAATAAGTTATTCTTTTCATTTGAAAATGTAATAGTACATCAAAATTTCAATGTTTACTAACGTAGTAAAGTTGAGAGGCTTTATTTTTCAGTGGATATAGCAGACCTGTAAATTCATAGGATGTCAAAAATCTAGTCAGCCTTGAAGTTGAGCTCCTCAAAGAAAACGAATTTCTTTAAATATGTTTATGGCAGGCTGGCATTGCCAGCTTCGCTCCGCAAACTATCCTGGAGGACTGGAGGAGATAGGGTAGGTGGAACTTGGAAGTAGCTCAACCACAGTGGAATAGGGGTATAAGAAAAAGCTTGTTTCTATTCATGCAATATGGTCGGAGCCATGGAAGCATGGAATTCCAGCATTGACTTGATACAACAAAGAAAACAAAAGGTGGAACTTGGGAGCTGCAGGATTGACTTGATACAACAAAGAAAACACAGGGTGTGAGGCTGGGAGCCGTAGATGGTAGGATTAACTTGATACAACAAAGAAAACACAGGTCTATAGGTAGGGGCCACGGGCAGGAGCAACAACCTGCAACATTACAAGAAGTTTATGGATTGTGGATTTTGTCTGAAATGCCAAATTCGCGTGGGCATATTAACATAATATATTATACATTGAATACTCAATTAACTCACGGAGTCAGCATTCACGAATTGGTATGTGATAACTTGTAACTTGGTAAGCCCGCTAGCAACAACACGTATGAGCCACCTTCCAGGTTTAATAATTTTGTTGATGCCATTAAATGTGTTAAACACGTAAGCGCTCGCTACAAACACGAGAACTTCGAAGCGTTCAAGCCATGGGCTACTCAGTGTAAGCCCGTCCACGTAAGTTGCTCAATGATATTATTAGAGGCCCAATGGTCCATGATCCATGGATGATCGAACACGTGGATATTGGAGAGTAAGCGAGTCCCACTCCCAAGTCACCTAGCTAGTAGCCGCATTCCCAATTTCCCACTAAAAATTGTTGATGGGTGAAATTTGAAGCTACCCTTCTGTTGCAATTTTAAACAGTAGTGGTTAATTTAATTATTGAAGGGCTTACCATGAAATTAAATTTTTTTTGCATGGTAAAATTTGAAGTGGCCTTCTATGACGCGTGGGTAAAATTTGAAGTGGCCTGAAGGCTTCAAATTTGAAGCCTGGTGGGGACACTCGTGTCCCGTGTCCTCGTGTCGGGTGACTTAGAAAGGGGGGAGTTTTAATTTTTTCAATTTTTGGTTTGATTATGAAGTTTTGAGTTTTTTGAAAAGGGTTTCATTTTGAGGTGTGAATTTAATTACAAATTGGGTTATTCCCAATTTGATCAATATTACAAAACTAGGTTAAACAATAAAAAAAATAGTAATTTGGATTAAAAAATCACAAAAAAATGATTTGGGTGAATAAATTACCTGACTAGATGAGAATGCACCGGTGAATTTGTCTCCTCTCCAGCTAAATCGAGCAACACGGATAGTTGAGTGGGCCACAAAGCGTCCTCGTCCAGGGTCAATTTCGCCTCTATTCGTGTTTCTGATGCGTGAGTGTCGCGGGTGGTCGGCAATCGGCCGACTGTGTTTTTAAATTCATTTTTAGTTTTATATATCGCGTACGCGATTTGTAGATACATAACGCGTACGCGTTTTTTAACTACATAACGCGTACGCGATATTGTTACCTAGCCTACATGTCCAATGACATGTTAGGCTCGGGTCTTACCATGGCAGGGGGTAAATATCATAAACGCGTTATGTTTTAGGTATCAGGAACGAGATTTGAAAAAAGTAGCATTGCATCTAAAGTGACCCTCATCTTCTTGCACACACCCAAGCATTCTCTTAAGAAATTGGCAATAACAAATACACCAATCTAGTCAATACAAACATGTAGTGAAAACACACAGTGAAAGTAATGAATGAGAGAGAAATCAACTCCCAAGAAAACTGGTATGTCATTGCATTACCCTGAAAATAGAATTTTTATAATAAGTTTGTGACAAATTTGGATATTGCAGATCAATATAGATTGTAGATTTGCCTAGAAAAACTTTCACCACATGAGGGTAGCTAAAAATACTAAATAGACAATAGACAATAGACTAAATCCTGTGTCTCACCACCAGTGCATTAGAAATCCTGATTTGCAACTCCAGTCTTAGAAAATCTCATCTAAGGACATTCGTAAATAGGAAACTCATGTAGCAATGAAATTTACCAATTAGAGCTTGCAAGTTCTAATGGATATACAACCTCAGTGGCCAAACACAGTCGGCCGATTGCCGACCACCCGCGACACTCACGCATCAGAAACGCGAATAGAGGCGAAATTGACCCTGGACGAGGACGCTTTGTGGCCCACTCAACTATCCGTGTTGCTCGATTTAGCTGGAGAGGAGACAAATTCACCGGTGCATTCTCATCTAGTCAGGTAATTTATTCACCCAAATCATTGGATACCTGTGTATAGTGATGAGTTTGTTGATTCAGGCATGGAGGAGGAGGATCAAGGCAGTGATGAGTTTGCATCTATGTGTCTCAATGTCTCATTGTGTTTTGTGATTGTGAATGACAAATGTGTTGTGATTTGTGAATGATCTAATTTCTATTGAATATTTCATATTTGTAATTGTAAATGTAATTTCTATTGAATATTTGTAATTGTAAATGTTAAATTTTATTGGATGATCTATATGTCTATATTTTTAAATTTTAATATATTTTAAAAATATATTAATTCCGGGGGTCACCGTGTCCTACGTGTCATAATTCCGGGGGTCACCGTGTCTAGTGGGGACCAGGGATCAAATTTGAAGGGTGGGGTCCCATTTCACTATGAAGGGCTATGAGATATTGAACACTATTGAAGGGCTATGAGAAATTTATTAATATTTATTCTATGTGTATATATGGATGTGTTCATGTTGTATGGATTGGATTCTAGGTTAACCGAGGCCTTTTTAGAGCAAAGAATGGGGTAATTACTATTTGGGAACAAGTTTTTTATCAAATGTAAATTGCGGTGATGGAAGATATTGAGGGTGCCACATGTTGTGGAGAAAGTAGTATTGATTCCTATGACGTAATAGGGAGTTCAAAAAGTCTGGTTTCAAGTATTGTCATGCGTAGCTCGATTGATTTTTCTCGCGCTAGGGTTGTAGCAACTGTTATGGCCATTACTGTTAAAAGGATTGATGGGGTGGAATCCCGTGAAACGATGAGTTCTTTTGTTAAGACGTAGATTCAGTGAAATCTGGTGGGAGTCTTATGTTCATTTTATGCACAAAATTCGATTACTTGATTTTGTTGCATTGTTAACTCTCCTCCTAGTCATAGCTACAATCTCTTATATAATTGTGAAGGTTATCAATCCACTCAATATATTAAAGTTGTAGTAGGCCAAAATCATCCACATATTTATTGTACTCACAAATGTTGACATTCCAATTTCTATGTAGAGCGCCCATTAACATTAGATTGTATGGGACATGTTTTTGAGGCATGATGTCATTATCTCATAACAACAAGCTTTTTATCCATAAATATGTCATCTACAAGCCAACGGAATTGTTCCTAATCCTTTATAAAACTTTGTCATAATTATATCAATACCAACATCCCTACCTATTGACTTAGCTTAGAAGATATTACACCTTCGGATAACCAAACCTGATTCCAAGGTTGGTAATCATAAACGTAAAAGCATCATCATAAGGAAATAGCATGTTGTGTTGAGGAAATTCCTTTTTTTCCATTTCCTTCTCAGTATAATATTTGGTTGTGGATCATTTAAAATGTATAATTTATTTTAATATAATTGGGAAGCTAAATTCAAATTCATTAATTTATTAATATGATTTGATTTTTTTATTAATAATAAGTTATTCTTTTCATTTGAAAATGTAATAGTACATCAAAATTTCAATGTTTACTAACGTAGTAAAGTTGAGAGGCTTTATTTTTCAGTGGATATAGCAGACCTGTAAATTCATAGGATGTCAAAAATCTAGTCAGCCTTGAAGTTGAGCTCCTCAAAGAAAACGAATTTCTTTAAATATGTTTATGGCAGGCTGGCATTGCCAGCTTCGCTCCGCAAACTATCCTGGAGGACTGGAGGAGATAGGGTAGGTGGAACTTGGAAGTAGCTCAACCACAGTGGAATAGGGGTATAAGAAAAAGCTTGTTTCTATTCATGCAATATGGTCGGAGCCATGGAAGCATGGAATTCCAGCATTGACTTGATACAACAAAGAAAACAAAAGGTGGAACTTGGGAGCTGCAGGATTGACTTGATACAACAAAGAAAACACAGGGTGTGAGGCTGGGAGCCGTAGATGGTAGGATTAACTTGATACAACAAAGAAAACACAGGTCTATAGGTAGGGGCCACGGGCAGGAGCAACAACCTGCAACATTACAAGAAGTTTATGGATTGTGGATTTTGTCTGAAATGCCAAATTCGCGTGGGCATATTAACATAATATATTATACATTGAATACTCAATTAACTCACGGAGTCAGCATTCACGAATTGGTATGTGATAACTTGTAACTTGGTAAGCCCGCTAGCAACAACACGTATGAGCCACCTTCCAGGTTTAATAATTTTGTTGATGCCATTAAATGTGTTAAACACGTAAGCGCTCGCTACAAACACGAGAACTTCGAAGCGTTCAAGCCATGGGCTACTCAGTGTAAGCCCGTCCACGTAAGTTGCTCAATGATATTATTAGAGGCCCAATGGTCCATGATCCATGGATGATCGAACACGTGGATATTGGAGAGTAAGCGAGTCCCACTCCCAAGTCACCTAGCTAGTAGCCGCATTCCCAATTTCCCACTAAAAATTGTTGATGGGTGAAATTTGAAGCTACCCTTCTGTTGCAATTTTAAACAGTAGTGGTTAATTTAATTATTGAAGGGCTTACCATGAAATTAAATTTTTTTTGCATGGTAAAATTTGAAGTGGCCTTCTATGACGCGTGGGTAAAATTTGAAGTGGCCTGAAGGCTTCAAATTTGAAGCCTGGTGGGGACACTCGTGTCCCGTGTCCTCGTGTCGGGTGACTTAGAAAGGGGGGAGTTTTAATTTTTTCAATTTTTGGTTTGATTATGAAGTTTTGAGTTTTTTGAAAAGGGTTTCATTTTGAGGTGTGAATTTAATTACAAATTGGGTTATTCCCAATTTGATCAATATTACAAAACTAGGTTAAACAATAAAAAAAATAGTAATTTGGATTAAAAAATCACAAAAAAATGATTTGGGTGAATAAATTACCTGACTAGATGAGAATGCACCGGTGAATTTGTCTCCTCTCCAGCTAAATCGAGCAACACGGATAGTTGAGTGGGCCACAAAGCGTCCTCGTCCAGGGTCAATTTCGCCTCTATTCGCGTTTCTGATGCGTGAGTGTCGCGGGTGGTCGGCAATCGGCCGACTGTGTTTTTAAATTCATTTTTAGTTTTATATATCGCGTACGCGATTTGTAGATACATAACACGTACGCGTTTTTTAACTACATAACGCGTATGCGATATTGTTACCTAGCCTACATGTCCAATGACATGTTAGGCTCGGGTCTTACCATGGCAGGGGGTAAATATCATAAACGCGTTATGTTTTAGGTATCAGGAACGAGATTTGAAAAAAGTAGCATTGCATCTAAAGTGACCCTCATCTTCTTGCACACACCCAAGCATTCTCTTAAGAAATTGGCAATAACAAATACACCAATCTAGTCAATACAAACATGTAGTGAAAACACACAGTGAAAGTAATGAATGAGAGAGAAATCAACTCCCAAGAAAACTGGTATGTCATTGCATTACCCTGAAAATAGAATTTTTATAATAAGTTTGTGACAAATTTGGATATTGCAGATCAATATAGATTGTAGATTTGCCTAGAAAAACTTTCACCACATGAGGGTAGCTAAAAATACTAAATAGACAATAGACAATAGACTAAATCCTGTGTCTCACCACCAGTGCATTAGAAATCCTGATTTGCAACTCCAGTCTTAGAAAATCTCATCTAAGGACATTCGTAAATAGGAAACTCATGTAGCAATGAAATTTACCAATTAGAGCTTGCAAGTTCTAATGGATATACAACCTCAGTGGCCAAACCAAAAACTCATCAAACTGTATTAATGAGTCGATTCCCACACAAGTAGGGCCTTCCCTCTCGTAGAGAAAAAGTAATGGGCGTTTACCTTCACCCTTCCCCTCAAGCTGGTTTGTTGGATGCTTTTGGACAGTTTTATTTGGAGAGAGCCCCAAGTGGCCAGGAGTGCTACAATCAAAATCATAATTAAATAGACTGTGCTGACTAAAATTTCCTTGTGGACCTCCCAACCCAAGGTGTGAATATGAGTGCCTATTAAGAATGGAGTTACATTGGATCCCTAAGCTTCTAGGTAAAAATCAAAATCAAAACTTACACTACATGGAAACTGAAACATAATTGTTGTCTTCTTGAAGGAAGCCAACCTGCTAAGTTGATCATGTTCACCTCATGGAAAATACCAAAAGGGCATAATGTAAATGCTTTTCTAAAATTCAAAACTTGAAGCTTTTGTAAACAAAAAGACCCAATAAATAAACGAGGAGAAGTTGTATCATATTTCAAAACAAATTACCATTTTAGTTCTTTCTAAGCAAACCCAAGTAACAAAAATATATAATAAAACCCACAACCAATAAAAAATTGATACGATGTTCGATGTACTGATTGGAAGTGATAGTCTAAAGATGACAACCTCTTAACATAGTGAAAAAAAAGGAATTCAACAGTCCCAAAAACTTACTTCCAGCGATGAGATTTCTCGATTTAACTGATCCAATTCGGCTTGTTTTCTATACTTTCCATTGATATCAGGATGACAAGGAGGTGTCCTGGGCTTTGGATGTCCCCTCCTAGATGTTGAATCCACTTCCATATGGCCTCCAACCGGATGCATTCTCTCTTCAAGTAGGTCTATATGGACCCCTCTATCATACACAACGACCCACTGAAAATCTCCATGGGGGCCTTGAAAATTTTATCATGCATTCTTAGCTGACAACAACGTTGTTGGTGCAATATGAATCTTTGTTTCTATGTTAATGCCAAAACCGTACAGAAAAGTACTGGTTTGCCAAGGTGACCATGGAGGGTCTAGATAAAATTAAAAACACTGTACACAACAGGCCCCTGCAAGGATGGCAGGGCTCCTCAGACAAGTGGGGTGGGGCTTCCTATCACACATTCCTCCAGTTGGGTTTGCTGGTTTTCACTGTACATCATGATTACCCTCCAGTTTCCCATTATTTTTTTGTTCCATCATCACCTACTGCTTATAGCTTTCACCAAACTCATCTATGTCAGCATGAGAGGGGGTTAGTTTAGAATTACTAAGATCCTTCATGTTCTCAGCTTCATTGTCAAACTTATCATCATCACTAGTAATGTTTACATCATGCTCTTCACTGCTTCCAAAACTATGTTCACTCTCACTATCACTGCTGCTTCTGCTCCCACTTCCAGCTAGGCTTCTACTTCTGCTCCTGCTTCTGCTCTGACTTTGACCACTATCACTTCCAGTGTCACTACTTCTAGTGTCACTTTCACTGTCACTTCCGCTATCACTTGAACTACTGGAACTGCTTCCATCACTATTAATTTCCTTCTTCTTATTGGCAGTCACATCTGGGGACTCATGCAGATGGTCATCTATTTCATCAATAATGTTTAAGTCCGAATCTTGTTTTGGGGTTGAGTGCATCTGTTGTTCCTCCAACTTTGTCTGACAATGGTGACATGTACACCAATGGAAAGACACTAGGTTGGCGTTCATGAGAGATGCAAACCAAATTCAAAAACCCATTGAATGCCATAAAGATTATATATTTCCAAAATATATCAATCAAATGTAAATCAAAGGAAGTGTCTCATTTAAAGAACTGTCTAATTCTACTTATCAGTAAATTGAAGGGATTTTCTTTTTGGATAGCATGCTTCCAGTCAACATGAGTGCACAAGCATGTGCACTTGTGAAATCAAGCCCTTTGCTAAACTGCCACAACTAGGGAGTATCTATTCTACCAAATTCACTCCCCAACTGCTATAGAAGGTATTGGTGCACAACAAACACAAGGGAAAGCTAGAGTGTGTCCTAGGTGAGAATTGAACTCTGGTAAAATTGCCAACTAGGCAAAGATTTTTAAGTTTTAGACAACCTGCAGCTTGACAAATATGAAAAGACTATAAAGAGGGGCCCAAATTCCTGAAATGAATATATTACTCCATGTAGTGTACACACAATATCATGAAAAACACCTATATCACATAAAAATCAGAGATACAGAATGAAGAAAAGTGAAAAGTAGTTGAATGAGAAAGAAATGTAGAAATGGAGAGGTCAATGTAATAATCAAATCATTTTGGACATGAAAAACTATAAATTGAGAAGAGAGGTTCCTCAGAGAGTGTTATAAATTAAGAATAAATATCTCTAGTTATGGTTTGGAGAAAATAAGTTCTGTGCTCAAAATCGAATCTTTGAGATCACAAGTTGGGTTACTTTTCCAAATTATTTATACACTATTACAGTCAAAGTAATTAATTGGAATTAATTTATGTGCAAACGTCATAAAAATGCCCAGATGTATAGAAAAATTCATACAAAGGCAAGTCAAACATAACCTCAAATGTAAACATTCTGGAATCAAGAGCTTGAAGAATGAAATGACATGGAATGAATTATATTAATGTTCACGAATGACCAAAATAGGTCAATGGACTAGGAAGAACATTTGAGAACAGTCATAAGGAGTTCCTAGAGCATCTCCTAAGAAGTTCTACAATCTGAGGTCAAGATAAGAAATAAAACTGCCTATCTCACCTTCCACTACAAGGTGAGAGCTTCATAGAGCCTTCTTTCTCCAAACCTGTTTTCAGAATGTATTTTCCTGGAGCCTGGTAATTTGTGATCTAAAGCCAAAAAATTAGTGTCAGAATGGGAACATTATAACTTAATGTGTCCACCTGCAACCAAGGTAGATTGCTTGATTGATTAACCACTTCCCAAATAAGTTGAAAGAGTATTATTGCTGAAAGAATTACACAGCTGATTGATGAAACACAGGGACTTGAACAAATCATATAAGTAAGAAAGTCTTATCATATTAGTAAGCAAATACCCAAAGAAGTATACATTAATCCTATCCCTTCCTTTTGAAATAAGTGACTCAAAGGGGTGAGCATCCAGACAGATCTAACCAAGCGAGGATAGAGATATATGAAAGAAGGGTGCAGGACTAAAACTTCCATTTAGATCCTTTTATCAATAAGTACTGTTCCCAATCCCTTATTCAAGTGCAGTAGTGAGGAATCGAACCTCGTAACTCTTCCATTTATCCTCTAAAAGTATTATGGAGGTTAGGCCTTCATATCGCCTTATTCTCTCCTTATCCAGAGGAAGCCTCATTCCCCAATACCTTATTATTGAATCTGATTTATCCCTTTCCACCCAGATTAGACAGTTTCATTTCAATCTCAGAAAGATGTGTTTACTATGAAGCTCGGGCCCACTTAGTGTTGTGTTCTGCTTTAGAGTTTGTTCCCCAAAGACCTGGCCCACCAGACCAACTTTCAATGCATTATGGACTTATTTACTTAGTCAAGCACAAGCTAGAATTCCCTAAAATGAATTAACAAGCTAAAGCCCACCTCCTTCACTATAACCCTCTGAATTACCGGATGATAAGCGAAAATAAGAAGTGGAAGGCATTAATTTACTCTATACAATGAGGTATCTCCTTACCATTTATTTCCTGATTGTATGGGATGATTGTCTGGGTGGTTAAACTATGTGCTGGATAGGTAGAACAAGTGTCTAGATCAAAAACTGGATACGTAGTGTGCACTGTATCAGTATGTGATACTATAAGTAAGCTGGCTGCTGGGTTCATCCTGTCCCGAGAATAGAATTATAGTGAAACTAAGCATGGATAATTCAGGTGGTTTAGGAAAAAAGGGTCTAGTGATTTAGTAGGTAAAAGGCAGTAAATGTAAGGTGGGTAGGTATATTCCTAGCTGGTGGGTTAAAATTCCTTTTGAAGTATATCGTATAAGATCCTCCTTAATAGATAATAGTGGTAACTAGAATCTAATACATGTAACCCATAAAATCCTGGTGGTAAAAAGAATACTTCATAAGAGGTAGTAGGGTAAAGGTGCGCAAGCAAGAGTGCTTGCTAAGATTCGTTCATAAGTGGTGTTTTTATTGAAGGCGTAATGTTGTATTGAAGTTAAGATAAGGGGCGTGTAAGAAGAGGAGGTTTCATAAGTATATCTGGTGGTGGACAGTGTGGGTGAGCTGTTATCATGGATCCAATGGGTTTTTCCAGGTTCATCATCCTAGCCCGAGAAGAATATAAGATATAACAGTACCCATTAAGGATTCCAGAAGCAAGTGCTATAGGAAGAACAAGTATAGGTAGAATAGGTCCAGGTCTTAAAGTGGATGAATACTAGAAGGTGTAGGCAGAAAAGGGTAAATCTCTTTCTAGCCAGTGGGTTCAAATTGATGAATCATTATTGTATTGGCTCGGCTGGACAAATATGATACGTGGTACCAAGCCAATAAGAATTCCTAAGGTGCATTAGGGTAAATGAAAGGGTAAATAAACTGAGTGGATACCCTAAAAAGTATTCCTTGCAGAATGAATGGATCGGGAAACACACTATTAACTACTAGGATGAAGGCAGTAAGAAAGTTTGGGTAAGGTTGTTTGATCAGGTCCCCGTAAAGAGAAGCCAGTAGAAGTATTCACTAAGCAATTAATGAATCAAGTGGTATAGGTCAGAACGGGTCTAGGTCTTCTAGCGGGTACTACAATGTGCTGTATGTGCTAATGTATGTGATATTGTCTGTAAGCTGTTTGGGTGAATCCACAAATAAAAGACACTCTTAAAATACTTATATAAAAGCTACAAACAAGACTGTCTGTCTAAGAAGGGAATATTCATATATGATGATTCTGTGTTATGGTGTCTGGTGGTATGACTACACAAGAGGGTTGGCCAGTTTAAGCATGTCTCGATAAGAGGCACATATAGTGGTAGAAGTAAGACAACTATGTCATCAATTGTTATTGAAGGCTCGTCCAACAAGGCTCTATCTCCTAGTATACAATCATCCATTCATGTTTATGAAGTTATGGATTTATTTACTCAATCCAACAGTTTCCACCAAGGATCTCTACTAAAGTTCTCAGGAGATCTACTAAAGCTTGTGGCTGTAGAGATTAAGCCAGTTCACGTAGTGCTTGCTAAAGGTTCTGGCTTTAGTGACTCAATCCGAGGCAGTTCTGAGGATCCAACCCACACCACCATTGGTTCATCCCGTCATGATAAGACAAGGTAAATAGCAGTATACCAACTAAGTGATTCATTCAATAAGTAGTATAGGGCTAATAGGTCTATTGATTCAAGTGGGTAGGTGATTACTGAAATAAAGGAAAGAGTTGTGACATGCCGTCCTAAGAAGAGGAGCGATAGTTACTGTACCCATGAAGCAATTCCAGAAAGGTTTTATAGGGTTGGATAATAGATCTAGTAAATCTTGAACAACAAAAGTTGAGGATGTTACTTTCATACCATGATTTACAAACTCTTGGAGCACCAGAGGGGGGTCAAGCTATGACAGGATGACCTGATCATATGATAGTGATAATGCATGTGACTTCACTATACCATCCACTACCAATGGCTTGGGAACTGCAAAGAATATAACAACATGAAAATGTTGTAGCTATCACTAATCCTATATTTTCCTCAGCCTCACATGCTAAGAAAATACTAGTGTATAATCATCAATTATTGCACAATATAAATAAAACAACTTACCCAGTGGCAACTTTAGCCATGCTTTAGCAACAATACTAGGAATCGAAGTAGGGTCCCCAGTTATGACCAACTTCTTTGGAACACCAACTGTACCTGATATATCAACCAAAGATTCTCAATAGATTCCTTAACCACATTGAAACATGGGATACGAAAACAAAAAGGAGAACCAAATTAATAGATGAAACAAAAGGTTGAGATGACAAGCTCATTAGTAGTTCAAACACTAAATACATAAAAAAGGAACTACAAAAAACATCAAGAATAGTTACCTTCACAATGACATAGGTCTAAATCAGCTACATCTTGAAGCATTGACTGGCGATTGTATAAATGTTGTATGGAATTTGGGGGATCAAGGACAATGACTTCAGGGTGGTCCTTCCTATATTCTTGCAGAAGCAACCAGACAACTTACAGTTGAATTCTTGCGTGCATTATCTCTTTCCAGAGGTTAAAATCATGCATATGTAGGTTGTCAGAACCCGAAATTTCTGAAAAATTTAAAATTTTTTATTTTAACAATAAATGTTAGATATAGCATTTCTGGTTCTGTTTAATTTCAGTAACTAAACATAATCTTGTTTTAAAAGATTCTGTCCTACTACCATTATGATTTTTGTGATTTTAATTATTGACTGTTTTGTTTCAAACTGCAAAGGGAGAGCTAGCCATAGCTGACTGGCTTACTTAGCTTACGAGCTAATGCATAAATTGTCTTCTGTTCACAGGTACACCGGTGAAGTAAGGATCACTGTAATTTAATCTTGGTAAGCATCAAGCTCCTTTCCCTGTACTGTAAAACTTAAAGAAGATCTATTTACTATTGCTGGTTGTAGTGCAAAACAGTAAAGTTATTCTCATGAAATTATACTTGAAATAAGATTGATAGTCTGCCTCTACATGATAATTCTTATTCGGGATAGTATCATCAAGTTTTGCGATGAACTACATTGTTTCAGTTATAACTATTGTGTTATGAATATGACTCTATGTTAATGCTGTAACTATCATTGGAACAATTGTTTGTATCATATTTATTGTCTGCATAAAGTGACGTTAGCGTCATGTGATATATATTGTTAACTAATACCAGTGATTACTGTTGTGTTCACGTATTATTAGCGTGAGTTGGAAATGTGACGCCTCTAGCGTTGTTCCAATATATTCATCTATCCTTCAAGGTCCAATGTCTACTTAATGTTTAACTTATGTCACCTGACTGTGCCTTGTTTTTAAACTACATTCATGGTGTGAACCTGTAGATGAGTTTATATTTCAACATCATAATAATAGAGATTATTATTCTAATTGTTTACTGTTTTAACAATAGTATCAGAAGAAATATGATGATAGGACATAATAGCAAATGTGTATCCCATCAAATAGTTATGGTAACATCTCCAGGTATTAAGTGATATGGTGTTTTAATTTGAAAGTTGACTACATCATTGTTTAAATGATTGTAGGTAGAATTATAATGTGCTCTTGGCATATCGATGACTTGGTTTTTAATATATAAACATTACAATGATCGTGCCACAATCATAGTGTTCCCATACATTGGGCAACCTTTATATCCATTGCAAATGATTTTTAAATCGGTGAACAATGATTCGAAATGCAACCAAACTATATGAACTCGACCCATGCTACGTTGATAAATTGCATTGCTACGTGTTTGGCTCTCCTCCATGCATTTGGCGATATATAAGCTAATAATGAAACCCTACCCGGTCATTGTCTTTGCCTTCGGGCTCGGGTTCTAAGGGAGAAACCCTCCATGTCTGAATTTTGTGGTTGGGCACTGTAAAATGCTAAATGCTTGGGTTCTGGTCTCGTTGTCTCATTCCATGGTAGGGTAGAAGTCCTCGGCTCTGCTAATGGCGTCTACTTCAGTTTCCTCGGTACACTGATCTCGTTGTTTCATTCTGGTAGTATAGAGGTCTTTGGACTCTGCTATTGGTGTCTGCTACTGTTCCATTGTTTATTGGTCTCGTTGTCATTCTATGTTTGGGTCCCAACTACATACAGTCTTTCACTGTCGCTGGTGTAAGTATGAGGCAGGGTTTCGTTACTTGTTTTTATCCAAGCGGTGGTTGTGTATTGGGTTTTGAAGAGTGCTTCTCGACTGATTCAATCCCAGCTTAAGGGTTTCGTCTGGAATGTTGCCTGTCGCGGCTGTCAATAGAATAGTACTGGAAACTTCCCTTGCTCATCTAACAGTCAATGAAATGGGGTTTCGCTACGTGTTTCCACTGGTGGCTACCAGGTTGTCCACAGGTTGCTCTGGTAAGATAATGGGTTCACCGTTTTGGTTTTATACAGATTGTTTAGATTTACAATTGTATTAACTACTCTCGGCATTTAATAATGTGTTTAACATCTCGTGGCATTCGTTAATGTGCAGGTCACGCGACTCTGAAGGTGTACAGGGCTTCATCTCCAGCGCTGGCTCCTCCGGGTAAGCCTGGTTATCCACGGCTGTCTCTTCCTTTGTTGGTTTTGTTGTGTTAGGGTTGAGTCTTGGAGGAAAACTCCTGTATAATGAGGTCGTTAATGTTCTTGTGACATGGGTGCAGTCACCTGTATAAATTGTTTTATTTGTAATGGAAAGGGGTTTTATACCTGGCATGTCTATGGAGAGCCATTCATGGCTCAGACTGTATGAGGCCAGGGTTTTTGTTAATGTAATTGTATTTGCCATGCGTAGGGTTTATCCACGCTGTATAAATTAATATTTAATGTAATATTGGGCCTGTCATGGCCGTGTGTCATTCTGTGTTTTGATAAATGAATAGAGTGTTTAAAAAATATATATATAAGGACTGTTTTGCGTTCCCCGATACCTGCACAAGATGATAACTCTACTGTAGGGAATCTATGTATCTGTATCTCTGCGTTTTTCTTGGTTTCTTTCGAATGTTTAATAAACGAATGTTAATATTACTATTATTACTGTAATGGTTGAATAATATAGGGTTAACCCTGACAAGTTGGGGTTCTGTTCCTGGTTCAAAACATTTATATGTGGAAATGTTTGAGTTCGATGGTGACTGGGACGAGTTGTGAAATTTTGTTTTGGTTCTTGTATAAATAAAGAATAAAACTGAGGATACATTATATACATAAACTATGTATAAAACTCCAGTAGGTTCGGTCTGTCATATGAGGCATTTCTTTTCTCTTGTTTTCACCCTGTCGATTTAATAAAGTCTGGCTACGGCCGTGAATAAGTTTGCTATCCACTCCCAAAGAGTAATACTGATAATGGAATAAGTCTTAATACAATAAAATAGCTGTGAGGGTTTGTAACAGCCATCAATGGCTAAGCTCGTTGATGGTTTGCCTGCGTTTAAAGTGTGTGTCTATAGATAAGACAACCTACGACAAAGCTGTGTTTTTCATATAATACAAACTTGATAATGAACAGGGATTCTATGCTTATGATTTGGATAGTGAACAATAAAATCTCTAAGTACTAAGACTTGGCTTCGAGCCAGTCAAGATATTTGTCTTGTTATATAATGACTCTGTTAATTCTGTTGTGTCAATCATGGCTATTAAATTATAGTATTAGGTTTAGAAGAAAATAACCATCTATAGTTTATGTGTTTGTATTTGACTACTATGTTATTGAATGAGATTGTATGGAAAGTTTTTAAACCATGAAACATTGTTACAGTCACATCTTTTGGATATTCGATAACTGTCAATGATATTCTGGGGATACATAAATATAATGTTATGTGTTTTGTTTAGCTCGATACCAAGAATGACCTGTATCTATAGTTGACTGAAATCTGAAACAGATATATATATACAAGTATATTGCTCAAATAGAAACTATTCCTGTACATTCTTTATTGGGAAATATTTCACAGTAATTCTAAGGTTTATCTATGTCTGTTCTTATGATATTTTTAATAAATATAATTCTTGAATGACTACTGTTTAATATTCTGTCTATTATTTAACTATTAATAGAGATTCTAGAAATACATAAACATGATATTTGATTACTGTAACAAATATATATTCTGCATAGGATAATTACTCTATTTAAGTGATAATAGGGAAAATTCTAAAACATCTGAGTTCTGAAATTTATACCAAAAGACAATACAGAAAGACTAATCTACTGAAAATGAATACAGTCAAACCACAGTTGAAATAGTCTATTCCATACGAAAATTAATTAAACAAACAACAGGGAGAGTGACAGAACCTGTAGCTATGGTAGACAATAACAGCGATGGGAGGCTGTTCCTCCCTACCAATTCCTGGAGAGTGCCCAGACAGCACTTCTCAGGACCCTCGAGCTTGCTCTGGTCTAACTAGCTGGAATCTAGGTACAGCCAACAATTCCCTCAGCCAAAACAGCTACACTGGAACCAAGTTACTGCAACTTCCTGACTCAAAACACTTCCTTACTATTTTCCCACTTCCTCAATGGGACTCCTGAATAGCATTCACCTGAATGTATTCTCCCTCTAGAACAAATGCTGAACCCCCAGCTCAGTTCATTGAGTAGTATTTAAAAGATTGCCTAGGTCTTAGTTGGGTTAACTATCATTAATGAGCCACCTGCTCAGATTCCACTTTCTTGGGGAATCATGACCCCAAAATATAGGGAAGTTGCCACCTGCAACTTAGGAAGTGTTTGAGGATGCTGCCACTTGTCTTTTGTCCTTCCACCTAATTCCATCCACCAGTTAGACCAGTAACCTCATGCTGTTGTCTCCATAATTTATTTATGAATAATAATTATTCAGAATTTACATTCCATTTCTGGAGACTCTGCTGAGTCATTCATTCCTACTTAGTATTAAATTTAACATAATGTCTCAGGAATATTAATAAAATAATTACATTATTTTAATAAAATTGGGGTATGTGACATACACACCCCCTTAAAATGTAACATCGTCCTCGATGTTACTTATTCTTCTTCTTCAGCCACCTGCTGGAATAGATGGGGATATGCTTCCCGCATCTTACTTTCCAGCTCCCAGGTAGCTTCTTCAGGACTAAGGTGCTTCCATTGCACCTTCACTTGTCCAATTATGCGGTTCCGTAGAGTAATTTCCCTCCTCCCGAGGATACAATCCGGTTCCACCAGAACTTCCCCTTCTGGTTATACCTGTACAATGTTCCAATCAATAACATGAGTAGTATCATGAACATACTTTTTCAAAACAGAGATATGAAAAACATTGTGTACTTTTAAATTTGGTGGTAATGCTAACTGATAAGCAACTTGACCGATTCTAGATAAAATTTCAAACGGACCACAGTAACGTGGTGCTAATTTTGCACAACTTCCTAATCTTAGGGAGCTCTTCTTTGGCCTTACCTTGATGAACACATGTTCACCTACCTGGAACTCTTTAGGAGTTCTTTTCAAATCTGCTTGACTCTTTTGCCGATCCTGGGCAATCTTCAAGTTCTCCTGCACTTGTTTCACAATCTATTCCATTTCTTTCAATAAATCAGGTCCTAACACTAATCTATCTACTGGATTACTCCAAGAGATAGGAGTGTTGCATTTCCGTCCATACAAAATCTCAAAAGGACTAAACTTAGCTGATGATTGATAGCTGTTATTGTATGCAAATTCGGCTAAGTGTAAATAATCCTCCCACTTACCTGGTTGATCTTTAACATACATCCTTAACAGATCTTCTAATACTTGATTAACTCTTTCAGTTTGTCCGTCAGTCTGAGGATGGAAAGAGGTGCTGAAATTCAAAGTGGTGTTTAATCCTTTGAACAAAGACCTCCAAAAATTTCCCGTGAATTTGGGATCCCTGTCTGATATAATAACTTTTGGAATACCGTGTAACCGAAAAATCTGTTTTAGAAAGATATCTGCTATGTTTGCAGCCTTGTATGTGGTTTTAACAGGAATAAAGTGTGCTGATTTACTTAATTTGTCTACCACTACCATAATTGAATCATTCTGGTGTTGATTTTTGGGTAAACCTGTAATGAAATCCAGGCTGATTATTTCCCATTTCCAGCTAGGAATAGGTAAAGGTTGCAGCAATCCAGCTGGATGTTGGTGTTCTTTTTTTACTTGTTGACAGTCCAAACACCTAGCTAAATATTCAGCTGTTTCTAATTTCATGTTAGGCCAAAAATATTCTTTTCTCAACATGGTGACGGTCTTTTGATAACCTGGATGCCCAGAGTAAGGGGTTTTATGAACTTCGTCTAAAATTAACAGCTTAACTTTAGGTGCATTAGGAATATACAGCCTGTCTTTAAACAACAAAAATCCGTTTTCATTTAAACTATACCCTTTTACCAAACTTTATGTGGGTTGTTCTTTGGTTGTAGTTTGTAAATGCTGATAATTTTCGTCTAATTTTATCCCTTCAGCCAGCTGTTCATTTAAGTCAGAGGTATAAGTGCTGCTAGCTGATATAAAATTCAGTTTTGCATTTCTGCTCAAGGCATCAACCACCTTATTTTCCTTTCCTTTTATGTGTTGGATCTCAAAATCATATTCACTTAGGAATGCCAACCATCTGGCTTGTCTTGCATTTAAATTTGGCTGATCTAAAAGGTATTTCAGACCTTTATTATCTGTTAGTAAGGTGAATTTTCAGCCTATTAGGTGGTGTCGCCACATCTTTAAAGCATGAATTACAGCAGCTAATTCTAGGTCATACGTGGCATAATTCTTTTCATGGATTTTCAGCTTCCTAGATTCGTAAGCAATGATATGTCCTTCTTGAGTCAGCACTCCGCCTAAACCATCATTACAAGCGTCGGTGCAAACTATGAAATCTTTATTTGGGTCCTCTATTCTAAGAATAGGTTCAGTTGTCAATAAGGTCTTAAGTTTCTTGAAACTTTCTTCACACTTCGCATTCCAATCAAACTTCTTGCCTTTCTTTTGCAGAGAAGTGATAGGGTTGGCTATTTTTGAAAAGCCTTCAATAAACCTCCGGTAGTAACCGGTAATCCCCATGAAAGATCTAACGTCCGTCACATCTTTAGGTACTGGCCATTCTTCAATCGCCCGAATCTTTTCAGGATCAACTGAAATCCCTTCCTTAGTGACTACATGTCCTAAGTACTGGATTTCGTCTTTGCAGAAGTCACACTTACTGAATTTCGCAAAGAGCTGTTGTTCTATAAGTTCTTTTAAGACTATACGTAAGTGTTCTTTATGCTCCTCCTCATTCTTAGAGTAGACTAAAATGTCGTCGATGAATACAACAACAAATTTATCTAAATACTTATGCATTATGTTGTTCATTAAGCACATAAAAACAGATGGGGCATTAGTAAGCCCAAATGGCATTACAACAAATTCGTAATGTCCGTACCTTGTTCTAAAAGCTGTTTTGAAAATGTCTTCCTCTTTAATTCTCACCTGATGATAACCTGATCTCAGATCGATCTTGGAGAATACCGTAGCTCCACGTAGTTGATCAAACAGATCATCAATACGAGGTAACGGATACCTGTTTTTGATTGTCATCTTGTTTAGTTGACGATAATCTATGCAAAGTCGCATAGTTCCGTCCTTCTTTTTAACGAAAATCACTGGTGCTCCCCAAGGGGATACACTAGGTCGAATATAGTTCTTGTCTATTAACTCCTTTAACTGAGTTTTCAACTCGTTAAGCTCCAAGATATTCATACGATACGGGGCTTTTGAACTGGGGACAGCACCTGGTACCAGCTCAATGGTAAAGTCTAGCTCCCTCTTGGGAGGCAATTCTGGGATTTCCTCAGGAAAAACGTCAATAAAATCATTGACTACAGGGATGTTCTCTACTGTTTTCTGGTTGCTTTCAGACTTATCTGTCTCATCTGTAATAGTTACAGCATAGGTCTTGCACCCTTTTCTGACTTCTCTTTTAAGTTGTAAGGCAGAAATCTGCCTAACTACTGTTTTCCTAGGGATACCCCTGACAGTTACAGGCTGTCCACTACTGTTTACACACCTAAAAGTTTTGTCAAAACAGTTTAAAACGACCCTATGTTGTTCCAACCAGTCCATTCCGATAAGTATGTCATAAGAGCCAAGTGGTAAAATGTTCAGTTTAACTGTAGTTCTAAAATCATTCATGTTTAAGATGCATTCTTTTACATAGCAGTTTACTTTCCTCTTTGCCCCAGTAGCTAATTGTACAGACCAAGAATTATCAAACCTTTCAACAGTCAAATTACATTTTTCTACCAGCTGAGGTGAAATATAACTAAGACTAGCACCTGGATCTATTAAAATAGTAACAGGGGTTTTGTTAATCATACCTCCTACTTCCACCATGGAAGTTTGGTAGTCAGCCTGGCGGTTTTCCAATGCTGCATTGATTCGGGGCATAGTTCCTGCAAAATCCCCTACTGTCATTTCATCTTGCACAGTATGAATATTGCTGATTTGTTTCTTTCTGTTTGGGCAGACTGAAGCATAATGTGGCCCATTACACTCCCAGCACTTGACAGGTTCTTTTCGCTCAAAATTTTTGGTGTAGTTTCCATGGTTATTAGGAGTCTCCTTGCTGGTTTTGTAATTGTTCGGATGGCTGATAGCTCCGTTTTTGTTTCCCTGGAAACTTTTACTATTAAAGTGGTTTCCGTTTTTGCCATTCTTGAAACTTTTATGGGGGACAAATTCCTTTTTCTTGTACTCGATCAGATTGCTGTTCTTTTTGGCTTTCCAGCTGGCTATTCCCTCTTTCTTTTTATTCTGTTCATAACAGAAATTAGCTTTGCGCATAGCTTCTTCCAGTGTTTTGGGGTTGTCATATTCAATTCTGTTCTTGATATGATAGGGCAGACAACTAAGAAAGCGCTGTATTTTTGGTTTCTCTTCGACAAAATACGGTACATACCGCAACAGACTTAAGAATTTACTGTTTAAGTCCTTCATTGTCATAGATCCGAGTTTTAATTCATAAAATTCCTTGGCCCTCTCCTCATAATACTGTTCGGACAGGAATTTCTTCTTGAAGTATCTTTTAAAGGTACTCCAATTAACTTCTCTTTCTTTAATCCCTTTTACCCTTTTCAGATCTTGCCACCATATGTCCGCCTTTCCCGAGAGGTTGTAGATGGCCATTCGTGCCTTCAGCTGATTTGAGTAGTTATAGATCTGGAAATAATTTCTCATCCCAGATAACCAGGATTCCGCCTCTTCTCCAGTTTCAGATTCTCCATTGAAAGTTGGGGGCTTTATCTTCTTAAACTCCCCGGAAATCTCTTCATAAGGCCGGTACTTTTTCCTTCGGTTGTACAGCTCAGTTTCACTGCTGTCACTGCTAGTGTGATAACTGGGTTGTCCTTTTCTTCCTTCAGACGATGAACTGCTGTCGGACTTAGCCGGTTTTGTCCTTTTTGACCCTCTTTGATGACTAACTTCTTCTGAGTCAGCTCGTTTGCTCCTTCCTTCTGTCTGAAATTTTTCTATCAAAAGCTGATTTAACTGCTCCTGAGTCTTTAGAATTCTTTCATTATCCTTCTTGACTGTTTCCATCTCTGTCTTTAATCCTCTTATGGTCTGCATCAGCTCAGTGGTGTGAGCAATTACTTCTTCTGTCTCAGGTTCTCTTGACATCTGTCTTGTCACTGCATTTGGAGATTCCTCCTCGGTGTATTCTCCCAGTTTTTCCGTACCTGTCTGAAAAATTCAGAAAAAGGAAATTTTCTGTTCTGTTCATGAAACCGAAATATATGTTAGTACTTTATATATTAAAAATTTTCTTTTATGGTCACTGTTTTGCGGAAGTTAGTGGAGTCACCTCCAAGCCTAGTGTCTGAACCATGCTCTGATACCACATGTCAGAACCCGAAATTTCTGAAAAATTTAAATTTTTTTATTTTAACAATAAATGTTAGATATAGCATTTCTGGTTCTGTTTAATTTCAGTAACTAAACATAATCTTGTTTTAAAAGATTCTGTCCTACTACCATTATGATTTTTGTGATTTTAATTATTGACTGTTTTGTTTCAAACTGCAAAGGGAGAGCTAGCCATAGCTGACTGGCTTACTTAGCTTACGAGCTAATGCATAAATTGTCTTCTGTTCACAGGTACACCAGTGAAGTAAGGATCACTGTAATTTAATCTTGGTAAGCATCAAGCTCCTTTCCCTGTACTGTAAAACTTAAAGAAGATCTATTTACTATTGCTGGTTGTAGTGCAAAACAGTAAAGTTATTCTCATGAAATTATACTTGAAATAAGATTGATAGTCTGCCTCTACATGATAATTCTTATTCGGGATAGTATCATCAAGTTTTGCGATGAACTACATTGTTTCAGTTATAACTATTGTGTTATGAATATGACTCTATGTTAATGCTGTAACTATCATTGGAACAATTGTTTGTATCATATTTATTGTCTGCATAAAGTGACGTTAGCGTCATGTGATATATATTGTTAACTAATACCAGTGATTACTGTTGTGTTCACGTATTATTAGCGTGAGTTGGAAATGTGACGCCTCTAGCGTTGTTCCAATATATTCATCTATCCTTCAAGGTCCAATGTCTACTTAATGTTTAACTTATGTCACCTGACTGTGCCTTGTTTTTAAACTACATTCATGGTGTGAACCTGTAGATGAGTTTATATTTCAACATCATAATAATAGAGATTATTATTCTAATTGTTTACTGTTTTAACAATAGTATCGGAAGAAATATGATGATAGGACATAATAGCAAATGTGTATCCCATCAAATAGTTATGGTAACATCTCCAGGTATTAAGTGATATGGTGTTTTAATTTGAAAGTTGACTACATCATTGTTTAAATGATTGTAGGTAGAATTATAATGTGCTCTTGGCATATCGATGACTTGGTTTCTAATATATAAACATTACAATGATCGTGCCACAATCATAGTGTTCCCATACATTGGGCAACCTTTATATCCATTGCAAATGATTTTTAAATCGGTGAACAATGATTCGAAATGCAACCAAACTATATGAACTCGACCCATGCTACGTTGATAAATTGCATTGCTACGTGTTTGGCTCTCCTCCATGCATTTGGCGATATATAAGCTAATAATGAAACCCTACCCGGTCATTGTCTTTGCCTTCGGGCTCGGGTTCTAAGGGAGAAACCCTCCATGTCTGAATTTTGTGGTTGGGCACTGTAAAATGCTAAATGCTTGGGTTCTGGTCTCGTTGTCTCATTCCATGGTAGGGTAGAAGTCCTCGGCTCTGCTAATGGCGTCTACTTCAGTTTCCTCGGTACACTGATCTCGTTGTTTCATTCTGGTAGTATAGAGGTCTTTGGACTCTGCTATTGGTGTCTGCTACTGTTCCATTGTTTCTTGGTCTCGTTGTCATTCTATGTTTGGGTCCCAGCTACATACAGTCTTTCACTGTCGCTGGTGTAAGTATGAGGCAGGGTTTCGTTACTTGTTTTTATCCAAGCGGTGGTTGTGTATTGGGTTTTGAAGAGTGCTTCTCGACTGATTCAATCCCAGCTTAAGGGTTTCGTCTGGAATGTTTCCTGTCGCGGCTGTCTATAGAATAGTACTGGAAACTTCCCTTGCTCATCTAACAGTCAATGAAATGGGGTTTCGCTTCGTGTTTCCACTGGTGGCTACCAGGTTGTCCACAGGTTGCTCTGGTAAGATAATGGGTTCACCGTTTTGGTTTTATACAGATTGTTTAGATTTACAATTGTATTAACTACTCTCGGCATTTAATAATGTGTTTAACATCTCGTGGCATTCGTTAATGTGCAGGTCACGCGACTCTGAAGGTGTACAGGGCTTCATCTCCAGCGCTGGCTCCTCCGGGTAAGCCTGGTTATCCACAGCTGTCTCTTCCTTTGTTGGTTTTGTTGTGTTAGGGTTGAGTCTTGGAGGAAAACTCCTGTATAATGAGGTCGTTAATGTTCTTGTGACATGGGTGCAGTCACCTGTATAAATTGTTTTATTTGTAATGGAAAGGGGTTTTATACCTGGCATGTCTATGGAGAGCCATTCACGGCTCAGACTGTATGAGGCCAGGTTTTTTGTTAATGTAATTGTATTTGCCATGCGTAGGGTTTATCCACGCTGTATAAATTAATATTTAATGTAATATTGGGCCTGTCATGGCCGTGTGTCATTCTGTGTTTTGATAGATGAATAGAGTGTTTAAAAAATATATATATAAGGACTGTTTTGCGTTCCCCGATACCTACACAAGATGATAACTCTACTGTAGGGAATCTATGTATCTGTATCTCTGCGTTTTTCTTGGTTTCTTTCGAATGTTTAATAAACGAATGTTAATATTACTATTATTACTGTAATGGTTGAATAATATAGGGTTAACCCTGACAAGTTGGGGTTCTGTTCCTGGTTCAAAACATTTATATGTGGAAATGTTTGAGTTCGATGGTGACTGGGACGAGTTGTGAAATTTTGTTTTGGTTCTTGTATAAATAAAGAATAAAACTGAGGATACATTATATACATAAACTATGTATAAAAATCCAGTAGGTTCGGTCTGTCATATGAGGCATTTCTTTTCTCTTGTTTTCACCCTGTCGATTTAATAAAGTCTGGCTACGGCCGTGAATAAGTTTGCTATCCACTCCCAAAGAGTAATACTGATAATGGAATAAGTCTTAATACAATAAAATAGCTGTGAGGGTTTGTAACAGCCATCAATAGCTAAGCTCGTTGATGGTTTCCCTGCGTTTAAAGTGTGTGTCTATAGATAAGACAACCTACGACAAAGCTGTGTTTTTCATATAATACAAACTTGATAATGAACAGGGATTCTATGCTTATGATTTGGATAGTGAACAATAAAATCTCTAAGTACTAAGACTTGGCTTCGAGCCAGTCAAGATATTTGTCTTGTTATATAACGACTCTGTTAATTCTGTTGTGTCAATCATGGCTATTAAATTATAGTATTAGGTTTAGAAGAAAATAACCATCTACAGTTTATGTGTTTGTATTTGACTACTATGTTATTGAATGAGATTGTATGGAAAGTTTTTAAACCATGAAACATTGTTACAGTCACATCTTTTGGATATTCGATAACTGTCAATGATATTCTGGGGATACATAAATATAATGTTATGTGTTTTGTTTAGCTCGATACTAAGAATGACCTGTATCTATAGTTGACTGAAATCTGAAACAGATATATATATACAAGTATATTGCTCAAATAGAAACTATTCCTGTACATTCTTTATTGGGAAATATTTCACAGTAATTCTAAGGTTTATCTATGTCTGTTCTTTTGATATTTTTAATAAATATAATTCTGGAATGACTACTGTTTAATATTCTGTCTATTATTTAACTATTAATAGAGATCCTAGAAATACATAAACATGATATTTGATTACTGTAACAAATATATATTCTGCATAGGATAATTACTCTATTTAAGTGATAATAGGGAAAATTCTAAAACATCTGAGTTCTGAAATTTATACCAAAAGACAATACAGAAAGACTAATCTACTGAAAATGAATACAGTCAAACCACAGTTGAAATAGTCTATTCCATACGAAAATTAATTAAACAAACAGCAAGGAGAGTGACAGAACCTGTAGCTATGGTAGACAATAACAGCGATGGGAGGCTGTTCCTCCCTACGAATTCCTGGAGAGTGCCCAGACAGCACTTATCAGGACCCCCGAGCTTGCTCTGGTCTAACTTGCTGGAATCTAGGTACAGCCAACAATTCCCTCAGCCAAAACAGCTACACTGGAACCAAGTTACTGCAACTTCCTGACTCAAAACACTTCCTTACTATTTTCCCACTTCCTCAATGGGACTCCTGAATAGCATTCACCTGAATGTATTCTCCCTCTAGAACAAATGCTGAACCCCCAGCTCAGTTCATTGAGTAGTATTTAAAAGATTGCCTAGGTCTTAGTTGGGTTAACTGTCATTAATGAGCCACCTGCTAAGATTCCACTTTCTTGGGGAATCATGACCCCAAAATATAGGGAAGTTGCCACCTGCAACTTAGGAAGTGTTTGAGGATGCTGCCACTTGTCTTTTGTCCTTCCACCTAATTCCATCCACCAGTTAGACCAGTAACCTCTTTTAACAGCACTCCCATGCTGTTGTCTCCATAATTTATTTATGAATAATAATTATTCAGAATTTACATTCCATTTCTGGAGACTCTGCTGAGTCATTCATTCCTACTTAGTATTAAATTTAACATAATGTCTCAGGAATATTAATAAAATAATTACATTATTTTAATAAAATTGGGGTATGTGACATACACACCCCCTTAAAATGTAACATCGTCCTCGATGTTACTTATTCTTCTTCTTCAGCCACCTGCTGGAATAGATGGGGATATGCTTCCCGCATCTTACTTTCCAGCTCCCAGGTAGCTTCTTCAGGACTAAGGTGCTTCCATTGCACCTTCACTTGTCCAATTATGCGGTTCCGTAGATTAATATCCCTCCTCCTGAGGATACAATCCGGTTCCACCAGAACTTCCCCTTCTGGTTCTACCTGTACAATGTTCCAATCAATAACATGAGTAGCATCATGAACATACTTTTTCAAAACAGAGATATGAAAAACATTGTGTACTTTTAAATTTGGTGGTAATGCTAACTGATAAGCAACTTGACCGATTCTAGATAAAATTTCAAACGGACCACAGTAACGTGGTGCTAATTTTGCACAACTTCCTAATCTTAGGGAGCTCTTCTTTGGCCTTACCTTGATGAACACATGTTCACCTACCTGGAACTCTTTAGGAGTTATTTTCAAATCTGCTTGACTCTTTTGCCGATCCTGGGCAATCTTCAAGTTCTCCTGCACTTGTTTCACAATCTGTTCCATTTCTTTCAAGAAATCAGGTCCTAACACTAATCTATCTACTGGATTACTCCAAGAGATAGGAGTGTTGCATTTCCGTCCATACAAAATCTCAAAAGGACTAAACTTAGCTGATGATTGATAGCTGTTATTGTATGCAAATTCGGCTAAGTGTAAATAATCCTCCCACTTACCTGGTTGATCTTTAACATACATCCTTAACAGATCTTCTAATACTTGATTAACTCTTTCAGTTTGTCCGTCAGTCTGAGGATGGAAAGAGGTGCTGAAATTCAAAGTGGTGTTTAATCATTTGAACAAAGACCTCCAAAAATTTCCCGTGAATTTGGGATCCCTGTCTGATATAATAACTTTTGGAATACCGTGTAACCGAAAAATCTATTTTAGAAAGATATCTGCTATGTTTGCAGCCTTGTATGTGGTTTTAACAGGAATAAAGTGTGCTGATTTACTTAATTTGTCTACCACTACCATAATTGAATCATTCTGGTGTTGATTTTTTGGGTAAACCTGTAATGAAATCCAGGCTGATTATTTCCCATTTCCAGCTAGGAATAGGTAAAGGTTGCAGCAATCCAGCTGGATGTTGGTGTTCTGTTTTTACTTGTTGACAGTCCAAACACCTAGCTAAATATTCAGCTGTTTCTGATTTCATGTTAGGCCAAAAATATTCTTTTCTCAACATGGTGACGGTCTTTTGATAGCCTGGATGCCCAGAGTAAGGGGTTTTATGAACTTCGTCTAAAATTAACAGCTTAACTTTAGGTGCATTAGGAATATACAGCCTGTCTTTAAACAACAAAAATCCGTTTTCATTTAAACTATACCCTTTTACCAAACTTTCTGTGGGTTGTTCTTTGGCTGTAGTTTGTAAATGCTGATAATTTTCGTCTAATTTTATCCCTTCAGCCAGCTGTTCATTTAAGTCAGAGGTATAAGTGCTGCTAGCTGATATAAAATTCAGTTTTGCATTTCTGCTCAAGGCATCAGCCACCTTATTTTCCTTTCCTTTTATGTGTTGGATCTCAAAATCATATTCACTTAGGAATGCCAACCATATGGCTTGTCTTGCATTTAAATTTGGCTAATCTAAAAGGTATTTCAGACCTTTATTATCTGTTAGTAAGGTGAATTTTCTGCCTATTAGGTGGTGTCGCCTCATCTTTAAAGCATGAATTACAGCAGCTAATTCTAGGTCATACGTGGCATAATTCTTTTCATGGATTTTCAGCTTCCTAGATTCGTAAGCAATGACATGTCCTTCTTGAGTCAGCACTCCGCCTAAACCATCATTACAAGCGTCGGTGCAAACTATGAAATCTTTATTTGGGTCCGCTATTCTAAGAATAGGTGCAGTTGTCAATAAGGTCTTAAGTTTCTTGAAACTTTCTTCACACTTCGCATTCCAATCAAACTTCTTGCCTTTCTTTTGCAGAGAAGTGATAGGGTTGGCTATTTTTGAAAAGCCTTCAATAAACCTCCGGTAGTAACCGGTAATCCCCATGAAAGATCTAACGTCCGTCACATCTTTAGGTACTGGCCATTCTTCAATCGCCCGAATCTTTTCAGGATCAACTGAAATCCCTTCCTTAGTGACTACATGTCCTAAGTACTGGATTTTGTCTTTGAAGAAGTCACACTTACTGAATTTCACAAAGAGCTGTTGTTCTCTAAGTTCTTGTAAGACTATACGTAAGTGTTCTTTATGCTGCTCCTCATTCTTAGAGTAGACTAAAATGTCGTCGATGAATACAACAACAAATTTATCTAAATACTTATGCATTATGTTGTTCATTAAGCACATAAAAACAGCTGGGGCATTAGTAAGCCCAAATGGCATTACAACAAATTCGTAATGTCCGTACCTTGTTCTAAAAGCTGTTTTGAAAATGTCTTCCTCTTTAATTCTCACCTGATGATAACCTGATCTCAGATCGATCTTGGAGAATACCGTAGCTCCACGTAGTTGATCAAACAGATCATCAATACGAGGTAACGGATACCTGTTTTTGATTGTCATCTTGTTTAGTTGACGATAATCTATGCAAAGTCGCATAGTTTCGTCCTTCTTTTTAACGAAAATCACTGGTGCTCCCCAAGGGGATACACTAGGTCGAATATAGTTCTTGTCTATTAACTCCTTTAAATGAGTTTTCAACTCG
The DNA here is from genome assembly GCA_027924585.1 of Larix kaempferi. Taxonomy (NCBI): domain Eukaryota; kingdom Viridiplantae; phylum Streptophyta; class Pinopsida; order Pinales; family Pinaceae; genus Larix; species Larix kaempferi. Next base: position 4,562,668 of record BSBM01000426.1, on the reverse strand, counting down.
TTAAGCTCCAAGATATTCATACGATACGGGGCTTTTGAACTGGGGACAGCACCTGGTACCAGCTCAATGGTAAAGTCTAGCTCCCTCTTGGGAGGCAATTCTGGGATTTCCTCAGGAAAAACGTCAATAAAATCATTGACTACAGGGATGTTCTCTACTGTTTTCTGGTTGCTTTCAGACTTATCTGTCTCATCTGTAATAGTTACAGCATAGGTCTTGCACCCTTTTCTGACTTCTCTTTTAAGTTGTAAGGCAGAAATCTGCCTAACTACTGTTTTCCTAGGGATACCCCTGACAGTTACAGGCTGTCCACTACTGTTTACACACCTAAAATTTTTGTCAAAACAGTTTAAAACGACCCTATGTTGTTCCAACCAGTCCATTCCGATAAGTATGTCATAAGAGCCAAGTGGTAAAATGTTCAGTTTAACTGTAGTTCTAAAATCATTCATGTTTAAGATGCATTCTTTTACATAGCAGTTTACTTTCCTCTTTGCCCCAATAGCTAATTGTACAGACCAAGAATTATCAAACCTTTCAACAGTCAAATTACATTTTTCTACCAGCTGAGGTGAAATATAACTAAGACTAGCACCTGGATCTATTAAAATAGTAACAGGGGTTTTGTTAATCATACCTCCTACTTCCACCATGGAAGTTTGGTAGTCAGCCTGGCGGTTTTCCAATGCTGCATTGATTCGGGGCATAGTTCCTGCAAAATCCCCTACTGTCATTTCATCTTGCACAATATGAATATTGCTGATTTGTTTCTTTCTGTTTGGGCAGACTGAAGCATAATGTGGCCCATTACACTCCCAGCACTTGACAGGTTCTTTTCGCTCAAAATTTTTGGTGTAGTTTCCATGGTTATTAGGAGTCTCCTTGCTGTTTTTGTAATTGTTCGGATGGCTGACAGCTACGTTTTTGTTTCCCTGGAAACTTTTACTATTAAAGTGGTTTCCGTTTTTGCCATTCTTGAAACTTTTATGGGGGACAAATTCCTTTTTCTTGTACTCGATCAGATTGCTGTTCTTTTTGGCTTTCCAGCTGGCTATCCCCTCTTTCTTTTTAGTCTGTTCATAACAGAAATTAGCTTTGCGCATAGCTTCTTCCAGTGTTTTGGGGTTGTCATATTCAATTCTGTCCTTGATATGATAGGGCAGACAACTAAGAAAGCGCTGTATTTTTGGTTTCTCTTCGACAAAATACGGTACATACCGCAACAGACTTAAGAATTTACTGTTTAAGTCCTTCATCGTCATAGATCCGAGTTTTAATTCATAAAATTCCTTGGCCCTCTCCTCATAATACTGTTCGGACAGGAATTTTTCTATTGTATTTTGTGTTGTATTTTTCTATTTTCGGTAAGTTATTTGATGGAATTAGACCATGGAAAAAATGGAATTAGTCCTCTTTTTTATAGAAGGTCAGCTACATAATTTATTTCCCTTTATATATGTTTAAATGAAATATATTGGAAAAGGCCCAACATCCTGGAAATTTCCTCATATATCGGGACTAGAGAATGTTTTTTGACTTCCTTCTATATTGCTTCATCCACTCAATGACCAAATTTGAGTCTCCAAATACTTGTAGCTGTTGCACACCATTCAACAGCCTACCGAGATGGTCAAATAACGATGGTTTTGTTCAAACAAATTATGAACATAACTAGTACAACAAGCTGAACGGAATGACACTAAATTTAGGACATGACAATTCCAAAAGGGAAAGATGACAAGTATCGACTAAGACTCGACTCAACCATGTGTATAAGAACTCATCTATCACTGTATAAACTATATGGAAGACATGATGTATTATCTAGATATCAACTCACGACACCCAAGGCACTAATTAGTAGAGAAACCCTTAAATGAGCATCTCAATGATTCTCCTATCATCTTACAGAATAGGCATCCGGATGGCCTCAAATAAATGATCCCTTAGAAGACTGTATGTATTGAAAAATAATCCAAGTTGTGTACTATTAATGTTACAATTTACTAAATTTTAACACACCAGATGGATTCGGAGACCCCCCTTACTAAATTTTAACACTATTAAAATTTAGTAAGGGGGGTCTTTGAATCCATCTGCAGTGTTAAAATTTAGTAAATTGTACAAATTCATTATCAAAATTATAATTTTCCATTGCTAGAATGACACAACTAAAAATGACCACATAAATGACCAATTGTTATGTGGTCATTTTTAGTTTAGTTCTTATCTCGTGACCAAATTGGTCATTTTTAGTTTAGTTCTTATCTCGTGACCAAATTGGTCATTTTTAGTTTAGTTCTTATCCCGTGACCAAATTGGTCATTTATCTTGGTAATTTTTAGTCAGTTCACTAAAAATTTCTCAATTTTGGTCATTTATCTCTTGAAAAAGATGTGGTGACCAATTTTTTTGGTCGCTTGGTCACTTATCTCTCATTTTTTACTAGTGGACAGTGCCTTCTCTCGGACACCCTGTGACAGGGTGGAGAGATTAGTCCCTAAGACGACTCAAAACAGGGCAATGTCTTCTCTCAGACATCTGATGATGGGGTGGAGATATTAGTCCATAATAATTATCAGAGCAAGGCAATGCCTTCTCTTGGACACCCTGTGAAGGGGTGGGGAGATTAGTCCCTATATGCTCACTCATGCAAGTGCATGGATTTAGTCATAACACTTGGCTAAGAGACCTTGAAACCATCGACATGAAGCAAGCTCGTGATCAACCTTTCCTTGAGATGATTTGTGTACTTGACAAGTCATGGCGTGAAGCCTTTGAAGAAATCCAAGATGTGTTTGAGCAGAACAAGCAAGAAGAATACCTCCCTCATTGAGAGGGATGATTTCAACGTCAGTAAGACATTCTCCCTAAGACAGGGAGAATGATGTGACTCTCCTTGAGAGGGAGAGAGAGGGAGATGATAGTTCTATGATCCTCCTTGATGGACTGAGTTGAGTCGGTCTATTGTGCTCCTCGATAGACTAAGTTGAAGCATGACACTTCTTGATGGAATGAGTTGTGTTGGAGTCACTGGGTTGGTACCCAGCAAACCTTGGGTTGTAGCCCATGTGGTTGGGAGACTCATGGGTTGTAGCTCATAGAGAACTTCATATTGGTCATAGCCACATGGACATGAGAAGACCATTCTTATGATGACAAGATGTTCAAGATAAGCCGTGATGCTCATATCATATCCAGATGTGTTCTAGCATGATGATACCTCCCTAGATAAGAGGGAGTGTTGGTGTTGTAGCATCATGGGGTATCCTCATGAAAAAGGAATGACCAAGACCCCCCCGAAAAGTTCTAGAAAGGAAACCCTTGAAAATTTCTAGAAAGGAAACCCCCCGAAAAGTTCTAGAAAGTCCCAGAAAGCATGGAAATAGAAAATGAAGGTATAAATAAGAAGGATTCCTATCTCATTTTCACATCAAGCAATTCACTCTACTTTCCAAGGCAAGTGTGCAGTTAAGGAAGAGAAGGATGCATAAGCAGAAGAAGACTATTTTCTGGGTTTAATATCTTTGGGTTTATCTTCTTCTTATATCCGATGTACTTATATCTTGAATCTTTGAATAACAAAGGTTGGCTGGGTTTTTCTCGAGTTTGGGTTTTCCCAATAGAAAATCCTCGCATCTCTTTGTTTTTTTGCATGGCTATTCTTTTAGTGATCTTGATTTGTTTCCGCTACAAATAATTGAAATTATACTGCTATTATAAAAATCTAACATGAACAAGTTAATGAATTATTTGTCATTGCCCTGTTATATATACATATGCATGAACTACCCATTATTTCATATTGCAATTTGGTTGATAACTTGTTTATATAGCTACCGTCTTATAGCAGGAGCTATTGGCAACATCAGGGACATTGCCACCACATGGCTCTTGTTTGATATGGTACATTTATAACTTATATTAATTATTTAATATAACTTATATTAATTAATTAAAAACATTAATAGTTTTTAATTCAATATCAAATTTTTAATTTAAAATGACATGAATTAAAGAAAAAGTTATTTTTCATAATAGTGATATTTGAGAAGTAGAGTAAAACGTCATTTTACATAATAGTGATGATATTAAAAATATTATTATATCTAAATGTAAAGAGAAGCTGTGGTGCAATAAAGAATAATGGAAAATTAAGATCTATACGGAATTGATCAACCCTAATATAAAAGATGAAAATTATCTCTTTGTTTTTAACAAGAGTAAAGAATAAAATCAACATTGTTAAATTAAGAATATATTCTCACAAGCTCCATAATAAAATATGGAATTAAAGGATTTGTTATCTTTATGAAATGAAATTTTTTAAGATTGAAATCATTTTTTTCAATTTTAAAATATTTAGTACAATACTAACTTCCCTAACTTAAAAAAAAGACATTATAAAGAGATTATTAACCCTAATCTAAAGGATTAAAATTATCTTGTTATCTTTAAAGATGAAAATCACTCTCTTAGAATGCCTTGCCTATTCTCACATTAGATCTTAGTTCCTTATAATGCCTTGCCTACACTCACATTAGATCTTAGTTCCTTAAAATGCCTTGCCTACATTCACATTAAATCTCAGTTCCATAATTTTTACTCCAATAATAATCTCTTTAACCTTCTAACTCCTCAAAACTATGATAGACTAACTAAATATAATAATAAATAAATAATATATATATTTTTAAATTAATAAATATTAATAACCATCATAACCATCACCACATTCATAAAATATGAAGCTTTTAAAATATAAGATAAAACTATACCTAAAATACGCCTACACTCTAATACTTGTGGTGACAAACTAGATGGTAATAATTTATTAAAAATTCTCGAATAAAAAGTGCCTAAAACATGTCTTCACTATTATATTATTTATTAATTTTAAAAATTCTCAAATAAAAAATGCCTAAAACATTCACTATTATATAATTTATTAAAAATTGACGAATAAAAAGTGCCTAAAACATGTCTTCACTGTTATATGTCACTTGTGGTCACAAACTAAAACCGTTGGGCGTTTCACAAGAATTACAGTTTTTATGATAAGTAATGTTCAACTTTCTTTACTGTCACGTGTGGTGAAAACTAAAACTTTGCCAATTTGGGTGTTTCACACAAATGTTCAAATTTGAACCATTCTCCTTTCTCATCCCTTCCAAAGTGAAAGGGTTCTAGCACTTTCCTAGAATGGGTAAAGTTAAAATTGCTTTTCAAAGAAAATTTAAAATTTGAATTTTATTTTTCCAATTAAGAAGGACATAATTTATATCAACATTTCAAAAGAATGGTAACATTTGAAATTATCCATCCATATAAATTTCAATTTCTATGTTGAAATTCCTATACTATAAAATTCGATTCATCATTCGAAATATTGGAAATATCATAAATTATAATCATTCACTCACATCACACACTTACTGCTCAATTGCGCAAGATTGCGAGTGATGACTGACGACTACGAGGCACTGGCCACCGATATTTGACTTTGACTCTCAAGTCATTTCGGGCTGAGATCTAAGGTGTGACAATGTGTCAACGACTATAGATGTAACAATAGAGAACCACTACTAGTCTACTACTAGGCCCAAAGCAAAACTGAAACTTTGTGCTACTACCTATGTGAAGCTGGTTACCAATGCCCACTTGTTTTTCATCAAAATGAAATTCAAATGGTTGGTTTGATGAGTCCTCCTCTACAAGACTTCATTTCTTGCATGAATGTCACATACTCATGGAAACTCTAAACGACACTCGATGGCATGCAACTACAAATAATGGCATGCAACTAGGACCACAAACCGTGTAGAGGTTGATTTATGCATTGATATAGAGAAGTGGCATTGGGCACAGATATGGAGAAACAATGAATTGGAAAAGACATTTGGACCAAATCACAACAACGGTTATTAATAAAAAAAAATTGGCTCAAGAATAGTCTCAATTTGATGGGCGGAATGATCATGATGTAATCTCCCTCTGTCCTTTCAAACATATGTGGTTTCTAACCATATTTTTCTTCGATGCTCACCACCAAAATACATATAAAAATTACATGTATTTACATTCTTTTCTCTTTAAATCCTCATCGCATAATCATAACTAAGGATTATTCTCACCACATTTGTCTTTGGCGCTCACCACCAAAATACATATAAAAATTACATGTCTTTACATCCTTTTCTCTTTAAATCCTCATCTCATAGTCATAACTAAGGATGGTCATGCATGCACATACTCACCTTATAATATCAATTGGGTCAAGGTGCACATACTCACCTTATAATATCAATTGGGTCAAGGCACATAGACAACCATAAAATATCAAATGTGTCGAGATGCAAAGAGTAAGAAACAACTATAAGTAAGTCTTATATTAAATTTACCATATAAGTATTTAATTGATACTATCAACTAAGATTGTACACATTAGATTGTTGTGATCTTCTTATCACTCCTTATCAATGTGATTGTAAGGCACTCTTTGAAGGTGAAGTCCACAATTTTAAGTCTTATTCCTCATTTGACTCATGCCTTTTGGTAAGACAATAAGGATGGTAGTGGCATCAACATTGAAGATGGTTTCGACATAGAGGTAGATACATTAATTCTTTTCATTAAATAACTTAAATTTCATGCCAATGACTGCAAATTCGTTGAATCGTGGATTGGCACAAAGCACAACAAATTTTAGAGCTTCGAGCTATGAATTACTCACATATAGAATTTTCTCAAATCCAATCATTAACAAACTTCTTTTGGTGATTTGGTTCAATTTAAAAGGCATATTTTCGAGAGTCAAACATGCAACGAGTTGCAAGGCTCTAGTTGACTTATGCTTGATTCCATTTCCCCTCTATCCCATACCTGTACATGCTGTCACGACAAGTGTTGAACAACAAAATTTGACACCCGAGCCTCTCTGATGCTAGCGTTGCTAATTTGCTTGGTATGGAAGATTTTATTTTTTTAATGTTTCATGAGATATGCATTATTTTTTCTTAGGCTCCTAATGCCCATGATTCTTACATCTCTTAAGCTTGAATGGATGCCATCTCTCCAGTTTGAATTAAGTTTTTGATTGGTTATATATATATTTTTTGGTTGTAGGTTTATTATAGCCTCGCTTTGCTTGGTGGCTTCCTTTTGTACATAATTAAAAGTAATTAATTTTCTCATGGTTCTAGTTTTATTTTAAGACTATATCTAGTTAGATTGTCCTAGACTATCCATAAGATCATGTGGATGCCCCAATATGGTTATTGCATAGTCTAAGTAGTTTTTATATGTATAATGAAATGTGCTCCAACCCGGAAAAATACAACATAGTAATTTTTATTTGAATGAATTGTAAAATTAATGTTACATATATGACAAATTAATGTATTCAAATTAGGTTTTATTGAAAATATGTCATTTCATGTAAATATTAAGGAGTGCTTGTTCATGATTGTAAAAAATTGGATGAGAAATATTTGTTTTATACATTTTTTGGGGGAGGAGTTTAGTTAATTTATACTTGTCAATTGAAGTACAGTTATTTATATTTCCCTTCATCTTTGAAGGGTTCCAAGAACAAATGCCTTTCCAATTGAAATTAAGACCCACCCTTCAAATTTGATCACTGTTTCACACTACTTGAAAGAAAGAAAGAAGTAATAATTATTTGTTGAATTCGATGATTGGTTCTAGAGGTTTTTTATAATTTACGAGTGAGATGTGTCAAGTTTGTTATATGTAAGCTCCAAAAAATATTAAAAAGAAAAATTACAAAGGCTAAGAACATGTCAGATTTGAAAATTTAAATGAACTAAATTGCAAAACACAAATGTAAATCAAATTTCGATTTAAATTTCATTCATTTCAAACCAAAAAAATTCCACTTATTCTTTTCTCTTTCTATATATAATCAAAATCAAACTTCAATAAATACATCACACTAATAGAGCAAATCAATTATCACCTATTTATATGAACAATTATGTCTATTTGTTGGGATTTGATTTGATAACAATTAAATTTACATAGACAAATTTAGGAAGTGATATATATATATATATATATATATATATATATATATATATATATCTTAACTATAGCTCTACCAATATATATATATATATATCTTAACTATAGCTCTACCAATATATATATATATATATATATATATCTTAACTATAGCTCTACCAAGCTTAGAGATGGATCAAATCTCTTAAAATGCAACTTTTACTCATGTTTTTTAGTTCTAGGCCTTTGTAGATTGAGAGTATTTCTATACTCCAACAAATTTAAAAGAAGCATTTAACAATGTTGATTTTTTCTTTACATTAATTCAACTTTTTAATGCACAACATCTTTTCCTTAAATGTAGATGTAACAATACTTGTAAGATTATCACTATTATACAAAATGATCTCTTCCTAGACTCACCAATGATTTAGTCATGGCTTAGATCTTTATGCCAAAGCTCTTAAATTATATGTGGTTTTGATTAAAGTATGAAGCAATCTTAGGAAGCCTCTTATATTCTATGGTGTTTACCTTCTCTTCCATAGTGTTTATCTTATCTTAGTTTTGTACATTAGATACCTATTCATAACAATTCAAGGAATCCACCCACTTTATAGAATAAAAATGGTTTATTTTTTATAAAAAATAATAAAATAAAAGTATTGTTTTTATATTAAATTTATTTTTTCCTTTAATTTTTTTTAATTTCTATAAATTTGATGAAAATTTGGCATACACTTAAATCAATTTAGTGTTTTTCAATAAATTTGATTAAAAAAACAAATAATTTAGCAAATGATTAAACCTTTCATTGATATCATTTAAAAAAACAAATGGTGTAGTCTAAATAATCTACTTTTTCAACCTTTTCGACCATATTTTCCATCTAGATTTGTTTGTATTCCGATTGGAAATCTTTAAAAAATCTTAGAATCACATATATTAGCTATGAAAATTGCATAATTTGGATGCCATGGGGTATTTGAGGGTGCTGAATCTATTTATGGATTCAAAAATACTTCCATCTAGATTTGTTTGTATTTCGATTGGAAATCTTTAAAAAATCTTAGAATCACATATATTAGCTATGAAAATTGCATAATTTGGGTGCCATGGGATATTTGAGGGCGCTGAATCTATTTATAGATTAAAAAATAGAGTTTAAACACATAGAAATTTAGATTTTACCAAAACAAATTAACCAATTCTGACCAAAACACACTGTAACCACTCCAAAACAAATAACTAAATATTTCATCGATAAAATTAGAACTCCAGCTGAATGAAACTGAAGACTTCAAGTCGGCCTTCGTGTTTTAAGATAAAAGCCGCATCTTTCACAGCTATGATAGTTCGGCGCAAATTGCCTGGAAATAAAGCTACATTCTAAGCTCTGAGTATCATGGCTTTTGGCCTACAAATTGATCCAAAGTTTTGCTCACAATATGTACATTACAGACCTTCTTCGACAGTGGCGCTCAGACGCTGGATTTGTCTATAATCGTTCCCAATGTCATGAAGCTAGGCTCCACTAATTCCATTTTCTTGGTGGCTTGGTGATGCAAAATCATTTTGAATGACTGGATGTTCATTGAACTGCCAAATATCATCCTCCCACAGAGACTCATAGACGGTCTCAGAATAACCATACACGGCATCCCAATATATATTGGTCATTGAATCTTCATTGATAAGGTTCATGATGATTCCAAATTCGACAGCAGTATGATCCACGTAGCAACCGAGCTCTGCACGAACATCGTCGTAATATGTTAAATTTCCAGCTGAAGGCAAGTCTCCAGTATGGGAAACCGACGTCGCTTCGGGATTCCAGTCTGTCATTTCTTTAATTGAAACCATCTCCGCACTGCCCTTCTCATCAACATCGTACGCGTGTTCCTTCAGCCCGACTTCATCTTCCAGAGATTTCAGAACCCCGTTCAGAATCTCGTCCTGCAGCTGAGTCTCAGTATGGGTTTCTTCTGGATTACTGTTAATAGCGTCCATATTATCGATTTTCTCAAGTAGAGCCATGAGATCACTATCATGCACCAAACTTCCGCTGAAGATTCTTTTTGCGTCGGGCAAAGCCAATCCGCCATTCCAATACTCATCTCTCCCTCGCTTATTCTGAGAAACTTTCGAGGAGGCGGCCATCTCTGCAAAGAAATATTGTAATTAAAACACAAAAATACATACATACAACAACAGTGAACCTTGTTTATTTGAGCTATTCTTCTTCCTTCAAGGTTTGAATGTTGCAAAGAGTTGGATTATTGATTTTTCAACTAAACACCACCGGGTCACCCAGAACCCTATCAACCATACAATATCTAGAGGATGATAAGAGATTCAAGATTTTGACTAAAGTCTCACATGAGGTGAACGCTTCGTATTATGGTATTTGTAGAATCCCGGACGGAATTTGACAGTCAATTTGTCGCTTAGTTCAAAGAGTATCCATGAAATTCAATGCAGGGATGGAGTATTTTGATTTCAAAATATATTTCATCTTTTAACTTTTTGTATTAATATAATAAAAGCTGACAGTTGATACTGAATTCAAAGTCCTGTAGAACCTGCTTCCAAGACGAAATCAGGTTTTCTAGGTAGAACTAGACACGCAGATTTCTCGATAAAATAACAAAAACGTTGCAAATTCAAAGTTCAAGAATCAAACAAACCACAATCGTGATCCAGATCTCGACACGTCTGACACTCTCCGACAGTCGCTGGTCTTCCATTTCCCGAGAAGTTGGTCCATCCCCGACATATTCTGTGCGACCGTCTCTTGACTGGACTTCAAACCCCGTTTTAATTTTAAAATTATTTCATGTTCAATCGTTGGTAACTGTAGACAGCGGGTCTAAGTGGTCAAATAGACCAAATACATTGGCATGGCATTGACCGGGTAGGATAAAAGACAATTAAAACGCCTTGCTTCTCTGGTGGTTTTGGGAGAAAAAATGGTCACAATTTTTGTTGGAAAATTTTATTTTTAATTTTGGTAATTTTAGTAATTAGGATTGTTTGTTCTAAACTAATTACCCAATTTTAAAGCTATCTAGATTGCCAAAATTGTAATCTGAACACTCCAAATAAATGATCTGGGCCTAACAACTCAAATGACACAAAGGATAGAAAAACAAAACACTTGTGTATTTGTTATAACAAAAACGTGCACATGTTTCTTGAGGCCTGATATATTCGACCAAATTGGCCCCTAACCCCCATTTCTCACATCCTATTCAATTTTAATCCTCCGTCTGCCACAAAGGAAAAAAGCGGATGCGATTTCAGCTTGTCTAGGTGTCTTCATCGAATTTATCCTGCATAAGAGGTAAATCTTCTCCATTTTTATATTTTCATTCAATTTATACGATCCAAAAACATAAAAGTAAACCCTAAAAAGAACTCTAAAAGATCACAAAAGAACTAAACAAAATCACAAACCAAGTATTTGAACCAGCAAAACAATTCCACAATCAAAGAATTTTTTTTTCCAACTAAATACACATGATATCTATGCCATTTTTGGTGGACTTTTTTAATAAAATACCAAATTTAGTGAGGATCCTTTCCTCCTAAATTCAATGACCACTTTTGGGTTTCCCTCTTCAGAGATATTTCCTCCACCCCACTATAGAAAATGTGCTTCTAGCACCAAAAGTTAAAATGTGATCAATATCTACTTTCTTTCAAGCTGGTGCAAGCTAATGCTGGCCACTCATGGCGCATTAGTCGCAATGGAATTCTGGAAAAACAGAAATATGAACGTCAAAAAGCAATATTAGAGCTACCTACACAACTTTTTGGAATATGGCATAAGAAGATGAAACGTAGAGAATCGGATTACCTTCCGAAATATATAACTATTATTTATGGAAATTAAGTATAACTCCCAAAAAATGGAGTTCTCCTAAGGTTGGTATGTTATTTTTTTAAGGAAACATAATGAATATGTTTGCGTTGGGCCCCGGGTTTGGTATGCAAATGGTGGAATTTTGTGAAAAAAATTATATACAGTCGTAGATAACAATCCGTTCTAGTGCAACGCTATTTTTCCATATTTATTTATGTTAATTTTATTTTATTTTTTAAATTAAGGAAGTCAACCAAGCCTTAAAATGACTAAGTCGAGCGTTGGGCCCCGACATCATGGTCTTAACATAATCAATGATTTTTTTTTTTAGGATGTAGGTCTTTGTGTGTACTTGTGCGGGTTCTTTTCCGTTGTCAAAATAGGTGAGCCAATCAAAAGTTACAGCAAGAAGAAATAACCTACTTTTGTGTAAGATGCACGTTTGTGAAATTAAAATTAAATAAAAAATAGAAAAAAATAATAGATTTAATAAAAAATTACATGTTCAGAATCTGCATACATAATTCTACAAGTGTGTGCAATTTCATTAGCACTGGACAAGTGTAGCATACAAAAAATCATGCGCGAATCAGAATAAGTTATAGAATAAGATGTATTTTGTTATAACACAGTCCAAGCCACTTGGTTTGGCAACCTGAACCTAAAACCAAAGCGGCCAAGTCATCCATCACGTTGGTGGGAAAGGAATTGCCCACCAAAATTTAGAAATTTCAATGGTGTATACGCATTATATTAAATACACGTGTACGCACTAAGAGAT
>BSBM01000426.1:3725000-3945000 GCA_027924585.1 Larix kaempferi | reverse complement strand
AAAATCACCCTTGGTATCTAACAAACATCTTCAGTGGTCTTGGAATCTAGTGGATACATTCAAGCTACCAGTTTCCATTACAAGTGGAGATCATTTTTATAGAGGTATGGTGAATTGGAAATAAGTTTTTTCATTCACAAGATTTGAGATTCTCCCATTCCTTTTTGTTTTTATCATATTCCCACAACAATATCCATGCATAGACAACAATTAATTTGACAAGAAGATTTCCCAAGTTCACATCTAAAAAAACTCATATGAACACTAGACAAGATGACGTATGAAACCTCCTCATTGTGTAATTAGTTCCCAAGTTAATTTTGTTCTTTTCACCTCATATTATGCTAGCAAAAAATACTACACACTCACTAAACATGACTAAAAATATCCGTTCAACTCATCCACATAACCTCAACTCTGTCATCTCGTATTCAAAACCATGGTATGGGAGGAGGATATCTGTAACTAAATGCACCTTTCCTTTCTCTATGAATCCAAATATGATAATATTCATCCATATTTACCATCCTTACAATATCCCCTCACCTTTAATAATGATTTTTTTTCCAAAAACCAAGACTTTCCCACTTCATGCTCTATCCAACATGATCATTGGTATAGTCCCTAGTTCCTCACTTTCCAACACCTTCCTACCCTAATATTGCACATTGAAAGTTCAAATTATATTCCCCCTAATCACCCTTCCCAAGACCACGATCTTTGTTAGAAGCCTTTGCATCCTCCTTAAGGTTTTGCACAATACAAAGTATACATTCATTCTATTGTGATGCATTGTTGAATTCAACCATGGGTATTTTAAACTCAAAATCACATTCTATCATCTCAAGGTTTATAGATAAGGAAATAGTTTGTTATTGTTTCTTCAACTCCTTAAGGTGTTATATAACTTAGTAATTTATGATGGTAAAGGACATTGCCTCAAATGGAAGGATATACCATTCCATTATGAAGACAAAGCAATCAAACTAGGTGCAAAATTTAGAATTGATAACATTAAGGGAGAAAGCAAAAAATGCAACTAATTAAGGTGAAAAATATGATGTAAACCAATAAGAATTCCTTTGGGGAATTTGCAACCTCCTCATTGTGTAATTAGTAAACTTATTCTCTTTACCTTATTTTATGTAGAAAAACTATCAAACTATTCCCAAGGCATCTCTAGCCATCTCTGTTGTAGGGTGTTACTACCATAATTTTTATGAATTCATGGCTAGGTAAGAAACTAGTTTCTCCACTCTACACTTGACCAACCATCATCTATATTGATTGAAATTGCAAGGGATAATGATGTTTATTCGAACACAAATAAACCAACATAGTCTATAGTTGTATGTGTTAATTTGTAAAGTGGTAAGTTATGTTGGAATGTGTCAAGTTCATTGTATAATGGAAGTAATATCTTATTTGTTATTTCTTTTGCAGGGGTAGGCTTGATAGTTGTGTTAAAGAGACTTTTGGAGAAAGGAAACTCACGCAACGCAACAAAAAAATATAGAAGGAATCTTCCCATTGAAAAGCTCAATGACTTAAGAGAAAAGGCTAGGTTGGGAATGGAAAGATTGAGACATGGTCCTATCATTGCCCCGGATTCTGCCACTGATCCTAACACAGTTGTTGAAATGACAACCTCTTGTTCAGAACCACAGGTAAAGCGGTTGCGTCCAACAGACCCAACTCAAATTCCAACATCAACACAATCTCCAACCAACAATCCATCAACGAGTCATGTTGAAGTTCCTCATGACACAAGAATTTTGGGAGATGCTGCATGTGTAGAGATGGACATACAATCCTTGCTTAATTTTCAATCTCCCCAAGAAGACCACAACCATGTTGACCACACTCCCATTATGGCCCAATCTGTGAACGAAGCACCACAACAAACAAGCTCTGGTATTCATGTCTCATGTTCACCCTCCCTACCTCAACTGTCCAGTGCAAGAAGAAGAACTCCTAGAATTATTCATGTGGATGAAAGTTCTATGTCGGGGCTTGAAGGCAAGTTGCCAAAACGCACTATCGAATGGCAATGCAACAAAATTGTCAAAGAATATTTTGAATCCAAAGGTGATGCAGGTAAATGTCAATTATTGCTATGTTTGTTAAAGTCACGTTGTTTAGCTGTTGTTAGGAGAATTTTGGGCATAAAGATGGTTAAAAGTTTAGAGGCTAGTAGTCATATTGTTAGAAATCTCCAACCTGCATTTAATGCAATTGGGAAGACGTCTCATACAAAAGATCTTTGTGCGGCTCATCGTGTTTTAGCAGAATCAGTTGTAAGCAAGTCCACAAGGAAATGTCACCTGCTATCACACACTTCTCACATACTCAAATTAAATAGAAAAAATATTAAAAAGTACCCTGTTATAAGAGAAAATCTTGACACTCCAGGTGGAAACGATTGTTGGGATTTTGTTGGTAGGTTGCCTCGTGCAGATAGGAAGCTAATTGATGTTGTTAAGGAGTTAGTACAAAATTTTTGGCATGATCATACTAGACCTTCATCAAACCAAAGAGAAATGCTAAAGCTGAGAAAAGGTTCTACTGAACATGAACCCCATGTTAAGCACTTCCTTGACACCACACTAACTGAACTCTATGAGAGATTCAGGAATGAGCACACACAATTGAACCTGGGCCAAAGGTCCTTTGAGAAATGAAAACCATGGTACTTTCATATATGCATTGATCGGAACACCTGTTGTTGTAGATACCACGTAGAATATGAATATTATTATGACACATATAAACATATATTTTGTGATTTGCATACTAACATTGTGCAGGGCTGCAATGGATCCATACTACCACTGAATGCATCAAGAGACTTTATCCACAACATCATGTGT
Source organism: Larix kaempferi (assembly GCA_027924585.1). Taxonomy (NCBI): domain Eukaryota; kingdom Viridiplantae; phylum Streptophyta; class Pinopsida; order Pinales; family Pinaceae; genus Larix; species Larix kaempferi. The sequence goes on along the minus strand of BSBM01000426.1, from coordinate 3,942,130 downwards.
CCAAGGCTCGAAGGACAAAAATATTATGAAAAATCGTGTCTATATGGGACATGTTCTAGGTGCAGTGGGTTTTCTCTTTCGAACCATTGCATTCATGAAAGCAAGGAGCACGAATTTGGAAGGATGGGCATGGAGATGCAGAGCTTCAAGTACGTAACCTATCAATTAGACAGTGCCAAGGAAAGTAAAATGATTGCATTAGTGAAGTCACAGGTACAAATGAATATTGCATAATTTTCATATTACACGTTCAATTTATGACATATACATTTTTCCAAAGGCCACATTGTAATATTTCCCTTGTTTTCATGGTAACAGGTACCAGTATGTGACTTCTTGATGGAGTTCTACGAGAAAACAGAGCAGTATGTTCAACATGTGCATGTAGCGCGATGGCAAGATGAGCAGTACAGAAAATGCAGGGACACATTTCCTATTGGAACCATAGTGGAAATTGTGGATTTTGCATAAAATTACACCCTTCAGCCACAAAATGAAATCCAGAGTCAATACTACCATTCAGACCAAGTCAGCAACATGGTACATATTATTTATAGGCATGGGCTAGAGAGAAGCAATGACAAGAGGATAATACTGAAGGAGAAAAACTTTTACATAAGTGATGATAGAACCCATGATCTGCATTATGTGCAACATTGTTTTCAAATTTTCTATGATAAATTGAAGGAGAGAGATATACAGATGGATCAGCATTGGATATGGTCAGATGGTTTTGCGGGCCAATCCAAAAATTCACGAGTATTCCAATGGATGAGTATTTTGCATAAGACTTATAGTGTGCTGCATATCTGGAACTATTTTGAGACCGGGCACGACAAAGGCAAGCATGATGGGGCCGGTGCATGCATCAATATCGCACTACGAAGGGAAGAGATGAGGTTTGATAGGGAACCTCAAATCCGAGATGTAGAATCCATAGTTCAATGGTGCTCTGCAACATTTTCAGACCAAGCAAGAGATCAACAAACATCATCAGTGGCAGGACGTGTGGTAAGAAATTTTTGGCGAGTGGTCGACATAGATCGATTGCGTTCCTATAGTTGCGGCACAGTACAAGGAACATGTGGATTTCATTCAGTTCGAATCTCAAACAAACCCTTATTTGAAATATGGACACAAAATCTTGCATGCTTTTGCATCCCTTGCAGTAGTGGAGAATGGGATGAATGTGAATGCATGGACTGGGTTGATGAATGGGATCGTGTGTCACTTGTAGTAGACCAATGTGCAGTTGTTGAAACAACCCAGTTAGAGGAGGGTCAGTCAGCGATTTCGACAAACTACGACGATATCTCAGACCTTGTACAACCAGGACACATATACACAGTTGTTGCCCCAAAAGACAATGAATGGAGCACACATTATTGGTTTCCATGGTGCATCCAAGGTAAGAGAACCCTCTACGCATCACTAATCGACGACGAAGCCATTGAATTTCCTATTGGATCGATGGTGGTTAAGGGGGAATATCTTACACTAGATGGGAAGTCAATAAAGACTAGTGGGCATGTATTCATGGATTACAGACCAGGTTTAGTGGTGTATCACTTCACAAACTTGATCGTTGGCACCAACATCCATCTTAAGACAATGTCAAGCAAGAGCTCAACCAAGGTACACTACTACCTGCCTCATTCAGAGCACAAGAGATTGATGGAGACAATTAGCAACAGAGAGGATCCAGATGGATTTATTGGATGAGGCTAGTCAACTTTACATAAGAGAAAGAATTGCATCAAAGAATGTTATGTTCTACATCGAGGTATGTGTATTTTTATGTTATTTTGTTGGTACCTGCATTTTTTGTTGATACGTACATACATACATGTCTTTTCCATACATACATTCATACATACATACAGATACATAGAGATACATACATACATACATGGATATATATACATAGAGATACATCCATCTGCCATGTCATCACTTCACCCTTTGTCATTAATGTTTAGAAACCTAATCTATCCCTAGAAATACTAGAAAGCTAAACTAACCCTAGAAACACTAATTTAACACTATAAAACTAAGCTAGAATACTATAAACCTAATCTAGTCCTAGAAACCTAAACTAGCCCTAGAAACACTAATCTAACCCTAGCAAACTGATCTAGAATCCTAGAAACCTAATCTAGCCCTATTAACCTAATCTAGCCCTAGAATTCGTGAACCACCACATGTACCCTCATTAGGGGGTATTTGGACTCCAAGTGGGTATACTAGTATGATAGATTCCTTACAATTATGACAATTAATAGCTTCGCTTTTTCTGTGTAAGGTTATGTTATATTTTTTGATAGTTATGGCATATTACTCTTAGACATTATGACACATTTATGATGAGAATTACACATTCTATTAAATAAAGGAAATAATCTCTTCTCATGCAAACTCTAGCCATGTCTCTTCCCTTATCTTCACCAGTGGTTATATCTTCATGATCCCTACCATATAACTCCTAGGGTTTCCTCATCAAACCTATACTATCTAAAATATATAGGAATCCCTCATTGGATTCAACAACAAGCTTATGTTAATCAAACAGCAACCATTGATGCCTAGAGGTCTACACACAAGTTAAAGAAAACAAAAGAAAAACTCCTAACATTGGGAACAAATAGCCAAAACCAACAATGCAACTAGAACACAATGACCAAGGGAACTTCAAAATGCAACACCACTCCACAAAAGAAGTTGCCTTAGACCTACCTCATCCGGTATGAGAAAAGCTGCTTTAGAGACCTAGAGACCTCCCTACCACTTCTCTCATTTGGTATAAGAGAAGTTGCTTTAGACGTACCTCACTCATGTCAATGATTTAGAAGTTGCTTTAGACCTACCACTTTATCATCATCATCTTCATCACCATCACCATCATCATCAACGTCTTCATCATCATCACCATCATCATCATCATCAACATCTTCATCATCATTGTCATCTCTAGGTTCCTCATCGACATATCCATCATCATCATCTTCATCACCATCACCATCATCATCAACATCTCGTCATCATCACCATCATCATCACCATCATCATCACCATCATCATCAACATCTTCGTCATCATTTTCATCTCTATATTCCTCATCAACATCTCCATCATCATCATCATCTTCATCATCATCATCATCTTCATCACCATCACCATCACCATCATCATCAACGTCTTCATCATCATCACCATCATCATCATCATCATCAACATTTTCATCATCATTTTCATTTCTAGGTTCCTCATCATCATCTTCTTCATCATCATCATCTTCATCACCATCACCATCACCATCACCATCATCATCAATGTCATCATCATCATCATCACCATCATCATCATCATCAACATTTTCATCATCATTGTTGTCTCTAGGTTCCACATCATCATCTTCTTCGTCGTCATCATCTTCATCACCATCACCATCACCATCACCATCACTATCATCATCAACATATTCATCATCATCATCATCATCATCACCATCATCATCATCATCATCAACATCTTCATCATCTTTGTCGTCTCTAGGGTCCCCATCAACATCTTCATCACCATCACCATCATCATCAACATCTTCATCATCATCACCATCATCATCATCATCAACATATTCATCATCATTCTCATCTGTAGGTTCCTCATCAACATCTCCATAATCATCATCTCCATAATCATCATCTTCATCACCATCACCATCATCATCAACATCTCCATCATCATCACCATCAGCATCATCATCACCATAACTTCCCGGTCAACGATTTTGCAAAGTTGACTCTCGTGTGCAAAAATTGCACACTCCCTTACTGAGCAAAACCCTAGTTTCCAAGATGGACCTACAAGATGACACCTGGGCCGCAGGACCGGAGCAGAGGGGCACCCCTAGCACTATCCTGACGTCCTGAATCCAACGGATTCGATGGTTGTCAATCCGAGCCACTGTCGTCATTCTACGGCTCATTCTGTCTCGCATCCAAAAGTCCTTCAGGGACACCTGCTACATACCTACCAGGGGCATAGAACTGCAACCATGCAAAAAAACTGGGTTTCGGGGAGTCCTACAAGTGTGTCTAGGAAGGTTCCGGATGGGAATGATAGCTATAAGTACCCGGTCGATGATTTTGCAATTTGACCCCCGTGTGCAAAAATTGCACACTACCTTACTAAGCAAAACCCTAGTTTCCAACATGGACCTACAATGTGACACCTGGCCCATAGGACCAGAGGATAGGGGCACCCCTAGCACTATCCCAATGTTCTGAATCCAACGGATTCGACGGTTTGTCGATCCGAGAGACGGTCGTCATTCTACGGCTCGTTTTGTCTCGTATCCAAAAGGCCTTCAGGGAGATTTGTTGGATACCTACCGGGGGCATAGAACTCCAACCGTGCAACAAAAATGGGGTTCAGGGAGTTATGCAAGTGTGTCTAGGAAGGTTCTAGCTGGGACGGATAGCCATAAGTGCCCAGTCGATGATTTTGCAGAGTTGACCCCCGTGTGCAAAAATTGCACACTCCCTTACTGAGCAAAACCTTGTTAAATTTTGAGCATTAATTCACAATACTCTAGGATCTTCACTAAGAGAATAACATATACAGTATATCAATGCATGACAATCACAATAAGCATGACAAGCATCACAAGAATCAAAAGCATGAGAGACAAGAGACACAGAGTTTCTGTGGGGAAAACCCTAAGGTGAAAAACCCCACAACTTCCTCAGAGATAGAGAGAGCAATGGCTCAACCAAAGTACAACCAAAATACACTGAGATAGTCTCCTAGTAGCAGATGATCCTCCTCCTCACTAGTGCGCCACTTTCTGAGTGAGAGAGATATACTTTTCTGAATGATCTAAATAGAGATCACCTGATCTCTATTTATACTAACATGTTTTCCCAGTGACCTTATGGGGCCGACTTGTCTAGCTAGGTACATCCACATTATAATATATATATTTCAGGGCCAACCCCACACATGGTGGTCTAATAACCCATCTCCAAGTACACACACTTGCGACACTTGTCAATCCACATGACGACACTTCCTTATAGAGGAATAACACATCTCTAATAAGGGTACAATAAATATATATGAAATACATAGATGAAATACATTCCGAAGTTACATATACATCAACACTCCCTCTTAACTAGGAAGGTATTTCTCGACACAGATCTTCTAGACAAGTCTTCTTCTCGGGATCATCGTCATTGATGCATCGTCATCATCATCGTCACTGCTGCTGCTATCTCAACCAATCTCTGACTCTACTCGTCATAGGAAGTTCTACAGAGCCAGTCCTTTTTCATACTGGATGTAGGCCCACCACCTGCAGGTCTTCATCATCACTGGCCATATTGTGGAATCCTCAGGACTTATTATGTGCGTCACAAAACCTTGAAAGAGCATCCCAGGCTGTTACAAGCACACGGCTCTACCTATAGGATCTCCCAGGGCCATATTATATGTGACCTCACCACAAAACCTCGCAAGAGAATCCCAGGCTATTACGAGCACACAGCTCTACCTATAGGATCTCCCAGGGACAGATTATATGTGGTCACCACAAAACCTCGCAAGAGCATCCCAGGCTGTTACGAGCACACAGCTCTACCTATAGGATCTCCCAGGGACAGATTATATGTGGTCATGGAAAAACCTCGCAAGAGCATCCAAGGTCTTATTACGGGCACACAACCCAACCTATCAGATCCCCCAGGGACATATTATATGCCATAGGACAAAACCTCGAAAGAGCATCTGCGAGATATCCCAGGGCCAGATTATATGCCATAGGCAAAACCTCAAAAGACTATCTGTAGATCTCCCAGGGCCAAATTATATGTCCTCCCAGAGCAAAACCTTGAAAGAGCATTTGCCAGATATCCCAGGGCCAAATTATATGCCATAGGCAAAACCTCGAAAGACTATCTGCAAATCTCCCAGGGCCAAATTATATGCTCATCTGCACAACCTGATCCACGGCCATAGAGTATCAACCTGATACTCACCATACATGATCCTGATGTACACATGATCATCCTGATCATCATCACTGCAACATCCTGCTGCATGTCATCTAGAGCAACATCCTGAAGCTCGTCATCCATGATCATCCTGATCATCATCACTGGAACATCTTGCTGCATGTCATCTGGAGCAACATCCTGAAGCTCGTCATCCATGATCATCCTGATCATACAATGAATCTACCTGATGCATACCAAGTATCTACCTGATACATATCATCATACATGATCCGCCGGATCATACAATGTATCCACCTGATACAAATACAAATTCATGATCCACCTGATCATACATGATACATATCAACATACATGATCCACCTGATCATACAATGTATCCACCTAATACATATACAGATACATGGTCCAAGCATCGAACATGATGCATATACAAAAAATACATACACATGATCCAACCGATCATATCCAGCATCTAACATGATGCGTACATACATATAAATAATCCAACTGATCATATCCAGCATCCAACATTATGCGTACATACATATATAAATGATCCAACTGATCATATCCATCATCCAACATGATGCGTACATACATATATAAATGATCCAACTGATCATATCCAGCATCCAACATGATGCGTACATACATATAAATGATCCAACTGATCATACAAAGCAGAAACCAGAACATCATCCTGATGCTCATCATCTAGCGCTTACATCCACAGCCATGTGAAGGATCCTCCTTCCAACATGCTTGGAATGGCTTCAGCAGATGTGTCCATCACTTCTTCCTCGAAGTGTCATCAATCTGAAGAACACCAAGCCTCTCCCTGAAGTACTCGAACTTCACCCTGGCTAGTGGCTTCGTCAACACATCTGCAATCTACTCGTTCGTCGCAACATACAAGAGCTTCACAGCTCCTCTCTGCACCATATCCCTAATATAGTGATATTTGATCTCTATGTGTTTCGACTTGTAATGAAACACTGGGTTCTCAGAGAGCTTCACACAACTCTGGTTATCACAGAAGATACCAGTAGCATCCAACGGGAGATCAAATAACTCAGATAGTAGCTTCCGTAGCCATACTGCCTCACAACTAGCTGAACAAGCTGCAACATACTCTGCCTCAGCTGTACTCACTGCTACGCAGGACTGCTTCCTGCTAAACCAAGAGATCACACCTGATCCCATACTGAAGCAACACCCAAATGTGCTCTTCCTATCTGTAGCACTGCCAACCCAATCTGAATCAACATAACCCTGCAGGTTAAACTTTTGATTCACTTCATACTTGAGCCCATAATCCACTGTACCCTTCAGGTACCTTAGAACATGCTTTACAGCAACCAGGTGAACACTCCTCGGATCTATCAGGAACTAACTCAATGTGTTCACTGCAAAGCAAATATCTGGTCTCGTGTTCGTTAGGTACATCAAGGACCCAATCATCTGACGATACATAGAGACATCAACCGGCTTAGATGAAGCATCACATAGAAGCTTCAGATTCAATGCCATAGGTGTGGCCATGGCCTTGCAATCCATCATCCCGAATCTCTTCAGGATATCTACTGTGTACTTCCCTTGACCAAGGAAGATCCCACCTGCACTCTGCCACACCTCCATACCTAGGAAATAATGCATCATTCCCAAATCTTTCATATCGAACTCGGCAGCAAGCTTCCTCTTAGTATCTGCAATCAATCTATCATCTCCTGTTACAAATAAGTCATCCACATACAGGAGTAGAATCATAGGATTCCCTTCCTCAACCTTGTAGTAAAGGTTGGAATCTGCTTTACTCTTGGTAAAGCCCAAACTAGATAGGAAACTGTCCATCCTACCATACCAGGTTCTGGGAGCTTGTTTCAAGCCATACAAGGCTTTCTTCAATCTGCACACATATGACTCCCTGTTATGTATTTCAAAACCGAGTGGCTGCTCCACATATACTTCCTCTTCAACTACACCATTCAAGAAAGTAGTCTTGATATCCATCTAGTGTATTTTCCATTTCATTGCTACAGCCAGGGCAAGTACTGTTCTGATGGAAGTATACCTGGCTACAGGTACAAACGTTTCTTCATAATCTATTCCCTCTTTCTGAGAGAAGCCACGAGCTACGAATCTTGCCTTGTATTTCTCTACACTGCCATCTGCAGCATGCTTGATTTTGTAGATCCATTTGGAAGTCACAACAAACTTCTGTTTAGGTCTTGGGAAAACATCCCAAACATCATTCTTCATTATTGATTGGTATTCCTCAACCATGGAATCCTTCCATTCTTTCTTTTCCGCTGCTTCTTCATAATTGGAAGGCTCTTTGTTCATAATGTCACAGAGTAAAGCAACATAGCTGGTATGTGATCTGGTTCTCTTCTTTGCTCCGTGTTCTTCTTCTGGAATGCCAAATATTTCTGCATCTTGAATGAGCTCTCTAGCCCATGCAGGTTTCCTCTTATGAGAGTTATCCTCACGGGGTGGATCTACAGGTTCTTGTGGATCTTCAAACTCACGAACAACTTCTGGAACTGCTGCAGTCATGGTAGTGTCTTGAAATCTAGTTTCCTTAGGTTCTTCATAAACTTCGATAGGTGCCTTCCTTGATTTGATGAATGCTGAGTTTTCATCAAATGTTACATCCCTGCTGACATCAATCTTCTTGAACCCTAGAAAGTATATTTTGTAAGCCTTCGAGCTTTCACTGTAACCGACAAAGATACCCTTCTTTCCTGAAGGATCTATTTTAGTCCTCTTTTCCTCTTGGACAAGAGTGTATACTGGACAACCAAATATTCTGAGATGGCTGGCTTCAGGTTTCTTACCAGAAAAGACCTCTTCTGGTGTCTTGTTGTCCAATATCTTGTGGGGTGTTCTATTCTGCACATATACAGCTGTTCTAGCTGCTTCTGCCCATAGATGCATAGGTAGATCCTGGTCATGCAGCATTGCCCTTGCTGCTTCCATGATAGTTCTATTCTTCCTTTCTGCAACTCCATTTTGTTGAGGATTACAAGGAGTAGTCAAATCCCTCTTAATCCCTTAATCACTACAAAGCTTCTTGAAGTCACCTGAGGTGAATTCTCCACCATTGTCGGATCTGAATGTTTTGATCTTCTTGTCAGTTTGATTCTCCATCAAGGTTTTGAATTCCTTGAACTTATCAAACACCTCATCTTTGTTCTTCAGGAAGTATACCCAAGTCTTCCTGGAGAAGTCATCAATAAATGAGACATAGTAAACATACCCACTAAGAGAACTGGATGACATAGGACCACATACATCTGAGTGGATGATTTCCAGGATATCTTTGGCCTTGCTTTCATTGCTTGGGAAGCCTTCTTAATGTTCTTACCTTTTGCACATCCTTTGCAAACACCTTCTTGTTTGGTCTTGATTTCAGGAAGACCTTCTACATCCTTTCTTGCAATTGGAAGTGCCCTATAGTACATATGAGCAAGTCTTCTATGCCAAAGTTCACTTGGCTCCATGGATTCATGCACCATGGCATGTTCAGGTTGTCCCTTCAATTTATACAATCCTCCCTCTTTCTCTCCAATTACTACTGCATCATCTATGGTCTTTCCCTTTGGCCACATTAGTACTTGGCCATCCACAAATGAAACCCTCATACCTTTTGCATCCAATGCAGAGATGGAGAGTAAGTTCTTGAGCCCAAGTACATAAAGGACTTCTTTCATCTTCAAAGATTTTCCAGAATCTAGGTTGTAGGAGGCTTCACCACTTCCTTTGATTGGGTATTGATAATCATCCCCAAGTTTCACCTTATGGAGTGATTCATGTTCAGATAGATTCACAAAAGATTCCTTAAACCCAGTCATGTGTTTGGAAGCCCCACTATCAATCAACCAATCATTACAACCATGGGAGATAATACCTGTGAGAGTAGATATTAGAACATACTCTTCTTCACTTGATGAATCATCATCACTTTCTGCCCTAGCCTTCTTCTTTGGAGGTTCATCATCCTCGGAAGCATGAGCATGGAACTTTCTTTTGCTTCCCTTCTTCTTCTTGTTGAAGTTGTTGTTATTATCCCTTTTGTTCTTGGGACAATCTGAAGCAAAGTGACCCTTCTCATTGCATGTGAAGCATCTTAGATCGCTCTTATTCTTTTGATATGATCTTTTGTAGCGAGGGTGCTCCTTCTTGGGATTGCTTCTTTTGGTGTGATTTGCAAGAGCTTGATCTTCACCTCCCATCTTTTCCTCACGAGCTACAAGTCTAGCTTCTTCTTGAGAGCATTCCTCCCATAGTTTACTGAAAGAGATCAATTTCTTTCTTGCACAGATTCCTTGAATAAAGGAGTCCCATGACCTAGGTAGGCCATTCAGAGTGGTCATAACAACTTCACCATTGTCCACTACTTCATCCACTGCTTCAAGTTGCTCCTTGATCTGAGAGACCTTGGAGAAGTAAGATTGAATGGTTTCTCCATTCAACATCTTGACCCCTTTCAATTGATTCCGCGGAGACATCTTCCGATTTATGTTCTTCCCTTCAAATAGCTGGGTCAAAGAGTCAAACATCTCCTTGGGTGTCTTTAGAGAAGACACATGGGGTATGAGATGGTCTTTGATAGAATCAGCAATGATTCTCTTTGCCTTGAACAAGTTATTCTTATGCAATAACTTGGCCTCTTCATCCTCTGGGATAGGGATGTCTTCTTTTATATATGAGTCCAACTCATTCTCTTCCAGGATTAACCCAATCCTATACTTCCAAGCTCGGAAGTATCAGCCCCTTCAAGCTTATCCTCAAGCTTGGTGTGGTGAGACATCTTAAAGAGTACTTCAAATGGAAATAGAAAAGATTTAGGTCTTACCACTTGAAATGCTGAAAACTGGATCTAGTCTCGGATTAGGGTTTGTCGAAAAAACCCTAAAAATTCAAAATGTGAATTTCAATTTTCTGAAAGGATAGAAAGATGCGCTTTGATGAGCTGATCATCCTGGTGCATTTCGAAATTGAGATCAGAAAAGTTTTACCCTTCAGATTTGCCTTTTTGTCCTCCCGGGTTCACTAGGGAGAGCCCTGAATTAGGGTTTGAGTTTCCTGGAGATCTACCAAGACAAAAATCTCGATCCAAAGCTCTAAACTTCAATTTTTACAAGGAGCTTCCAGCTATGTCTTTAGATTTTAGAAATTCCTATTTTTGTGGAAACCCTAATTTTTAGGGCCAAATCTAAAAATGCTCGGAATTGAATTATGATCGGACCAATAGATGTGCCTTGATGAGTAGAGTCAATCTACTATACTGTTTTTTCAAAATCTGTGGAGAGAAACCCAATAAACAAGAAACTCAAGTTTCCGTCACTACAAAATGTCTTCTTCTCAGGTTAGTTCTGATACCATGTTAAATTTTGAGCATTAATTCACAATACTCTAGGATCTTCACTAAGAGAATAACATATACAGTATATCAATGCATGACAATCACAATAAGCATGACAATCATCACAAGAATCAAAAGCATGAGAGAAAAGAGACATAGAGTTTCCGTGGGGAAAACCCTAAGGTGAAAAACCTCACAACTTCCTCAGAGATAGAGAGAGCAATGGCTCAACCAAAGTACAACCAAAATACACTAAGATAGTCTCCTAGTGGTAGATGATCCTCTTCCTCACTAGTGTGCCACTTTCTGAGTGAGAGAGATATACTTTTCCGAATGATCTAAATAGAGATCACCTGATCTCTATTTATACTAACCTGTTTTCCCAGTGACCTTATGGGGCCGACTTGTCTAGCTAGGTACATCCACATTATAATATATATATTTCAGGGCCAACCCCACACATGGTGGTCTAATAACCCATCGCCAAGTACACACACTTGCGACACTTGTCAATCCACATGACGACACTTCCTTATAGAGGAATAACACATCTCTAATAAGGGTACAATAAATATATATGAAATACATTCTGAAGTTACATATACATCAACAAACCCTAGTTTCCAAAATGGACCTACAAGGTGACACCTGGGCCATGGGACCAGAGCATAGGGGCACCCCTAGCACTATCCTGACATCCTGAATCCAACGGATTCGACGGTTTGTTGATCTGAGCCATGGTCGTCATTCTATGGCTCTTTCCGTCTTGCATCCAAAAGGCCTTCAAGGACACCTGCTGGATACCTACCGGGGGCATAAAACTCCAACTGTGCAACAAAACCGAGTTCTGAGGAGTCCTCCAAGTGTGTCTAGTAAGGTTTTGGCTGGGAATGATAGCCATAAGTGCCCGATGGATGATTTTGCAAAGTTGACCCCCGTGTGCAAAAATTGCACACTCCCTTACTGAGCAAAACCCTAGTTTCCAAAATGGACCTACAAGGTGACACCTGGGCCATGGGACTGGAGCCGAGGGGCACCCCTAGCACTATCTCGATGTCCTGAATCCAACGTATTTGACGGTTTGTCGAGCTGAGCCACAATCGTCATTATATGGCTCGTTCCGTCTCGCATCCAAAAGGGCTTCAGGGACACCTATTGGATACCTACTGGGGGCATAGAACTCCAATCGTGCAACAAAACAGGGTTCCGAGGAGTCTTGCAAGTGTGTCTAGGAAGGTTTCGGCTAGGAATGCTCCTGCAAGTGTGTCTAGAAAGGTTCCGGCTGGGAACACTAGCCATAAGTGCCCGGTCGACGATTTTGCAAATTTGACCCCCGTGTGCAATAATTGCACACTCCCTTACTCAGTAAAACCCTAGTTTCCAAGATGGACCTAAATGTGACACCTGGGCCACAGGACCGGAGGAGAGGGGCACCCCTAGCACTATCCCGATGTCCTAAATCCAACGGAGTCGACGCTTTGTCGATCTGAGCCACGGTCGTCATTTTATTGCTCGTTTTATACATTTTTCTCCAATATAACCACCTTCCCTACTATTCTTTTTGGTGGATCGTCCCACGCTACATATTGAATCAATATTCTATTTCTGAAATCCCTTCTCATTGTTAAAATCTATCAAGGTCACAAGAGCGCCTACACTAGTGACATCTTCAGTTGTAATGACAAATTCCAACGAAGGTTCCACATGTGGTTCATAGTCATTGTCCTCCGCATTCTACACCCAAAACAAAACACTAATATTACCATGAAAACATAGAAAACATATAAGATTATAAAATGACTACTAAAATTGTAACTCAATAATTACCTAAATCAGCTGCATCATAAAATGGACATCCCTGGTGTATAATTCAGTAGATAATTGTTTAACTGCTTGATGTAAATCTTTTGTAAGTGGATTTTATTTTTCCCCAACACAGAACTTGTCTTTCCTGATCTTTTCAATATGTTCCTTGGGGGTCGCCATAAATGTCAGCAAACATAATCCATAGTAAAATCCTTTATCACTGAACACAAGTTACAGTAGAATCCTCATGGTAAAACCTATCATTAAAAAAATAAAAATAAAAACCCAGTTCACTATAAGCGAACATGAAAATACAGAATAGAGTCACATGGCCTGAGTCACTTGAATCATGACGAATTATTTTTCTTCAATCCTATGCCAATACGATTCCTTGGATTTCTAGAACAATCAAACCCATGACCTAGAGAAACAACTCAGGTTTCTCCTCTGTTGTTATGGTTGGCCTCAAATTCGTGAAAGGCCTAAGGATAAGGCCATACTTATCACACTGCAAGATACTCTTGGTCACTTCCAAAATGCAAGAGCCTCTGAACCACTTTTGAAAAATGAATGCTTACAGGATTTCCCAAACCGTGGCTCCGTTGGCGAATCCGTCGATTCCGATGGGCCCGGGATGTCGAGTTTCATCTAGGGGACCCCCCACAGCGTGCAGCCACCCCCGGAATCGATGCCAATGAGCCATCTCTGGAGCTAGGGTTTTGCTTAGTGAGGGCCATCCCAAATTTGCTCAAGGGGGCCATTTCTCACCCAGAGGCCCCCGGGCGTGTGTTGCCATCATGGACAGGTCCACAATGGCCACGTGGCCTGTGGGAGCCGACGGAATCCAAGTCCGCTCACCGGTTTGGGTTCCGTGCCCCCGGAGCAAATCCTCAAAGTGTCCTTGAATGGCCCCGGGGTGCCCGACTAGAATTCCCATAGAACCCAAACCGTGGCTCCGTTGGAGAATCCATCGATTTTGGTGGGTCCGGGGTGCCGGGTTTCAACTAGGCCCCCCCCACACCGTGCCTCCAACCCCAGAAACGGTGCCAATGAGCCATCTTCGGAGATAGGGTTTTGGTCAGTGAGGGCCATTCCAAATTCGCTCAAGGGGGGAATTTCTCGCCCGGAGGCCCCCTGGAGTGCGTGGCGACCGTGGACAGGTCCACAATGGCCATGTGGACCTATGGGAGCCGACGGAATCCAAGTCCACTCACTGGTTTGGGTTCCGTGCCCCTGGAGCAAATCCTCAAAGTGTCCTCGAATGGCCTTGGGGTGCCCGACTAGAATGCCCGTAGCACCCAAATCGTGGCTCCGTTGGTGAATCCATCGATTCCTATGGGTCAAAGACATCGGGTTTCATCTAGGGCCCCCTCCACAGCATGCCTCCAACCCCCGAAAAATGGTGCCAATGAGCCATCTCCGGAGCTAGGGTTTTGCTCAGTGAGGGCCATTCCAAATTCTCTCAAGGGTGCCATTTCTTGTCGAAATGCCCTTGGGTGTGCGTGGCCACTGTGGATAGGTGGATGTGACCATTGTCGACTTGTCCACGGTGGCCGTGCATGCCTGGGGGCCTTCGAACGAGAAATGCCCCCCTTGAGCAATATTCGAAAGGCCTTCACTGAGCAAAACCCTAGCTCCAGATATGGCTCATTGGCATCGTTTCCAGGGGTTGGCAGCATGCTATGAGGGGGACCCTAGCTAAAACCCAACGTCACAGACCCACCAGAATCGACAAATTCTCCAAGGGATCCATGTTTTGGGTGTTGCGGGCATTCTAGTCGGGCACCCCAGGGCCATTCGGGGACACTTTGAGGATTTTCTCCGGGGGAACAGAACCCAAATCGCTGAGGGGACTTGGATTTTTTCAGCTCCCACAAGTCCATGTGGACATTTTGGACCTATCCACGGTGGCCATGCACGCCCGGGAGCCTCCGGACGAGAAATGGCCTCCTTGAGTGAGTTTGGAATGGCCCTGACTGAGCAAAACCCTAGCTCCAGAGATGGCTCATTGGCACCACTTTTGGGGGTTGGCGGCATGCTGTGGGGGATCCCCTAGTTGAAACCCGGTGCCCTAGAACCACTAGAATCAACGGATTCGCTAACATAGCCACAGTTTGGGTGCTGCAGGCATTCTAGTTGGGAACCTCAGGGCCATTCGGGGACACTTTGAGGATTTGCTCCGAGGGCACGGAACCCAAACCGACGAGTGAACTTGGATTCTCTCAGCTCCTAGAGGTCCATGTGGCCATTGTGGACCTGTAAATGATGGCCACACACTCCTAGGGGCCTCCGGGCGAGAAATGGCCCCCTTGAGTGAATTTGGAATGGCCCTCACTAAGCAAAACCCTAGCTCTAGGGATGGCTCATTGGCACCGATTCTAGGGGTTGGCGGCACACTGTGGGGGGTCCCCTAGCTGAAAACCAATGTCTCGGACGCACCAGAATCGACGGATTCACCAACGGAGCCATGGTTTGGGTGTTGCAGGCATTCTAGTCAGGCATTGTGGGGCCATTCGGGGACACTTTAAGGATTTGCTCCAGGGGAACGGAACCCAAACCGGTGAGTGGACTTGGATATGTCAGCTCCCATAGGTCCACGTGGCCATTGGGGACCTGTCGACGGTGGCCATGCACTCCCGGGGGCCTCCGGGCGAGAAATGCCCCCCTTGAGCGAATTTGGAATGGCCCTCACTAAGAAAAACCCTAGCTCCGGAGATGGCTCATTGGCACCGATTACGAGGGTGCGATGCACTTCATGGGGGGTCACCCAAATGAAACCCGGCGTCCCGAACCCACCAGAATTAACGAATTCACCAATAGAGCCACGGTTTGGGTGTTGCGTGCATTCTAGTCAGGAACCCCAGGGCCATTCAGGGACACTTTAAGGATTCGCTCCGGGGGCACGGAAGCCAAACCGGTGAGTGGACTTGGATTTCGTCGGCTCTCACAGGTCCACATGGCCATTGTGGACTTGTCCACGCATGCACGAGGGCCTCCGGGCGAGAAATGGCCCCCTTGAGCGAATTTGGAATGGCCCTCACTGAGCAAAACCCTAGCTCCGGAGATGGATCATTGGCACTAATTCCGGGGATTGGCGGCACGCTTTGGGGGGGGCTACCTAAAACCCGATGTCCCAGACCCACCAGAATCGACGGATTCACCAATAGAGCCACGGTTTGGGTGCTTCAAGCATTCTAGTTGGGCATCGTGGGGCCATTCGGGGACACTTTGAGGATTTTCTCCAGGGGAATGGAACCCAAACTGGCGAGCAAACTTGGATTACATTAGCTCCCACCGATCCACGTGGCCATTGTGGACCTGTCCACAATGGCCACGCTCTCCTAGGAGCCTCCGGGCGAGAAATGTGCCCCTTGAGCGAATTTGAAATGGCCCTCACTGAGCAAAACCCTAGCTCCGGAGATGGCTCATTAGTACCGATTCCGAGGGTTGGAGGAACGCTCTGGGGGGGGTCCTAGCTGAAACTCGGTGCCCTAGACCCACCGGAATCGATGGATTCACCAATAGAGCTACGTTTTGGGTGCTGTGGGAATTCTAGTCAAGCACCATAGGGCCATTCAGGGACACTTTCAGGATTTTCTCCAGGGGCACGGAACCCAAACCAGTGAGCAGACTTGGATTCCATCGGCTCCCACAGGTCCACATGGCCATTGTGGACCTGTCCACGTTGGCCATGCACTCCCGAGGGCCTCCGGGCGAGAAATGCCCCCCTTGAGCAAGATTGGCATGGCCTTCACATTGGGGTCAACTTTGCAAAATCATCCACCAGGCACTTATGGCTAGCGTTCACAGCCGAAACATTCCTAGACACACTTGCAGGACTCCCTGAAACCCATTTTGTTGCACGGTTGGAGTTCTATGCCCCCGGTAGGTATCCAGCAGGTGTCCCTCAAGGCCTTTTGGATGCGAGACGAAACGAGCCATAGAATGACAACCGTGGCTCAGATTGAAAAACCATCGACTCCGTTGGATTCAGGACATCGGGATAGCACTAGGGGTGCCCATCTCCTCTGGTTCTGTGGCCCAGGTGTCACCTTGTAGGTCCATTTTGGAAACTAGGGTTTTGCTCAGTAAGGGAGTGTGCAATTTTTGCACATTGGGGTCAAATTTGGAAAATCATCCACCGGGCACTTATGGCTAGTGTTCCCAGCGGGAACCTTCCTAGCCACACGGACACCCCAAAACCTGGTTTTGTTGCATGGTTGGAGTTCTATGCCCCCGGTAGGTATCCAATAGGTGTCCATGAAGGCCTTTTGGATGCGAGACGGAACAAGCCATAGAATGAAAACCATGGCTCGAATCGACAAACCGTCGAATCCATTGGATTCAAGATGTCGGGATAGTGCTAGGGGTTCCCTTCTGCTCCTTTCCCGTGGCCCATGTGTCACCTTGTAGGTCCATTTTGGAAACTAGGGTTTTTCTTAG
Organism: Larix kaempferi; assembly: GCA_027924585.1. Lineage (NCBI taxonomy): Eukaryota > Viridiplantae > Streptophyta > Pinopsida > Pinales > Pinaceae > Larix > Larix kaempferi. The sequence goes on along the minus strand of BSBM01000426.1, from coordinate 3,924,496 downwards.
TAAGGGAGTGTGCAATTTTTGCACACGGGGGTCAACTTTGCAAAATCATCCACCGGGCACTTATGGATATCGTTCCTAGCTGGAACCTTCCTATACACACTTGCAAGACTCCCCAGAACCCATTTTTGTTGCACGGTTGGAGTTCTATGCCCCCAGTAGGTATCCAGCAAGTGTCCCTTAAGGCCTTTTGGATGCGAGACGGAACAAGCTGTAGAATGACGACCGTGGCTCAGATCTTCAAACCATCAAATCCGTTGGATTCAGGACGTCGGGATAGTGCTAGTGGTGCTCCTCTCCTCTGGTCCCGTGGCCCAGGTGTCCCATTGTAGGTCCATCTTGGAAACTGTTGACCAACGCGACCTCGGTCGACAGGGGTTCGCCTCACTGTCGACACATACCGCAGTCTCCTTGGGAATCTTCCCGGGTAGGTTTGAGCCCGCCTAGCAACACCCGCAAAGCAGATGAGGTCTCACCCGAGGCATCTAGGAAGAGCAGACGGAACCATGTTTCCGTCGAGGGAGGAGGAGAATTGTGGCTACACGGACTAGCTCTATTGCAGTACTTAAATAGAAACTTTAAATATTCGACATGGAGTTATAACATATTACTTACTTGCAGCATTTATCATCCCAGCAACAGTAAGCAGACATTGCATCAAGAAAATATAGCAACATTCATATATCGCAACATTGCACAAAGATCATACCAAAACATCATCATTATATTACTGTCGCAGTCATATACCAGAAGCAAAACATAGATCTCCATACACATGCATCTCCTTATCTCTCGCCAACTCTCTATGCTATCTCTCCCCCTCTAACACTTACAACTCTCATCTATTTATAGGCTTTTGCCATTACAATATTTGTCCACTTACTAATGACTTCCTAACTGACATTATGGACAAATGACCCAATATCTAACTGACTCAATCCAAATGACCCAAAAACCCGCATACCACGGTACCACTGACTCAATATTACATAACATGTGGTCCAAGTGACCCAAAACCCACCAACTGCGGTATACTTTAACACAAAATACTCCTTCTGCGCCCTCATCCGATGTGTCGCAACGTCGGTATAACTGCGACATTTCCTCATCGAATCGCCTGCCAACAGGCCCCCAACACAATATTGTGCCTCGCCCTCGAGCCGTGTCAACTGCTGGACATAATAAATGCCGTGGTATTTACTTTGAAGTCTGCATACAGCTATTCGACGTTCCTCACTAGCTCCTGGGAATCCGTAGCCACTGCCTGACTGTCGATCACATTGTCTGCAGATGAGTGATCGGTAAGCTTGTCCATGACCTCCTGTCGACACTTCTGTACTGCTTGTAGAGCTTCACTGTCCTGCAGCACCAATTTTCCGCTAATGTCCTGAAATTCTTCTAACTGGGCCGCACGTGTCTTCTATCGGTCATCCGCCTTGGAAACCCGTTGTTGCAAGTCCTTCAGCTCGTGCAACTTAGCAACTTGCTCCATTGGTGGCAGTGTTCTCATCGCATCCTTTAACGTGGCTAACTGGCCCTCCACTTCCTGTCGGGATTTAGTCAGCTGCTCAACTTGCTCGTCCTGAACAATGCAGCCCTAGAATTGTACCATGTCGGCTATGAGCCTAGTTGCCTGTGTTTCCAACTCCTGCATCTGGTTGGAAACTTCCTCAAGTGCCCTTCTTCGTTCATCCACCTCGGCCTGAGGCGTACTCGGTTTCAGCTGGGCCATCAACATGTTGTTCTCCTACCGCAACTGAACAATGGCAGCTCCCAGTCGCTGCACCCGTTTGAGCACGTCGATCTTGGGAATGGGTTCCAGCGTATGTTGGAATGCATTGCAAATATACATCTCTAACTTCACGCTGTAGTCCCACAGATAGGTCCTCTCTACGATAAGAAAATCCTGATCCTTTTTAAGTTCTTTAAGTGCGTGAACCTTCTTGGCCCGCTCCGTCTTAATGTTGGCTTCAAGGTCATCCACTGCTTTCCGCGATGTAGCATCCCTGCTTGTAAGCTTGTCAATAGCGGTGGTTGCAGCTGCCTCGCTTGCCTGCAAGTGTTGACAGCTTTGGCTGATTTCATGCATTCGATCCACCATTTCGTGAGAGGAGACCCTCTGCATGGTCGTCAGCACCATCGCCGGTAGTTCATTAACGTTGATAGTCACCTGGGAAACCTTCTACAGCAAAATTTTCAAAGCCTCATTGTCAATCACAACCGCACTCGGGGGAATGTTGATATTCTGAACCCGGGGCATGGTGTAGATTGTGGCCATTTCCTGCATGGGTACATCGCTAGGTTCCTTCTTTAAAACCACGTTACACAAAAAATCCATACGAGCAGTGAGCACATGGAAACCCTGCTCCACCTTGAGGGACATCTTGTCGGAAGCCACTGTGGCTACATGGTTGAGGGCGGTCATTAACCGGCCCAACTGCGCCTCCATTGGTAAAGACATCTCACTGATCGTCGCGTGCTCGTGGTGCTGTTTTGACCATTTTTCTTCAAGAGCACGGTCACTATCATCCGTCGTTGGTGTTCTGGTCGACTCATGATCAGAATCATGACGAATCTGCTGATCCTGCACTGATACTCGATCCTCAGGACCCATTGGCGGACCTCCAGCATCAATCTCTACTAAACTCATGGTTTATCGCCAGGCCTTCGGCCACTCATTCACAATAACCTCCAAATATTCCGTTGTAACCTTATACTTGGTCTACAACCATTGTTGATCACTATCACAGCGAGCTTGTATATGTATGACACTTGGCCATATTGCAAATTCCATGACAGGTTTGAACCGTGCCATAATGTCTTCAGATATTCATGGGACCTGGGTGACTGCGTCACAAAGCATTTCCGAATATAGCCAAAACTGCAATTAGCACTCCCGTACATACCATATATTTTGATAATGCGCCCCTTGTCGTTCCGCTGCAGCTGGGCATTCCATGGCCTGGTAAGTGTTGGGATCTTTCCACGCAACTAGAGCAATCAACAGCAACAACCAACTATATGAAAAAGCACCTCTACCCAATTGGACCGCTGCGACATCCTCCATCAGTTGATTCAAGAGATATAGGGACCAGTTCATCTGGACGCTTTCCGCACATTTCTCTGCACAAGCAACTATTCCCGAATTACATTGGTTAGGGAGACCTCCCCTAATCACCTTACAGGACGGGATCTTAATTCTGGTGAGTACCACGTGATCTTTGCAGCTACTGGTGTGATACCGACGCCCATCCGATTCCAAGCCGTACTTCTATGCCAACTGACGCGCCCGCTTATCCTTATTTGCCTACCCTTGAATAAACTGCGCTGGATCAACTCCATTCTTAAGCAAGCCAGTTATGAATGAAATTAAGTCGACGGTAACCGAGACTTCTATATCCAACCACAATGTTCCACCATGAAAACATGCCAGGAGTTGCTTTACGAAAGCATTCACTTTCGCCAGTCACCTGAAATGGGGCATATTAATGAGCCCGAACAAGCCGACCTGCTTCAATCCTCGTGCCCAGTCGTGTATAGTCGATGTTGGGGAAAGGCACGTCTCCTGCACATAAGGGGCAGACGCAATGTCAGGGTAGGCCACCATATCATGATCATCGTAGCACAGACGCATCAACGCCAGTTTGATATCCACATAGCACTCCATTCCAACTGGGAGCGCTGGCATCTTCACACCATACTTCTGTTTTGGGTTTATCTTGCATGGGGTGGCATCCGATCGAACTGGAGGGATATACCCAAGGATAACACTAGCTGACTGTCCCAGCCATTGTGCAGATGAACGAATGGGGCGACTGGACTGCCCCACCTGCTCCTGAGCGTCGCCAGCCATCGCGGACTGAAGCAGCCTCTTACTCTGTGGGGATTCAGAGGGCTTACTTCCCTGGCACTTCTTAACAACAATGGAGGCTCCCACCGGCATGTTGGAAACCTCAACTCCAAGATCAGCGGCGTCTGAGGACACAATGTCTTTCTCTACAGTGACCGGAACGAAGGGAGACTCCACTTCACTGCTAATGTCCACTATCTCCAATTCCCCTGTCATACCTCACCACTCCTCGTTATATACTTATCAGCAACTGGCTCAAATCACTACAGCACTCAACAACAACACTTCTTACTAATTCCTCAGTGTCTTCTAACCGACGCTAGGCCATATTTATAGCATCTACCCAAATCCACCATAATCATTATTAAATCATGCATTAACTCAACCAAATCCTATATTAATGACGCAAATCCGTCGTCAATCCTGTCCACCGATCAGCCAAATCCGCCATTAATGCCCATCATTCGAACAATGCCGTTAATTAACTATCTAAACTTTTGGAATTTATTACTGATTTGACCTGGTTGCAATGCTGCCATGTGTCTCCGACTGCTCCAAACTTGCGGCACAAGCCTCCCTACTTGTGCATTCTTTCTTCTGTTGGTGCACCATCGGCCACCAAGCAACCTGCAACACACACTCTCTTTTCTCTCTCTCTTTTTTTTTTCCCGATGCGACTCAGGCATCGCATTGTTCCAAGCCCGACCGATAGGGCTTTAACCTATGACCATTTACCAGCTTGGGGAGTATCGCCCCATCCAACTACTGCAACTGAACCGCTCCACCTAAAGTAATACTACTGATGCGATATGGACCCATCCAATGCATCTGCAATTTTTCGGGATGTTTCATAAACTTGTTGTCGTACAATAGCACCAAGTCACCTTGCTGAAATTGTTTACTTTTGATGTGGTGATCATGCCATGCCTTCTGGCGATCCTTCTCCACCCCTTGGTGAAAGCCAGAGATAAATCGATCCTCTTCCAGCTGCACCAATTGCACTAGACGTTCATCTAATGATGCGACATCATCCATGCCCATGACAACCGCAATTCGTAGACTCGGAACAATGTACTCCATTGGTATAATCGCTTCTTTCCCATATACCATCCTAAAAGGTGTCTGACCAGTCAACCTTTTACATGTGGTGCGATAGGCCCACAATACTGTAGGGATTTTCAGATCCCAGTCGTCGCGGTTCGCATTGCACACCTTTGTCAGCGCATGCTCCAATACCTTGTTAAACGCCTCCACCATCCCATTCACCTATGGGTGATAGGGTGTACTCTTCTTATGCTGTATCTGCAATTCCTCCGTCAATGCACTGATGGTGCGATTAAGAAAGTGGCTGCCTTGATCACTCAACAAAATCTTAGGGAAGCCGAAACGAGTGATAATGTGATCAAACAAAAATTGAGCAGCCGTCGCTGTGGAACAATCAACTACGGGTGTAACCTTGGCCCATTGGGTCAAATACTCTGTCGTCGTGATGATGTACCACACACTCGTACATTTCCCTGGTGGAGTGATCCACCCAACAAAATCCACAACCCATTTTTTGAACAGTTGCAATGTCACTTAAGGTAGCAGCGGCATCTCGTCGCGTCTGGACGGCTTGCCGGTTCGCTGACAAACATCGCAAGACCGTGCATAGTTTTTCGCATCATTATGTAATGTGGGCCACCAAATCCCTGCACGTAGTACCTTCCTGGAAGTCGCCCGACCGCCATAGTGTCCTCCCGCTACTCCATCATGTGCCTCAGCCAATATCTGCGCTTGCTCATGCGGTAAGACACATCTGCGCAATATCTCATTAGCGCCCAATTTATACAACTCTCCCACGATTAGCTGAAAGTCAGCATCCTTGACAGCCAACTACTTCTTCTGAGTAGTGGTAAAGTCATCGGGAGCGGTGCCGGTCACCAGAAACTAAAGGACGTCATCAAAATATTGATCAGCGGTAGCAACTTTAAATAGTTGGGCATCTGGAAACCCGTCTTCGATATTAGTCGGTTCCTCCCCTATGTCAATCCGTGATAAATGATCTGGTCCAGCATTCAACCATCCAGGTTTCACAATGACTTCAAAATCAAACTCCTGAAACAAAAGTAGCCAACGACATATCTTCCCCCCCAACACAGGCTTATTGACCAAGTATTTCAATGCAAAATGATCAGTGAACATTTTAAAGTGTCCACCCAACAAATAATGCCTGAATTTCTATAGCGCGTAAACCATGGCCAGACCTTCCCGCTCCGTGGTAGTGTAATCTCGTTCTGCAGAGGACAGCTTCTGACTGGAAAAAGAAATAGGATGATCAAGGTTGCCTTCTCCAGGTTGAGCCAACACAACACCCAATGCAATTGATGAAGCATCAACATGGACATGGAATTCCTTACTCCAGTCCAGAAAGACCAAGATCGGTGCCGAGGCCATCTTCACCTTGAGCATTTCGAAGCTATCCTGACATTTCGGGCTCCACTGGAATGCCGCATCCTTCTTCAACAACTTTTCCATAGGGGCAGTAATCACAGCATAACCCCTGATAAACTTGCGATAATATCCCGTATGACCCAAAGTCACTCACAACTGCTTAACGGTGGTTGGTAGTTGAAACCCCAAAATGAGCGCAATTTTGGCTGGATCAACCACCAATCCCTGTTTACACACAATATGACCCAGCAAAATCCCAAATGGTGCACAAAATATACATTTCTTCAAGTTCAGCGATATCTGGTGTTGTCGGCATCGCTCAAGCATTAACCGCAGATTGGCCAGATGATCACGAATCAACCCATAAACTGTCCAATCATCCTTATATACTTGCAAAACTTTCTGAATAAAATCTTTGAATGCGGCAACAACGACCCGAGAGAATATCACAGGTGCATTCTTCAAACCAAACGGCATTACCGTGTACTGAAAGCAACCCCATTCAGTAACGAAAGTTGTCTCATGGCGATCTTCCTTGGCAATGCGAATCTGATGGTAGCCAGAGAATCCATCAATGAATGAGTACATCTCCTGGCCACCCACCCCTTCAAGTACTTCATCAGTAAACCGGGTCGGAAAAGGGTCATGCACGTAGGCATCGTTCAACTTCCGCAAGTCGATGCAAATGCGCACTTCACCTGTTTTCTTGTCCTACACCACCATAGGACTGATCCATTTGGACTCTTCCACAGGTTCAATACTACCAGCATCCAACATGCGATCAAGTTCTGCCTTGACCTTTTCCTTATGTTGCGGATTCAGTCGATAAGGTCGCTATCGAACTGGCTTAGCATCTGGTTTTAATGGAATCTTCATCTCTCCTAAATCACCCAGGATTCCCTTCATTTCAGAAAACTTCATGGGAAACACGTCTTGAAACTCATGAAGTAACTCAGTAACCTTACTCATCATCTCATCATCCCAATAATCCCCAACATTAGCAAACTTGGGAGTAGCCTCTGTGCCGATATTCATCTTGCGAAGCTGCAACGGTTGACCGAACGGAGTACTTGGCGCGATAGGCGGTACCACATCGTGACTCCCTTCAGATTCGGGAATGTTAACATTCTAGGGATCATCATCATCCTCTGGCCCACCACTGATGTTGAAGCACTCCATGAGAGACTTCATCTAACAATATGTGTGTGCGTCGACAGGGTATGCCGCCGGAACAACCTGAAGTACCACGTCGCGGATGAGCTGTAAGGCGTTATGGACATCAGGGTTGGCATCCACAAAAGTGAACGTATGAGTGAAACAGACCGTCAACTCCCCCCATGTTGTAATTTCTCGGCGCAACTCAATTGGAATGTACCATGAGCGTGGCATCTCATCCAAAGTATGGATAAAAGCATGGACCCACTCATCTTTGGGTCGTGCTACCCATAATCATTGGCATGCCATCACATGATCACAAGGATTATTTCGGCCATCATAACTGCCAGTGTGATAAACCTCAGTATCGCCGAACTGAATCATCATCAACCTTCAACACTGTGAGCAACCATTAATGGATTTCTTATGTGTTGCCCACCAGCATGTTGGAGCAGCCTTCAGTGCTTCCTCCAATGCCAGCAATCGCTGTGGTTCTGAGACTTGTTCTTCAAATTCTGTCAAAAAGTTGGTTAAGCTAGGAAACCCCTCATAGACAGGCAAAGTGACTGTTTCTGTCGCAACACGACATAAGGATTGTGTAACTAAGCCACATTTTCAGAATGGTACCTCATACAATTGGTTCTGCCAATGTTCTAAGGGATCATCAGAGTTGGAAGACGCAAAGCTCTTGCTGCGCCACTCCAACTCATCATTGGCAGTAGGATGAATATAATCTTCAGAAATATTGAATGCATGGTCCCATCCAGCAAAATCATCATCTTTTACAGGCTCAACGTATTGGCATCCTTCAGCCAGATCCAAGGGGGTATGACTCTGAAATCATGATTCTCAAAGGTCATCATGCACTTCTTGAAGCTGATTACAGCTCCACTATCGTTAGCCCATCCAATCCCCAAGAGCACCGGATAAGGGATTCCTCCCTCAACCACTTCAATGACATCGAAGTCAGCATAAGTATTTATGCCCTCAATATCAATCGTGAGCCGCGAAACTCCCCCAATGGGTGTTACCTTCGCATGGTTAGCCAACCGGAGCTGCACAAGAGACCAGCTCAATGGGGGACTCCCCATCTTCTGCCACGCCTGCTTGGTTAAGATGTTAACATCCAAACCAAGGTCAAGAATAATAGAGTCAACATCATATTCATCAATCTAAATATTCATTTGCATCGCCTTGCCAGTCTTCCGTCGCTGTAGGGAGTTTACTGCCGATTCCTGCCATCCTTTCAGAAATCGCTGCAACCATCCCTCAATCTCAACCAGGGAATCCGGGTCTCGGACCAATAACAGACAGCTTTCAAGAAACTTTTGCAATGTCCCCAGTGGTGGCAGTCGATCAGCGTCTCATGTATTATCAAAGACAAGTGGCATATCGCAAACAACAGCCTTACCGTGGTCTTTCTCCAAAGTGCGACGTGCCTCCAGGAATGTCTCCCACTCCATATCAATGTCGAAAGGTACCGTCCTCTAACCAGCCAACCGAATCAGTGGTCGTTAACTATCTTCCCCATTCATCTTGCCTCCATGTGTGACAACAACCACCGAAGCATCTTGTGGTCGCGGTTCTGCAGAAATGGTTGCAATATTTGCACCTTGTGTCTGGTTCTGCTGCAAATTCCCTGGTTGATTGACATTTTGATTAGCATTCGGCGATGGTCACGGGGGCTGGTTCTGTACTGGTTGCTATACCTGATTCTATACTGGTTGTTGTGGCTGGGCCTGATTCTGTAGCTGCGGAGTGTTCCCAGCCTGCCATCGTGCAATCAACTGTGGCCAATTCTCAACCATATGATCATTACCAAAACAGAACGTACACGGATTCTGTAGTAGTGGGCAGTCGCACTGATAATGCCCCCATACCGCACAGTGGTAACATTGAACAGATCCACGACCACCTCGGCCTCCTCCTCCATGACCAAATCCGCCACCGTGTCCGCCCCTGTATCCTCCTTAGTTGTCGTCCTGCTGCTGGTACTGAGGTTGGGTAAACTGTTGCTGCATCGGTGCTAGTGGTATCCCTTGCCCTTGTGGTGCATACTACAGTTGCTGTAGATACTGTGGCTGTGGGGGATTCATCTGCATCGAAGTATATTGCGGCATGAACTGCTGCGGTTGCTGTTGTTGTAGTTAAAACTGCATCTGTAGTTGCGGTAGTGGCTGAGCTACCTACAGTTGCAGTTGTGGTTGTTGCACGTCGCGCTGATCATTCTTGACGTAGAATGCATCACACATTCTCTCCTATAGCAACACATATGCATGGCAATCCTTGTCATCGTGACCCACTGACTTGTAGAATGTGCAATAAAGATTTTGGGGGGTTGTGACCATTTTCTACATATACGGGCAATTATCGTGACTCTGCCCAAACACTTAGCAAACAAGACACCACGGCATATTGCCGCCATTCAACGGGTTTGGTGCACCTGACACCAAATAATTACGAAAATACGGGCAGTTGTCCTTCGTATGCCCTTCTCCTCGGCATCGCGTACACCATACTTCATCGTGTTGTTCCTTGTTCTTCTTCAAATCTTGCAACTGTATAGTCAAGTTAGCGAGCTGTGTCTGTATCTGCGACATCCCGGCTGCATTATCTCCAATCGCATTGCAATCTCTAGAACTTTGCTAGGCATCGATATGTTTTGTTGCATCAGCGGCAGATGAATGTGGGGTAGCAGTGCCGCAATGAACCATTCTTTATGTTGGGTGGCGCTCATATCGAAACTAACATTTTCCACCACCATCTTGAATCGCTGGTCGAAATCCCATACCGTCTCATTGGGATACTGCTTAATTTCCTTCAATTCAGTAATATATTGAGCCTCAGACTTGGGCCGTCTAAATTCAGCAATCATCCCATCCTGAATCTCATCCAGTCACTTCTCTGGGGCTCCCGTAGGGACTAGAACAAACTTCATGAACCAATATAATGCACGACCTCACAGAGTCGTGGCTAACTGTCCTTTCTTAGCATCAACATCAGTGATCTGTTTCATAGTCCAAACAACTTCACACAAAAACCAATACTGTTATGGGTTGTCTGTTGCAATTCCGTGGAACAACGGTAAATTAGCATCATCACCCACCATTCTGGGATTTCTTCCTCCTTTCCCTGTGCTACTACCAATTAACTTCTGTGGAATTGACGGACTTGGTAGTGTCGAAGTGGTATTTCTTGCTGTTTGTGAGTCAGTGAGCGGAGGTGTGGGTATGTTGGTGCCAGGGTTTGGTCCTGCCTCTATCCTAGGCATAGCCTGGTCGTCCCTGTTAGGACTGTGAGTTCGCTTAGTCCCGTGTGGTCTTTCTTCGCGGTTTTGTGGTCCGATCGCAGCAGGACCTTCTCTTGTCCTCTTCCTCTTCTCCTGTCGAAACCTTTCTCCTCCCCTTGTAAGGCCACTTTCTTCCTTGACTTCGCTCAGAGTCTCCTCATGGTCTGCGCCCATCTACCCCTTACCATTCCATGTACCGTTCCCCAGTAGTTGCGGTACCCACGGCCTCCACCCACCAGGCTATCTACTGATCAAGGTGCATCTTTAATATACCCTTTTCGCATATTAGCATCTTAATCGACAGTTGGAGCGACAGCAAAAACATTCCCCTTGGTCTGTGGAAGAAGTATCTTTTAGCTTCACTATAGGATTTATGTGTGTCGACCACAAATTCAGTGATATATCCCTCCAAGATGCTATCGAGCCAAACTTTGACAACCCGCGATGCCTTATTATAGACTTCCTGCAGCTCCTGAATCAACTCCGGGGTCCAAGCCATCGGCTCACCACCCTGGAAATTCCTCTTTTGGAAGGTCAGCTTTGACAACCATTCGTACAGAATGACCAGGAATTCAAAGAAAAACCATTCGTGCGAACCGTCGTGAATATACCTTCCCAGCCAGTGATCTACTGTCAGTTGCGTGTTCTAGATTTCTTCTCAACAAACTCCCGCAAATTCTGATCAAACCAGCTCTGTATCTTCGGCTTCGTCGGGTGCCACAACATGGCCTCCTTTCACTTTGCACATGGTCCCGGCAACGGAACCATTTGTTGACCAACGCGACCTTGGTCGACAGGGGTTCACCTCACTATCGACACATACCGCAGTCTCCCTGGGCACCGGCCCGGGTAGGTTTGAGCCCGCCCAGCAACACTCACAGAGCGGATGAGGTCTCACTCGAGGCGTCCAGGAAGAGCAGACGGAACCATGTTTCCACCGAGGGAGGAGGAGAGTTGTGGCTACACGGAGTAGCTCTATTGCAGTACTTAAACAGAAACTTTAAACATTCGACATGGAGTTATAACATATTACTTACTCGCAGCATTTATCATCCCAACAACAGTAAGCAGACATTGCATCAAGAAAATATAACAACATTCTTATATCGCAACATTGCACAAAGATTGTACGAAAACATCATCATTATATTACTGTCGCAGTCGTATACCAGAAGCAAAACATAGATCTCCGTACACATGCATCTCCTTATCTCTCACCAACTCTCTATGCTATCTCTCCCCCTCTAACACTTACAACTCTCATCTATTTATAGGCTTCTGCCATTACAATGTTTGTCCAGTTACTAACGACTTCCTAACCGACACTATGGACAAATGACCCAATATCTAACTGACTCGATCCAAATGACCCAAAAACCCGCAAAACACAATACAACTGACTGAATATTACATAACATGTGGTCCAAGTGACCCAAAACCCGCCAACTGCAGTATAATTTAACACAAAATACTCCTTCCACGCCCTCATCCAATGTGTCGCAGCGTCGGCAGTACTGCGACATTTCCTCATCGAACCGCTTGCCAACAGAAACTAGGGTTTTTCTCAGAAAGGGAGTGTGCAATTTTCGCACACAGGGGTCAAATTTGCAAAATCGTTGACTCGGCACTTATGGATATCATTCCCAGCCGAAACCTTCCTAGACACACTTGCAGGACTACCCGGAACCTGATTTTGTTGCATGGTTGGATTTCTATGCCCCCGGTAGGTATCCAGTAGGTGTCCCTGAAGGCTTTTTGGATGCGAGACAGAACGAGCCGTAGAATGACGACCGTGGCTCGGATTGACACACCGTCGAATCCGTTGGATTTAGGACATTGGCATAGTGTTAGGGGTGCCCCTCTGCTCTGGTCGTGTGGTCCAGGTGTCACCTTATAGGTCCATTTTGGAAACTAGGGTTTTGCTCAGTAAGAGAGTGTGCAATTTTTGCACACGGGGGTCAACTTTGCAAAATCGTCGACCAGGCACTTATGGCTATCATTCCCAGCTGGAACCTTCCTAGACACACTTCGAGGACTCCCCGAAACCCGATTTTGTTGAACGGTTGGAGTTCTATGCCCTTGGTAGGTATCCAACAGGTGTCCCTAAAGGCCTTTTGGATGTGATACGGAACGAGCCGTAGAATGACGACCGTGGCTCAGACCGACCAACCGTCGAATCCATTGGATTCAATACATTGAGATAGTGCTAGGGGTGCCCTTCTCTTCCAGTCTCATGTCCGAGGTGTCACATTGTAGGTCCATCTTGGAAACTAGGTTTTTGCTCATTAAGGGAGCAAAAAGATGTTGATGAGGAGCCTAGAGATGACAGTGATGATGAAGATGGTGATGATGATGAAGATGGTGGTGAAGATGAAGACGTTGATGATAATGGTGATGGTGATGGTGATGAAGATGATGATGACGAAGAAGATGATGGTGATGAAGATGATGATGACAAAGAAGATGATGGTGATGGGGATGTTGATGAGGAACCTAGAGATGACAATGTTGATGAAGATGGTGATGATGATGGGGACATTGATGATGATGGTGATGCTGATGAAGATGATGATGACGAAGAAGATGATGATGATGGAGATGTTGATGAGGAAACTAGGGATGACAATGATGATGAAGATGTTGATGATGATGATGATGGTGATGATGATGAAGACGTTGATGATGATGGTGATGGTGATGAAGATGATGATGATGGTGACGAAGAAGATGATGATGATGGAGATGATGATGAAGAAGATTATGATGATGGAGATGTTGATGAGGAACCTAGAGATGACAATGATGATGATGTTGGTGATGTCATGTCCCAAATTTGGCATTGGGTCACAATGGCCTAATAACATTGGCCCTATTCATTAGAGTTTGTCAAATTTATGCTAAAGGTCAAATAATTGCCAAGGAGGAAAATTACTAGTTTCCTAGGTTTGGGGTGGAAGCTTTGGGATTTGGAATAATGGGGATAATAAATGATGTTTGAACATTAGAATGGCATAAACATTTAATAAAGGAGCTAAATAAATATATACAAGTGAAAATCAAAGTGGCATTTCATCATGAAGACACATGGAGGAAGTGGGACCCACATATGGCTAGATTTCCCCACTACACTTGGCATCATTCTCTCACCAATTCGAATTCAAGGTGAATGGTAACATACTTGGGGGAGTCCAAAAGGTATTATTCATTGCATGACTCATCCAAGGTCGAAATATAGAGGAAGAGTAACTCCCATGGAAGAGAAAGAGGCAATTTGGAGCTAGTGAGACACTTGGGCTAGATTCCCTAGCTCTATGACAACAATGATGAAGATGCTATGACACCTATGACACAAATCAGACCTGAAGGCTGACATATGACATATATGACATGTCAAGTCTAAAAATAGACTCCAAGAGGGCGCTCAAGGGTGTTAGGGCAGCTAAGATGCTTCCACATGTGATTTGGTGGAAGTGGGAGACTAGGAATTGTTGTACAAGTGGCGTTCTTTGGAATCTCTTCCCAACTTGAGTTGGCATGAGTCTCTTGGAAAGAATTCGACCCATGGAGGACATTAGAAGTTTATAAATGTCAATAACAAAGAATAAAACCAGCTTTTGATCATTTGTAGAATTTGCAATTGCATTTGTGAAGAGGGAGAGCTAGTGGATGACTAGTTTCTTGCCTTAGCCAATTTCGAGGGTGAAAGATTCCCATCCAAGTTGGTAATTAGAAAGGCCATTCAGACCTTTCATTTGGATTTTTAATGGAGTCTTTATTTGCAGGTGTAAGCTACAGGGCAGCTCATGGTTTATTCTATTGCAGCTCACTCCTTCAACCATTTCCAGTTTTTATGGCATATTCTTGATCCTTGAGGGAGGGCGTTTTTGGTGAGCTATTGTACTCTTTGGGGAAGATTTTAATGCCCCATTTCTTTTATAATATGAATTAAATACTCTGTTCTTCATCTCCAAAAATTTTCAGGTCGAAATTCCAAGTAGAAATGTATAAATCTCATTTTTAATGGAAGAACAATGCCATTTCCCCACTACCTTGTTGTGAGCCAATGTATTGATGATGATTTCGAATGAATGGATGATTCTATGATATATTTGTGATCAATATAATTCCATGGATTTATTCTACAAGTTTCATGTACTGTACTTGAGCATTTGAAGCATTTTTACTCAGTTTAGTTGTATTGGGAGGTGAAATAGTGCCATTTCCCCAAGGGTCGAATTGGGGATTTTTGCAGTTGAATGGGAGAGGGTGAAAACAGTTGTAATAAATCATTAATGGTGCATATGAGACCTTAATGACATACTTAACACATTACATACCTCTGTTCATAAATTTGAGTGGGTTTGGAGGCATTTGGGAAGCCATTTTCAGTACTTACCTTAGGGGGATTTGAACCCCAAATTACTAGTAAAATTGCATACTTGGTCCAGAATCTTAAGAGAGTTTGCAGAGGTCTTTTGGTGGCCATATGTTATCCATGAACATCATATTCAATTCCTAATATCATTCATAAACCTTCCTTGAAGATTTGAAGGCATTTGGAGTCAATTTGAGACCTAGAGACCAATGCTAGTCAAAGGGAAATCACTAGTAAAGTTACCTACATTGACCAGAATTGAAAGAGTATTTGCAGAAGTGTTTTAAAGGTACAAAGGCATCCTTGAAACACATATTTATTTTCTAATATCATTCATATACCTTCTCAGAAGATTTGGGATCATTTGGAGCAAATTTGGGACCTAGAGATCGAAACGAGTCAAAGGTCGAACCAAGGAAAAAAGTGGAAAATTGCAATTTTAATAAAATTCCTAATAAGGGACATTATAGTGGTATCAGAGCATGGTCCTTGCACCTGTGGATTAGGTACATACATTCAATAATAATAGGCATCCATGTCTTACTATTATGATGAATCCTATGAGTACAATTCTTATGAGGAATATGCAGATGCTTATGAGCAATATGAAGTAGAATGTGAATGGTACGAGGAAGAGATGCCATCATGCAACACTTCTTACAATTTCAAGAGAAATGAAGATTATTCTTATGAATTTAAATCTGATGAATATGAGTGTGTCACACCAACCAAGGATAATTTTATGAGTGAGTTCCAAAGATGGAGAGAAAAATATAAAACCTTGCCCCAACAATATCAAAAATATCAAGAATATCTTGCTTTTAGCAAAAATACACAAAATGCCATGTCTTTTGAGTACTTTGTTGAACATGTTGTTGAAAATAGGCCCAAACATGAAGATGTGGAGTTAGTAAAGAAAGGTTTATGCCCTTCTTGTAAAGAACCTTGGAGCGAGTATCATATATGTGTGCATGAAATGATGTCCTCCTTGAGGAGAGCTTTTGAGATTTATTCAAGAAGAGATTCCAAATATACTGATCCTAAGGAAAACAAGGGGAAAAATGCATCAGCTTGCTTGAAGGAGAAAAATGAAGAGACATCACAAGAGCATGAAGAAGATTCTATTGAAAATATGGAAGATCATTTCGAGACACCTTCTAGCTTAGACATGAACCAAAGAGCATCTACTGATGGATGCTTAAACTATGAAGGAGTACCTACTGATGGGTGCTCACACCTCTATGTTGGTGACATAGAGATCACTTTTGAAAGTGTTGCTGCAAGCCCAAGTTCCATTAAGCATGATAATGAAGACCTTGTAGCAATTGAAGAAGAACCAAGATCAACTTCCCCATCACCACTTGAGCTTCATGAAGTTGGTCCAAGAAAAAATGAAGAAGATGAGGAGGTTCATTTGCAAGAGCCTCATTTTCTTAAAGGGTCCTTAAAGATGAATGAAAAGAAGATCCAAGAGTCCCTCAGCATTCTCAATGACACTCAAGCATTGGTGTCAAATTCTTGTTGGAGAGCTACTTCATTGGAGGAAACATCCTTCCTTGAAGACATGGAGAAGATTCAAAGAGCAATGTGCCACATCAAAGGTAATTTCATGTCTTTTCTTTTTGATAGAAACCATTTGTTTGAGCTTAATGAATTGTTACATGATGCATACTTGAAGAATAATGAGGATAATCATAAGCTCACATTTCAAAATGAGCAACTTCTTGAAAAGTTGCAAGATACTTGTTTTTCCTCCTATGTTTTAGATTGTCAAATGGTAGATTGTTTGGAGTATTCTCATGACATGATGGATCATGAGAAATGTGAAAATTTGAATGTTCTTGATGTGTTTGAAGATGAACTTGAAGAGATCCAAACACTTGATGTGGTGGAAGAGGAATTTGAATTGTCTATTGATGAAGGTTATGCAATTTTTAAAGAAGAGCATGATTCCTCTACATTGGAACCAAACTATGACAAAGAGTTCACACTTTTGAAGGAGCTGCATGATAATACCCATATGGATCCTTCCCATGATGAAACTTCTGTACTTTTTGATCATTTGGGTGATTTGGTTCATTCTCCTACATCCTACAATTCCATGTTTTGCAACATTAGTCTCAATGAAGTATGGGTGAAAGGGTTCTTTTTTATGGTGCCACATGAGGAGTATGGAACTCCTAGATTTAAATTTTATGATGATATGGTTGGAGCACATTCTTATTCACATTTGCAGCAACATCCTTTGTCACTTTATGATGATGCAAATCTACATGGATGCACCTATGATATGCATTTGAGTCACTTGAAGACTCATGGTTTTTCTTGCTCAACATTTGATTCATTTGATGTTGGAGGAACTTCATCCAACACTTGGGAGAATAGATTTATGATTGGAGAACATTTTTGTTGGCAGCCACATACTTTGTTATATTTTTATGATTCTCACATTCATGGATGTATGGGTGAGACTTCTTTGAGTCATTTGAAGTCTCCTTGTTTTTTCTGCTCATTATTTGGTTCAGATTTTAGTGGTGATTCTTCATTCACTTCTTGGATGAAAGAATACATGGCTGAATATTTTGATGCATATCACATCCTTTTGGAGCAGCATTATAGGACATGGGGTCCTCACCTATGTCATTGGAGCAGATTTGATTGGTCACTTGAAGCTTGTATGCACTTGGAAAATGGTGATCTACTTGCTTGGAGGTATAAGCACTTCCATGACTCTTTGATGAAGCATATCCTTGATGTACATTTTCATTATGTTGTTATGTACTTTGATGATATATATTTGGTACTCATGATGTTTGGAAGAATGCATACAAGAAAATGGGATCCAGGAATCCTCTTATCTAATGGTGTAGGTTGGAGAGCACTCTTAATTGTTGGGGTGCAATACAAGCAATGGGACCCTGGAATAATTTTTGTCTCATTGGTTTCATTTTTTGGGGGGAAGCAAGCAGTATGGGAGATGGATTCCCCACTTAATAAAGTGATTTTTATCAGAGTAGTGCAACAGCAAGCATGGTGGTTCTTCTCTAAAATCTTCATGGAAACTCAAAGACTCAAGGTTGGGCAATTCAATGGCAACTTCAAAGAATTATACAGAAAGCAGGTTCTTCAGCACCCATGTTTAAAATTGCTTGAGGACAAGCAATATTGGGAAGGGAGGATTTGTCATGTCCCAAATTTGGAATTGGGTCACAATGTCCTAATAACATTGGCCCTATTCATTAGAGTTTGTCAAATTTATGCTAAATGTCAAATAATTGCCAAGGAGGAAAATTACTAGTTTCCTAGGTTTGGGGTGGAAGCTTTGGGATTTGGAATAATGGGGATAATAAATGATGTTTGAACATTAGAATGGCATAAACATTTAATAAAGGAGCTAAATAAATATATACAAGTGAAAATCAAAGTGGCATTTCATCGTGAAGACACATGGAGGAAGTGGGACCCACATATGGCTAGATTTCCCCACTACACTTGGCATCATTCTCTCACCAATTCGAATTCAAGGTGAATGGTAACATAATTGGGGGAGTCCAAAAGGTATTATTCATTGCATGACTCATCCAAGGTCGAAATATAGAGGAATATTAACTCCCATGGAAGAGGAAGAGGCAATTTGGAGCTAGTGAGACACTTGGGCTAGATTCCCTAGCTCTATGACAACAATGATGAAGATGCTATGACACCTATGACACAAATCAGACCTGAAGGATGACATATGACATATATGACATGTCAGGGCTAAAAATAGACTCCAAGAGGGCGCTCAAGGGTGTTAGGGCAGCTAAGATGCTTCCACATGTGATTTGGTGGAAGTGGGAGACTAGGAATTGTTGTACACGTGGCGTTCTTTGGAATCTCTTCCCAACTTGAGTTGGCATGAGTCTCTTGGAAAGAATTCGACCCATGGAGGACATTAGAAGTTTATAAATTTCAATAACAAAGAATGAAACCAGATTTTGATCATTTGTAGAATTTGCAATTGCATTTGTGAAGAGGGAGAGCTAGTGGATGACTAGTTTCTTGCCTTAGCCAATTTCGAGGGTGAAAGATTCCCATCCAAGTTGGTAATTGGAAAGGCCATTCAGACCTTTCATTTGGAGTTTTAATGGAGTCTTTATTTGTAGGTGTAAGCTACAGGGCAGCTCATGGTTTCTTCTATTGCAGCTCACTCCTTCAACCATTTTCAGCTTTGATGGCATATTCTTGATCCTTGAGGGAGGGTGTTTTTGGTGAGCTATTGTACTCTTTGGGGAAGCTTTTAATGCCCCATTTCTTTTGTAATATGAATTAAATACTATGTTCTTCATCTCAAAAAAGTTTCAGGTCGAAATTCCAAGTAGAAATGTATAAATCTCATTTTTAATGGAAGAACAATGCCATTTCCCCACTACCTTGTTGTGAGCCAATGTATTGATGATGATTTCGAATGAATGGATGCTTCTCTGATATATTTCTGATAAATATAATTCCATGGATGTATTCTACAAGTTTCATGTACTGTACTTGAGCATTTGAATCATTTTTACTCAGTTTAGTTGTACTGGGAGGTGAAATAGTGCCATTTCCCCAAGGGTCGAATTGGGGGTTTTTGCAGTTGAATGGGAGAGGGTGAGAACAGTTGTAATAAACCATTAATGGTGCATATGAGACCTTAATAACATACTTAACACATCACATACCTCTGTTCATAAATTTGAGTGGGTTTGGAGGCATTTGGGAAGCCATTTTTCAGTACTTACCTTAGGGGGATTTGAACCCCAAATTACTAGTAAAATTGCATACTTGGTCCAGAATCTTAAGAGAGTTTGCAGAGGTCTTTTGGTGGCCATATGTTATCCCTGAACATCATATTCAATTCCTAATATCATTCATAAACCTTCCTTGAAGATTTGAAGGCATTTGGAGTCAATTTGAGATCTAGAGACCAATGCTAGTCAAAGGGAAATCACTAGTAAAGTTACCTACATTGACCAGAATTGAAAGAGTATTTGTAGAAGTGTTTTAAAGGTACAAAGGCATCCTTGAAACACATATTTATGTTCTAATATCATTCATATACCTTCTCAGAAGATTTGGGATCATTTGGAGCAAATTTGGGACCTAGAGATCGAAACTAGTCAAAGGTCGAACCAAGGAAAAAAGTGGAAAATTGCAATTTTAATAAAATTCCTAATAAGGGACATTACAGGTGATTATGATGAAGGCGTTGATGATGATGGTGATGGTGATGAATATGATGGTGATGAATATGATGATTATGAAGAAGATGTTGATGAGGAACCTAGAGATGACAATGATGATGAAGATATTGATGATGATGATGATGGTGGTGATGATGATGAAGGCGTTGATGATGATGGTGATGGTGATGAATATGATGATGATGATGACGAAGAAGATGATGATGATGGAGATGATGATGATGATGATGAAGAAGATGATGATGATCGAGATGTTGATGAGGAACCTAGAGATGACAATGATGATGAAGATGTTGATGATGATGAAGACGTTGATGATGATGGTGATGGTGATGAAGATGATGATGATGATGATGATGAAGATGATGATGATGGTGATGTTGATGAAGATGATGATGATGATGAAGAAGAAGAAGATGACAATGGTGATGAAGATGTTGATGATGATGATGATGGTGATTATGATGAAGACGTTGATGATGATGGTGACGTTGATGAAGATGATGATGATGAAGAAGATGATGATGATCGGGATGTTGATGAGGAACCTAGAGATGAGAATGATGATGAAGATGTTGATGATGATGAAGACGTTGATGAAGATGATGATGATGATGGAGATGTTGATGATGAACCTAGAGATGACAATGATGATGAATGATTTTGCTCAGTAAATTTATCAATATTTTGAGTTTCATGATAGTGGCACGATTGTGGAGAGGGCGAAGAGGAAGGGTTACTTGTAGGGAGGTTAGGACATATTCGAGGAAGTATATAAAGGGTACAGAGGGTTTAGTGCTAGGGTTTGAGTGAAGGTCAGGGTTAGAGTTATAGAAGGAAATTGAATTAGGTCATTTCTCTAATGTACATTTTATATTAATGGTATGGCTTGGTCTAAGGTGGTACTCTCAAATAGCTATTTGATTATGAAATATTTAACAAGACATGAATTGAATTTAAGATAAGTGTGTTGTTAAATATAGTGAGCATTGAGCATGGGGAACCAAGTCTATCCATATGTGTATTGTTAAATATAACTTTGTTGGGTGAAGCCAATAACCAACATAATGAACATAATATAAGATTTTTTTGGGTTGGGGATATACCTCAAGGTACCCAAAACATGAAAAAGTTTGGGTGGGCACAAAACCAAGAGAACAAAAAATGTTGAAGAGGACATGTGGGGTGGGAGGTCGGCCTCCAAAAACTCAATCATTGACTTGAGTGAGGTAGGTCTAAAGCAACTTCTCTCGTACCAAATGAGAGAAGTGGTAGGGAGGTCTCTAGGTCTCTAAAGAAGCTTCTCTCATACCAAATGAGGTAGGTCTAAGGCAACTTCTTTTGTGGAGTGGTGTTGCATTTTGAAGTTCCCTTGGTCATTGTGTTCTAGTTGCATTGTTGGTTTTGTCTATTTGTTCCCAATGTTAGGAGTTTTTCTTTTGTTTTCTTTAACTTGTGTGTAGACCTCTAGGAATTCATCTAAAATTTTCCCAATCTATCACTCCAAGTTCATTCTACCTTCATTAATGAGTTTTGAACTCAAATTTCAATCTTCTTCTATGGTCATGTATTATTTATCTTGAGGAATTTATTTATATCCAATGTATTTGACTCTAAGCACCTGTCACGAGTGATTATAAAAAATCATGCCCTAGCATGTGCAATAGTTATTTGATTCCTTCTTGCATAATTTCTCATGTAATTTTCCAATTTGCTTTCCCACCACTAAATAGTCTCCTTCTCACACAACATATATGTATGTATGCATCCATTATACAACATGTGTCGTAATTAGTATTACCAATATGTGTCATTATGTTTCCTACAACAATGCCAATAGAGGATTTTCAACACAAGGGATGGGTCTCTAGACCTCGAGCATGGTGATTAAAAAATATAAAGGTTATTAGGACCTAAATGAATATCTGCATGCTCATGATCCATGAACAAGTCCTTGAATCACTACACAAGCTCTCTAGATGGGATACATGGCCTTTGTTTTGGATATGGATTCCATTTGGAGGTTTTGTGCACTAAGGATGGGTCTTTAGGTATTGACAATGATAAGGTGAGGACATATGAGGCCTAAAATCGAATATAAATGTTTTAAGGATATTTTCCATCAATATTCCCTCAACCCCTAGACATTCCCTTTAAAATAATTTTTTATCTTTGAGTGTGATATGGGTGCCAACATGAGGTTTTGACTACTAAGGATGGATCTTGGCGTCTTGACCATGGTTGAGGTGATGACAATGAGGTTCATATGACTCCAATGAATCTTCCATGGATCATGGGGTAAAATGATGTCTTCAACCATTGAGTTTCCTATGCTCAATATGTGTCTTAACATCAAAAAATCCAAGATACTTAAATTACAAAGAGTGATTATCAATATTACAAAACATTGAAGACATTATCAACACTAAGGGTCTATGCCAACTTGTGCAAGTAGTAGTTCAACACATTAACCATTTTTTCATTAAAGGCACATACTAACACATAAAGAACGATCCATATGTAACTACATTAACAATTCTCTTTTATTGCTCAATCCAATTGCACCTATACACACCCCTCATGTTTGAACTAATTCAAGTGATATGGTTAACCCTTCCATCCAAGCACACATATGAACTTCTCATATATCTAGGTTAATTTGATATATTATGTGATGCAATGCTTGTTAGAATTGACTATTATAACCATTACAAGGTTAAGTATGGAATAACTCATCGTCTCCTATTTTTTTTTTTGTAGCCCTAAAGTCACAACACTTTGTAATGTAAATATCACTCCTTGGTTTGCTTGGTTAGGTATGTTGTTGCTGAAAGGAAAAGATGCAAGACCCATTCAAATACAAGGGACTCCTATTGAGGTCACTTGGTGTCTAGAAATAACATCTATATGTATGTGAAATTTTTTCCATAACATTGTTATTGAAGACAAAATCATGTATGCAAAAATGTAATCAAAGACAAAGTCATATAGACAAGTGCAGATCCATCTATTAATATGAAAAAATGATCCAATCATGTACACTTTTTGGAAAAATGGAACATTGTTCCCAACGTCTATATAATGGCAACTCGTGCCCTGTACAAAATATGGCAACTCGTGCCCTATACAAAATATGGCCCATGGTGCCCTATACAAAATATGGCCCATGGTGCCCTATACAAAAATATGACAACTCATGCCCAAAATGCCACATCATGGCTAGTGTACATAGGAGGGTCTCTCAATCCTCCTGCCCACCCTCAGAGCTCCTAGGTGCATCTCCAAAATCGATCTTCCTCTTCTTCGTGCTAGAGGAAGCTGGGTCCTTCGAGCGTCTTGGATCACGTCCCCCTGAGCCCTGAAACGACAACAATAATATGTCAACTTTTCCTGGCAATTATACAAGTATAAAACATAATTTAAAAATAAAAACAGTTTTCAATTCTTAGATAACTGACCGCATGCAAGACTGTAAGTCGTGAGGGGGTATCCATCCTTCATGATCCTAGTATCTCAGCAATTCCACCCTTCAACATTTAGAACAATCAGATAAATGATGAAATTAGATGCATATATTAATTTTCATTAAAATTCAACAAGATTTTCATAAACTAGTCAATCTCACCGTGAACACAACCGGTTGGTCTTCAGGGCTGGCGAATGGAGCAGTCGGCTAGACAACCTACTTTGATGATAGGGTGGAAGGTATAGGAAAGGATGTAGCCACATCGATGGTGGCTACACCACTGGGGGGCACAGTGGAAGAAGGGGGGGTCGCAGAAGGAGGCATGGACTGGGGTGGGCGAAGTGGAGGTGCATGTCTAGGGCTATAAACCCCAACTGGGTGTAGTATGGATCGGGGCACCCTGGAAGGAGAAGCGAGTGTGGTGGGGAAATGTGGGGGGGTCTAGGTCTGTGTTGCGCTGGAGGGATGGGTGACTGTGGATGGGTGGTGTGTCGTGGTCGGATGGGGGAGGGTGGGAACATGGGAAACTGATATGGAGGTGGAGCTGGATATGAAACGGAAGGGGGAGCTGGATGGAATTGGGGTGATGGATAGGAGGAGGGGGGTGGATGGAAGGTGGTGGGGAGGGATGCATGGAATGTGGCATGTATTCCATGGGATACAACTGGCATATAAGGTGGCCGAAAGGCCGGGGAGGGAGGAATAATGACACTGCCAGGCCGAGGTACTCGCACCTGCATACACATTTATAACCTCATAGTTTAATATAGAAAAATATAAATATACACGGACAATTCATCATATTTGAAATTAAATTTATGCTTTAATACACACGATACCTACACACGTGGAGATCTGCTGATCCCCGGTGGCGATGGCTGGTCGCTGGAGCCTGCGAACACTACAATTTTTAGACTGAATTTATAAAAACAAGATTAAACGCAATGCCAATGAGAATGACAACGATGGTACTTAAAAAACATGACTACAATTAATTTATATTCAAGTTAGATGATAATGGTTTGATGGGATTTGGATATTATATAACATTTTTATTGTATTGGTGCAGTCCATTTGTTCAAGACTTGGTAAAGAACATGGTTGTGGGGATCGTGTCCTTTGACCCACAATGGATTGGGCCCATGATAATTTGGCATAGAAGGTTGACAATTTATGCTTGAGGTGTTTGATGGCCAAAGTTTTCATTGATGACAACACGTTAAGGACAAAGGGGGAAGTGATGACATGGCAAAGACTTGACTGGACAAATGGTAAACATGACAAGCTTTGATGACTTGACAAGTGGCAAGAAAGCATGACAAGTGTTGAATACTTGACAAAGTGGAGACATGACAAAGGATTGATGACAAGGACTTGATAATGACATTGATGACAATACATTAATGAAAAAGACATGGAAGGGTTAAGAACATGGAGCATACACATTATGGAAAGCAAAATGGAGATGGTAACATGGCTTGAGGGATGGCAAAGGTGACAAGTATGACAAACATGGAAAGCATCAAACATGGAAAGCATGACAAGTGCTTATGACAAGCATGGAAGAAGGACATGGAAATCTAAGGACAAGACAAAGACAAGTGACAAGCAAGCAAGCTTGATGACTTGTCAAGCATGGTGTTTGATGACATGGAACATGACAAGGAGGACATGCTTGGTGACAAGAATGATTGATAACTTGGTGACATGGAGGACGATGAATTGGAAAACATAAGATTAGAGGACAAAGGAAAGATGATGAGGTGGACAAGGAAGATGTGCGGGCATTTGGAAGGCCCCTTGCGGGCATTTCAAAGCACCATTGCGAGCATAATCAAAAGGACCCTACGGGCATTCTTTGAAGCATCCACTGTGGGAATTTGTGGTGTATTGCGGGCATATTGATAAGGGCCTACAAGAATTTACATGAGACCATTTCTTGCATAATCCAATACCAATACAAGCATGTGTTGATGGCCCTTACGGGCATCAAAGTGGAGCCCTCTACGGGCATTTTTAAGAGTGCACTGCGGGCATCTTAAGGGCATATGTGTGTCTCACATTTAATATTCCGAAAGGATAGAAGGTGACATGGCATGAAATTAAAATTAAATAAGGTGACATGGCATGGCCATAATTAAATAAATCATATTTGATTTATTTAATCATCTTAATGATAAAACTATAAATAGAAGACAAGTTTCATAGAAGACAAGAGTATAAATAGAAGACAAGTTTCATTTTTATGGAAGCAATGTGTGAAGATTTTGGGAGATTGAGGAGAGCTTGATGAATATGGTTGTCTATTATTGTCATTGATGACAACATTGATGGCAAACTTTAATCTTGAAGAACACATGGCATAAGGACATGGAAGCAAAGGTTGATTTGGTGGACAAAGTGATGGGCATTGGATCCATTGGCACACCTATTGAGCCAAGAGCCAAATGACCCATACTGTGGTCATTTGAAGATGATTTGGACAAGGAGAGTACATGGAAAAGATAACTTGAATGACATGGTGACAAATGGCAAAGCATCAATAACAC
Source organism: Larix kaempferi (assembly GCA_027924585.1). NCBI lineage: Eukaryota > Viridiplantae > Streptophyta > Pinopsida > Pinales > Pinaceae > Larix > Larix kaempferi. Next base: position 3,898,160 of record BSBM01000426.1, on the reverse strand, counting down.
ACATGGTATTGGTCAAGCATAGGAAGAGCAAGCAAGCATTGGATGGTAGTCTGAGGATGAAGGACACTACGGGCATCACCAAAACCATAGCTGCGGGATCATCATTGGTCAAGTAAGAATGACAGATTTTGGAAATTTCTCTCCCATTTCTATAATCATTGGAGGTCTAGGATGCCTAAACTAAACATGAACAGATGTTTCTAGTTTTCTTAGGTTTTCATGTTTTATAAGGTTTCATTTTTGTTTGGTTGGATTATATGAATTTATAGCTCTCAAATAATTTAGACAATATGATAAACACAACTGTAAAATATGATGATAATATGGTAATTACTCAGTGCTAATTAATTTGTAATTACTGAACACAAATTACTCGTAACAAGATCTAATTATTCAAAGTAAAGAAGTTACTTGTGTGTATGGTGCCGCAATATCCTCTGCTACTGCCATGGCTCGGTCGAGGTCAAAGGAACCAATGTCCTCCCACCTGGAGGATGGAGACTCGGCACTGAATAACTGTACATTAAAACAAATAAAGTCAACAACGTGTAATTCAAAGTTAAATATATTAAAAAATACGATATCAAATAAAATACAACAAATACTTGAACATTAAATAAAACAATAGCTAACATGATCCATGTAGCTCCCTATGGCATGCTGCTGCATAGGACCATGGAAAGAATGACCACAGTGAGAACAACGATGTGCCGTTGTTCCGATAGAACTAGAAGGCCCCGCCTGGGTTTCACCTGTACCCCGCATGTCCCATCCACCACCCATAGACGGTGCAGCTGTGTCTGTCTAATCGATGTCCTCTCGGCTCTGCAAAGACATAGCCACAAATGTGGTATGTCTAAGCAAATGATGTGTGGCATGCCTAACTGAGTCATAAATCTCATCTAGGCCGCTACCAAACTCGGGTGGCTGAGGAGGGGAGTTTGGCTCTCTCTTGGGTTTAGGAGGTCCTCTAAGTGGGTTGAGGTGGGCTTGAGGTTGATATTGAGAAGAGCCAAGACCAACACCCTGAAACTCAGTGATGTCAAAATAGTTGACATGGTAGCGTAGCTCAAACTCATCCCACAATTTTTGAAGAAAATACTGTGGTACCTCCAAATTGTTGCACAGGGGCCTGTAAAACACCATGAACCATCTCTTTCTCCAGCTATCTCTTCATGGATGGTAAATACACCAGTCCATGCAAACCCGTTTCCTCCTCACATCTGGAGGCTGTCCTATTGAGGGAACTATGAATTTGCTATACAACTGGGCTTTGGTGATGTTGAGGTCTTTTATCTGTTCTTTGGACATCGCAGTGGAGTACTGTTCCCTCATTTGAGACTTGTATTGTCTTAGATTTGTGATCTCGCTGTGTGCAACGTTGATGGATTCGATAATGTTTTGCAATGATGAAGCCAAGGAAACCCGAGAGGGTTCCTTAGTGCTCTTCAATTCATCGCTCAATACCCTCAATTCATTTAAATCTTGGTGTAATTGGTCTTCAGGGTTTTCATTCGGTTCATTGTCCATTCCAATGTTGTCTTCTGAAGGTCAGGTTTCATTGGTTTCATCTAATGGTTCAGGTGTGTTTGTCATCTTGTTAGGTGTTTATGGCCTGCAATGAATTTTTTTTGGTTTTTTAATGGATTGTAATTTTTTTTTAAATTAAAATTGAAATGCAAAACAAAAAAAAACAAAAACAACAACAAATGAATGCTTCGTTGCGCACCTACCTGGAGACAATGTTGGCAAGGTGGTGGAGGTGCAAATTGGTGGCAAATTTAGAGCTCACGAGTGCTCCAAGATGCGTTCGCGGGGTGCTTGTTTGGCCTTCGCGCACTCGCGGGTTTGTTGAAAATGACAAACCCGTGAGCTCTGTTTTTTTTTATAAAAAAATAGGTGTGCACATGCGTCATTAACGCGTGCACGCCATTTTATGCATATGCATTAATAACACGTGCGTGCACCTTTTTTCCATGTGGGCTCAACCATGTGGACGTTCGGCATTGCCGAAGCCACGATGCGTGCGCGTCAAATTTTTTTTTTTGATCACGCACTACTGTTGCGGAATTTTTGGGTACTAGCTTCGTGCGGGTACCCATATGTGTACACAATAATTTCATGTTATAAATTACACAAAATATGGCCAATATTAGTATGAAGTAATTTATTATGTAACATACTTACATGTATGAATAGTAGTATTGGTTATGTGTTACGTTGTTTGCTAGCAATCATAAATCTTGATTCAATGTATTAGGATATTGATGAATGTCTATGTGAGGTTAATTATTTACAAGAATAGTATATGTGTACACAATAATTTCATGTTATAAATTCTTAAAAATAGGGTGAATATTAGTATGAAGTAATATTAGTATGTCACACTACGACGTGAACCATAGTCAAAAACTTATGTCGCGTGCAACGTATTATTTACAACAATAGTATATGTGTACACGATAATTTCATGTTAGAAATTACTAAAAATAGGGTGAATATTAGTATGAAGTAATTTTTTTATGTAACATACTTACATGTATGAATAATAGTATTGGTTATGTGTTATATTGTTTGTCAGTAGTCATAAATTTTGATGATGTATTAGGATATTGATGAACGTCTATGTGAGGTTAATAAATACATGAATGTTTATTAAACATTGCGACATTCCGAGGTAGACTTGTAAAAATGTCATATGCTGGCATTAGTAGAAGGAGTAGTATCTTCAACCATGGTGAAACATAGTGGACAAAAGTCAATTACATAATGAGAAGGAGACAATAATTTTTTTAGCGAATTTTACTAAGAGGTTATGTCACATGGAAGAAGATATTGTTTAAATATGAATGGAAGGATATGGTTATGCTAGTTGAAATATTTACTACGAATTATGTAATATAGTTATGTCACATGGAAGGACATGTTGTTTAAATATGAATGGAAGGAGATATTGTTTAAATATGGTTATTCTAGTTCAATTATTTTTATCGAATTTTACTAAGAGGTTATGTCACATGGAAGGAGATGTTGTTTAAATATGAATGAAAGGAGATGGTTATGCTAGTTGGATTATTTAATATGGTTATTTTACTAAGAGGTTATGTCACATGGAAGTTGGGTTGTTGGCAAATTTATGTGACATTATGTGAAGGAGATGTTAGTATTTTTTAATTCAATTTTCTAAAACGGTGTGGAATGCAAAGTAAATTTATTTATATTGTAAAGAACAAGAAGGATACATTAATTATTAAGGTACTTATAAAGAAAACATAAGTAAAAGAAAGGTACTTGAACTATTTAAAGTACTTAGATGTTTGAATAGTAGTATTAGATATGTGTTATGTTGTTTTTTGATAACTTTAATTTTATATTATGTCATATCATGTTGTTCTTTTATCACTTTAGTAATGTAAATAGATCACTTTAATATTATGTCATATTTTGATGTTACACCAAAGGAATAAATTGAATGAGTTGAGTGTAATGTCATATTATGGCAATATGGCATTCCAATAATAATATTGCAAGTTATTTTTGAGCTTGATAGTATCCTAGGCACAATTTTAAAGTAAACAAATAATGATTTTAGAATCCTTACACAAAATTTAATATTTCTATATTTCAAGTATTGAAAATAGATATTGAGACAATGACACTAACTAAGACATCACTGTGACAATATATATTTAATAAATCCTTAATTCAAATTATACGACATGAGTAAGAACAGAAGTTGGAACAGTTAAATTAAGAATGTCACTTTGAAATATGTTAACATCACTATTAGGAATTTTAAATTAAACATCCCTATTTCAGATATAACATCATTACTGAAATCCAACATATTTCAAATTCTTGCTTGAATTTAGAAATATAATATGTATACATAAGTCCATTCAATGTATAATAGAAAAATATTAAAATTACAATAGGAGTATACAATATGAATATACAAGTCATGCAATTTCTTATTGAAAATATACAATATATATTCAATTGTATTAAATTGATCTACAACAAATGTATGAGAAATATTTATATGCTACATACATGACATATGCAAGACTAATTTACATCAACCCTATGGTTTTGACAAATATGTTCAATTTGGAAGAGTGATTCCCTCATCGCAGAAAAAAAAATTCAAGCATATAGCGGAAAATATGGCATTTAGCTTCAATCAAGGTAGAGACAGTTTGATCCATACGGAGAATAAATTGTTCATGTCTGCTTAGCTCATAGGAATCCCAATGAAATTTAGAAGATGTATTTTCAGTGAATCTGCATGAAAAAAACAATGTAGTAGTAAAAACGTATTCATTAAATATACTCATTATAGTCAATAGAATATGGTAAAAGTTATTATTGAAGAAAATATCCAAAAATAATTTACACATACCTATATATTATTAATATCTCTCGATATTCAAATTTACAACCAGATTTATGGCACATGGAGCACCAATTCAGATCAACTATGACATGAAGGCCCCTCTAGCACTATAGCCATTATCGTCAAAGCTTTCTACTAGCCTCTCTTTCACAAACATGCAAAAAATCATGAACAATTTCCTTCATCTTCAATAAGAATAGGAGGAGATCATCAAACAACTGGCACTAAAAACCATTTGGTGTACTCGTATTATTTTTAAAGTAGAAAATAAAGGCTTCTTGTTTCCCTATATCATCGAGAGAAGAGACAAATTTCGAAGCATCTGTGCTATCCATAACTGTAGAGATAAACAAAAAAAAAGGCTGTTATACATATAATAAAGTTTATCATTTATGCAAATAAATACTAAAAATCATTAATACAAGTACTGTTTGAAAAATTCATGCAAGTTTCCTAACCAATAATAAAATAACGATATATTTGCAATTGCTACAACCTTCTTAGATACAATAATAGACATACCTAAAAATAATTTGAGAGGCTCACTTCAATCATTTGGGATCAGGAGAAATGTTAAACATATTATTAAATATAGCATCAACCACTTCTAAACCTGAAAATGTTCCTGATATATTTAAACAACACAATAAAATGCAATAGAAAAAATTGCAAATTGGATTGTATCCATTTAAGAAGATATAGTATGAGAAATACTCAAAATGTCAAAGGTTAATAGTGAACAAAGCTACAACTAAAATAATAAAAAATAACCAATGTGAGATAAGATGTTCATTTTATTCAATTAAAAATATGGGTACAATGAGGGCAACAAAAATATTACAAAAGTTATAAAATGATTAAAACAAGAATAGTAAGTTCAAATGACAATAACATGAAGAAAACACATGCATTGTATGCTCAATGAGAATTTATACATAGGGTGTTACAATGATAGTGAGTTCAATCATTGCTCTTCTTTCTTCCTAATTGTAACAAATGCAATATTTTTCATCTTGTCAAAACGCTCAAAAGAGAAAGTTGGTGATCTATGCAAGCCATCTATTAATCTGAGTCTTGATATAGATGTGAAGGTCAGCCCTTGCCTCTCTTTGTTCCCAATGTCAATTGTGGTTCATTCTAAAGTCAAACCTTGTGATTTGTGTATAATAAGGGCCCATGCCATATTCAGGAGAATTTGTTTACAATTTCCTCTGAGAACATGTGTTATTGGTATAATTTTTAGATTGCTTGTGTCAAATGGAGCACCAATGTACTTATCAAAAAGAAGAGTAGTGTACATTGGAAGGAGAGGAGTTTTGTGCTAGGCATATAGAAAATATTTTGAATTTAACCAAGTCCACCACTCAATAATATAGCTTCAACCCATAAGTTACATGTCAGCATGACACGTTGACCAAGCCATAAGAGAACTTCACATTCTAATTGATCATCATCAACACCAACACTATCCTTGTGCCTTGTTTGCTCAGCCACACATCGTGCAATCGGAGAATTTAAATATTTCAACATGAGCCTATTTTGTAAGGTGAAAAAATTATTTGTTGCGAACAAATGAATATCTAAATCAAATAAACTCCTTTTCGTTGGAGGTAACCTTGTATCATCCTGTGAAATAAGAAGATCCCAATCAACAAAGACAGGTTCTTCATTTCTTATGTTAACAGTTTCCGAAAATATGATACTTTTTGGATTATCGCCTTGATGTCGAAATTCCGTATCTAAAGTGACAGCAATGTTGAATCTTTTCCAAAAAAAAATCCCTGCTATATTTCCTACATATAAAGGATTATCTCTGACATGAGGCAATTGACAAATGTCACCAATAAGAATGATCGATCTACCACCAAAAGGAGTAGATTTATTCTCTGGAAACGCTTCTCGTAATAGAGAATCAAACTACGTGAATAACCTTGATCCTATAAATCTCATTTCATTAATCAAAACATATCCAATATGCCTCATTTATTCTTGAAATATTGGTAAAGATTTCCCTTGCAGTGTTCTCATATCTTTGATACGAATTTTCAAAGCTGAGTGTATTTTATTTGCATGAATATTAAAAGAAGCCATTCCCATCGGAGTAAGAAAAATTAATGGAATTTTTCCAGTAGATGTTGAAGTAGAAAGAGCATGATATATACTATGAATAATATAAGACTTCCCAGTTCCAGCAGTTCCTTGAATAATCATTTGGAGAGGATCAGAATTTTCATATTCAATTGAATGTCGTAAAATTATCTCAAAATAAAGTCTTTGTTTTAATGAGAGGGAATAGGGAGAAAAAAATGTGTTATGATAATTCTCACTAATAAAAACCCTTTATTGAGCATTCCTTGTAAATTCCATAACCTCTTCAGCAACACCATTTGAAACTGATATTTTCTACCTGTAGGGACCCCCTTTTCCAGGTCCTACTTAGAAATTTTTTAAAAGCTTACAAACATAATATAACCATTACAATGCATAATCATCAATAAAATTGATCAAATTCAAGGACTAAAAAGTATACACATAAACACAAAACCTGTTAATGTAGGTCGAATCTGCTGCTGGAAGAGAGGTTGTCATCTTAAATCCAATCCCGCTTGTTCTTTTCCGTCTGCTTCACCCATTAGATCCTTGTAGTAAAAGCTCAATTAACCATAGGTGAAGAAATCATTAGCTTCGCACCCAACCGTAGGCTTATTCACTCAGTCGCATAGCCACCCTTGAGCTTCGGGATCGTGCGAACATACCAGCCTTGACCTTATGATGGGATCTCCCAACCTCCAAACAGGCTATCAACCAAAATCCAAGGAATCACAATCAAATGGAAACTTCTATTACGAAGTCCATCCATCACTAGGGAGCAAGAGACTCCCCCTCTCCGTATCCTCCCCTTTATTTTATAGCCAAATCTTGCATGACATGTATCCTCTCATGAAAAAATAAATTTGAATTTAATAATTCCTTATTATTTATCCTCATGCAATAAGTGTCACTCTCACATTAGTGTGCACCTAAATCCACTAATTATCTCTTTGTTGTCTCCCCAATCAATTTTCTAATCCCTAAATCAATGGGTGTAGGTGGAGTGGTCTCTACATGAGTATTATTTTAGTTTTTCTCCATAATTATTAATTGAATATTATTTACAATTTAAATCCCATGCATAATCATTCTAGCAATTAGGCACACATCTACCCCAATTTCCCTTTTTCTGAAATATCATAAAATAAAATATTATTTTATTCGATTTTCTAAAATTCTATATGCAACTTTAATCATATATGCATAATTGTTTTAAATGCAAAAAGTTTGAGTAATAATCTTTTTCCGTCATTGTCTAGGTACCCCTTTGACAGGTCCTTACGACAATCTCCTTTTCCTCGTGTGGGGAATATTGTGTATCGATCAGGGATCATTACCGCGATCTCTCGACTACACTTCCTTGGATACTAATGGAAGTTGAGGGATAAGGTCCTCCCTATCACACGCACCTCAACACATCGTATGCGACCAAATCGTTGTGGTCTCACTCGTACGACACACGCTTCCCTGGGTGAGCTGAAACGGCTTCTGACCTGTGTTTGGAGTGCTAATTCAGGGTCGACAATCCATCATCATACCCCTAGGTATTTTTATCGTTCTTACGACCCCTTTCTTGTTCTATCATTGTAATGTCCCTTAAATCCCATAATAATAAAAAAATTGTCAAGGGGGTTTGGATCAATTTAAGAGCTAATATGTCTTTAACATAGTTTCAGTATTGTACCTTTAACTGTAAGGAATATCATTGACCCTATATCCCGGTTGTAATGCTTTTGAGGTTTGATTGTTTGGTGTTTGACTTAACCTATCTTAGCTAGTATGGGTCCTTATTAACATATTATAGATATTCAAATTATGATACCTCCATTGATTATACTATAGCATGTTTGGCTTAGACTATTTATGTGCCATATGAGGTTTACTTGTTTCATACCTTGTGATATGTTTGTGATGGCCTTGATGCATTTTACAATTTATATGGTTGGCTTGTACTATGAAAATGATGCTTCCACTATGTTTTCATTTTGATAAACTTTTCCTGTTGTCCCATAATTGATTTTAGAGTTTACAGGGTCTCTGGTCTTACTTAGCTTCATATGAGCTAAGGCATATCTAACTTCTTGGTCACAGGTGTCATTAAGGAGAAAAGCTATCCCTTTGATCTTCAATAGAGGTCTAGGTAATGAACCAAAACACAAGACATACATACGAAGATTCCCTATGAGCATTTTTAATAATATATGTTGAATCTCCAACGATAAGGAGAGGGTAAGAATCTAATCCTAAGTGGAGGTAGGGACGAATTAATGAGACCACGTGAAAATCACATGGTGAATTCTAGGTTGGCTAAGGGGTACACCCTAGCGCTTTCACAATTCTGGTGTAGTTTCTTCGTTGGGCACTTGGGTGAGGAGAGCCAAGGGCTCTCGGCCATTTCAGCGTTTCAGAAATTAATGCACCTGGGCAATGCTCAGCTCCTGGCTGACGCAGACCCCCTTGCAACAGCGTATGGAAGCTTCACAAGGTAAGTCTTGTACCCATAACGTTTTTGTTGAAATTTTCGCAGGGGTTATATTATTTATCCATTTCGCATATTTAACTTGTTTCCCCTGTTTTGAATGCCAGGAGGGTTTCGCTGAATGCTCCTTGTTGGGTGGCTTGGCTGGATGTCGAAAGTGCTTGGGTCGTGGAAGCTTCGATGCAATTGGTCCTGGGAACTCTGGAACTCTAAGGTCTCTGAGGTTTTTGTGGTGTGAATGCATTTGATTTCTGGAGCAGGGTTGATGGCTTCGTTGGGGAGATATAGGGAGTTATTTTTTTTTTCACGAGCCCACCCACGGTTATGTTGTAATTTCTTCTATGGATTTTATTCCTCCAGCGTCGGTTGCTGAGTTTTACTCTGTCGTTGTAATCCTTCAAGAAAAATGATGAATACTTAGAGTTAATTCTTTATGCTGAAATCGTTTTTTTATAGACCTCGAAGTCTATGTGATGTGGTTGTTATGGGCTCTGTGATATTGATACCCTTACTGAGTATTTTTGGATAATTTATACAACATTTGCTACTATCAATATTTGTCTCTTTTTTATATAAATTTTATATAAAACTTGGTTGAGACTGGATCTGAGAATGACTGCCATGTCTGCGTTTTAATTTGATACTTTATATTCTGATTTTAACTTGGGGTTATGGCGTTTTTCTTTGATTTCATTCTGGACCTAGGGTTTCAGCACTGTTAACAAAAAACTGTCGAATCTAGGTTCTGTAGCTATAATTATGAATCTCGGTTGTTTGTATTCAATATACTGAGTATGTAATTTACTATATATCTTTGGAAGGTGAACCCTATGGGTTTTGAATGCTTGACCTATGTTGTTGCGATATTTACTAAGTCTTTCATTTGTATGGGGAAAGACCCTAATTGTTTCATCCAGGGTGATTTTAGTTTTATTTACATGAATTAGCTTATGAGTTAAAAATTACACGCTATTGCATTTCCTGGAAGGAAATTAATAGCGAAATTGGTGTTTGTAGCGTTTCTGGAAAATGTATATACTTTCCACGTATATAATTTAATTAACGTTTTATCTTTTATAATGGAATGTGAAGCCTCTATAAACCTGTCGCGACTCTTGTCAGGCGTTTATGTGACTCTGTTAATTGTTAGGGATGAATCCTATGCGATTGGTCTGCTATGTTAGAGTGGAACCTAACTCTTGTTATGGGTTGCTAATATATATATATATATATATATATATATATATATATATCCTGTTTGCATATAAGTTTATTAATTAGTGTTGTGGTTATGAACAGAGGAGCTATGGCCCTAAATCGTGAAATCATTTGATCTTTTAGAAGAGTTTATTTGGATCATATAATATATATATACATATAGTATTTATATATATGTACAACACTATATAATAGAAGTATGAATGTTGTCTAATTTTATGGGTTTGTAAGAACCCTGTCTGCCATGCATTTGTTTCATATGAGGTCTTTATGGATACATAAGTATAAATCCTACTTTATTGTGTATGCATATAGATATATATATTTAATAATCCTTCATGCTGTAGGTACCATATAATAGGGTAATTACTTACCCTTAAATTCTATCTTATTTATAATAGATGAGTTTGGGTCCTAAGTTATGAATTATGCAAATATAAATACTACTAATATTGTTTGATTTATAAATGTCGTCCGTGCATACATATAAACATAAGTTACTATGTTTTTGGTTCATATGTACTGGTTTGAATTATGTGAGAATGTCACACCTTGAAAGTACATATATATATAGTAATTCTATTTTGATTCTATAAATAAAAGATAGAAGTACATAGTTGTGAAATAGTTTTTCTTTGATAAAAAAATATGATATACTTATAGGTTCATAGCTCATACATACTCTATTTAATATTACCATTTATAATTACATATTAAATACTCCTACTAGAATTTAGGGCTTTTGCCTGGAAACCTATTCTTGGGTTTCTCTTTCAGTATGGCTAAATGCGAGCTTTCTCCGTACAGTTTATTAACAGCCTAAAATCATGCCGATGATTTAAAGAAAACATACAGTCCTATTTTAATACTTAGTCAATAAAATAGTATATTTATAAACGGAAATTCTGCTAGAGATATGAATGCAGTAACTTTTCAAGAAAACTTAATACAGGTATGGAAATTAACACAGAACTTTAAGAAGACAATCTAAACCTAGAAAATGTTGATCCATAATATAAATTATGGAAACATAATAATAAAAACAAAAAAGTAGATACTTATCAGTATTTTTATTGCGATCCGACTGACTTAGGAACTGCCAGGTTCCTCCCAACCGCAGATCGCAGTCCGTTCCTGGATCGTTTCACTGGTCACCCCCGAGCTGAACTGAGCATGACAAGAATCTAGAAGGCCTAGGGTAGTTGTACTATCTTCCTTACTACAACAGAGTAGTCATAAGGTCCGTTTACCAACCCTTGGTGTGAATCTTTTTGAATATTTTCCCCCTATTGTTCCCTGCAGTCCTCTTTATAGGACACACCAGATATCAGAAATATGTTGTTTGAGCCCTCTGATTCACGATTGAACCCTTCAGTGATCTTGGGAAAACACTTGCCCCTACAAAGTTCCTCTCTTTGCTATTTATATTTTTTATGAGAACAAGGATGCTAGGAAATTAGGGTTTTTGCTCACTCAGTTATCTAACTAACATACTAGCAGTTCTGTTTATTTATCTTTATTTATAAATTCAATTTATTTTAATCCTCACAATTTATTTTAATCTTTAATTAATTAAATCATACGTTTACTCATCTAACGGCTAGTTTTTACTTTAGTTATCAGTTATTGACCAATCTAGACTCCCGCATGCTCAGTCCCTCTTTGAGTGGCAGTTCCTAGTCAGTTAGAAAGAATAAAATAATAATAGTTTTGAATATTAAATAAATAATCAATGGTTTACTGATGCTCCAGAGATCCCAGCTCAACATCAGTCAATCAATATGAATTTAAGTGCTCCAGAGCATAACTGCTCAACACTTACTCACTAATAGTGCTTCCAGAGCCCACTTGGCTCAACACTATTGCACAATAATTCAGATGTTCCAGAGCTCACATGCTCACATCATTTAATAATTTTGGTGTTATTCAGAGCTCTCTTTCTCAACACCCAAAGTAACCACATAGGTGTTTTCCATAGTTCTTTTTATCTCAACACCTGTCACACAACAATTAAGTTCATAACAATAATAACTAAAAGATAAAATAGTATTTTCTTGGGATATTACATCCCTCCCCACTTAGAAGAACACCATACCAGTGTTAGGGACTTGAAATGAAGCCATGAAACAAGGCGAGGTAGGCCTCTTTCATGGGGGTTTCATTCTCCCATTTGGCCTCTTTAGGCGCGAAATGTTTCCATTGCACTTTCAGCTGGACAATGGTTCGCTTTCTGAGCGATACTTCTCTCTTGTCTAGTATATGAAGGGGTTCCAGTACAAATTCCCCTTTTGGTTCTACCTATAACAATGACCAATCAATCACATGCTTAGTATCATAAACATATTTCTTAAGTAACGATGCATGAAAAACATTGTGCACTTTTACATGCGCGGGTAGTGCTAACTCATAGGCCACTGGCCCTTTCTTGGCCAATATTTCAAATGGCCCACAAAATATGGGATATAGTTTCCCGCATTTTCCCGAACTTAATGAGATTCTTTTTACTTTTACTTTTAAGTACACATGTTCACCAACTTGATACTCTTTTTCTTTCCGTTTTCTGTCCGCGTAGCTTTTCTGTTTGTCCTGTGCTTCTTTCAAAATTTTTTGTACTCTTACAACCAGCTGTTCTAGATCCTTTAAAAGATATGGCCCCAACATGAGCCGGTCCACCGGGTTGTCCCATGTTACCGGTGTCCTACATTTTCTGTCGTAGAGTATTTCAAAAGGGCTCATTTTAGCTAAGGTCCGAAAACCATCATTGTACGCAAATTCTGCGAGGTGTGAATATTCTTCCCACTGTTTAGGATTATTCATTGCATACATCCTGAGCATATCTTCCAGTATATGGTTTACCCATTCTGTTTTCCCATATTTTTTCGGATGGTAGAAAGTACTAAATTTTAATTGTGTCTCCAATCCGAAGAACAATTATCTCCATAAATTGCTTGTGAATTTTGTATCTCTGTCTGAGATAATGGCCTTTGGTATCCCATGCAGCCTGAAAATTTCTTTTAGGAAAATGTTTGCAATATTCACAGCCTTGTGAGTAGACTTGACAGGAATGAAATGTGCATACTTAGATAGTTTGTTTACTACTACCATGATTGAATCGTTTTGTTTCTTACTTTTTGGTAACCCTGTAATAAAAACCATGCTGATTACCTCCCATTTCCACTCCGTAATGGGCAAGGGTTGCAGCATCCCTGATGGGTGTTGGTGTTCTGCCTTCACTAATTGGCACTCTTGACACTTGGAAATAAACAATGCTATATCATATTTTAATTTTGGCTAGAAATAAATTTTCTTAACAGTTGATATCATTTTCTGGTATCCCGGATGCTCGGAATAAGGTTTCTGAAGACATTCAATTAATATATCAGACCTGATATTTTCACTGTCGGGGACATAAGGTCTGTTTTTCGACCAAGCTAATCATGTTTCGTCAATTTTATAATCTTTCTGTTGTAAAAACAACCTGCCCTCTTGTATTTTTTGTAGTATTTCAATGTAAAAACGGTCGTTTTTACTTGTTGTTCTAATTTTACCATGCAGATCAGAACTTGTTTGACTCACCGTTACCTCATGAATTAGGTGAATTCTGCGGCTTAACGCATCTGCAATCTTATTTTCCTTTCCTTTGATGTGTTTTAGTTCAAAGTTGTAATCACTCAGGAAAGCCAGCCACCTAGCTTGTTTAGCATTTAAATTTGGTTGGTCGAAAAGGTATTTTAAACTCATGTTATCAGTTTTGAGGAGAAATTTCTTTCCCATGAGGTAGTGCCTCCACATATTTAATGTGTGGATAATGGAAGCTATCTCAAGGTCATGTGTTGGATATTTCTTTTCATTCTCTTTCATTTTTCGTGATTCATAACAGATCACAAAGTCATTTTGCATAAGGACTCCTCCTAGTCCTTCCTTACTTGCGTCAATGCAAACAACAAAATCTCCATCCCGATCTGTGATTCTTAGTATGGGAGCAATTGTTAGTAGCTGTTTTAGTTTCCGAAAAATTTCTTCGCACTTGGATGTCCATAAAAACCTACTCTCCTTTTTATGTAATGAGGTCATGGGACATGTGATCTTGAAGAATTTTTCAATGAATTCTATAGTAACCAGCCAATCCTAAGAACGACCTAATATCTATGACACAGGTGGGTGTTGGCCAATCTTCGATGGCTTTGATATTTTCCGGATCTATGGCTATTCCTTTTTTTGAAATGATGTGGCCAAGGTATTGTATTTGAGTTCTGTAAAAATCACATTTACTAAATTTGGCATATATCTGGTGCTCTCTTAGAATTTGTAAAACGATATTGAGGTGTTCCTTGTGCTCTTCCTCGTCCTTAGAGTAGATTAGTATGTCATCAATGAATACTAGCACAAATTTATCTAAGTACTTACTAAAGATACTATTCATCATACACATGATGTTTGCAGGTGCATTAGTTTAGCCCAAAGGGCATCACCACAAACTCCTAGTGACCGTACCGGGTCCTAAAAGCGGTTTTGCTTATGTCTTCGTCTCGGATCCTTACTTGATGATATCCGAACCGTAGATCTATCTTGAAGAATACTCTCGCTCCTCCAACTTGATCAAATAGATCATCGATCGTTGGGAGTGGGTATCTATTCTCTATGGTCATCTTGTTTAGCTGTCAGTAGTCGATGCACATCCGCATCGCACCATCCCTCTTTTTCACAAAGAGTATGGGTGCTCCCCATGAAGACACACTAGGTCGGATGTAACCCTTATCTATCAGTTCTTGTAACTGTAGTTTCAATTCGACTAACTCAGGGGTACTCGTGCGGTAAGGGGATTTTGAAACTAGTATCGATCCGGGTACTAGTTCTATGGAAAAATATAGATCCCTTTTTGGTGGTAACGTGGATATGTCTTCCAGAAACACATCTCTAAAATATTCTAGGACTGGGAAATCCTCAATCTGTTGTTCTCTTTCGCTGTCTAAGTGATGAATGTTGACATCATACAACTTGCAGCCCTTCCTTACACATTTATTGACTTGTAAGGCTAAAATCTACTGAATGGAAACTTTCTTGGGTATACCCTATACCTTCCTCAGGTTTCCTTGTTTCTATGTGCATGTGAAATTTTTGTATAGGCAATCTATCATAACATGACGTTGCTCTAGCTAGTCCATTCCTATCAGTAGGTCATAAGCACCTAGGGGTAGAATATTTATGTTTGCCTCGGTTTGAAAACCGTTCATATCAAGCTGGCAGCTTTTAACAAGTTCAGAAATCTTTATTTTTGTTCCTGTGGCTAACTTTACCAGCCATGGTTTAATATGTTTTACTTTGTTCAACTTGCAATTTTCGACAATTTTAGGATAAATATAACTATGGCAAGCTCCTGGATAAATCAAAATGGAAACATACATGGTTGAAATTTTACCTTCTATTTCGACCATTGCGGATTGATGATCTGCTTGCTTGCCCTCTCAGGCATCACATATTCGAGGTGTCTGTGCCAGGTCTTCTACTGTTGTCTCTTCTTGCAGATTGTTGAGAACTCTAGTGTGTTTCTTCTTTGGGTAGTCCCTGTAGTAATGGGGTCCTTGAAACTCCTAACATCTACCTGGTATAGGGGTTGTCCTAGTTCCCCTATCCACAATAGGTTTGTTAACACTCTGTGCTGGATTGTTTGACTGTGTTCCATATTTTGTAAAAGTTCTGTTCATTGGAAAAATATTATTTTTTTCGGTATGGAGGTGGTTTGAATCCTCTCCTTTGGTTGTCAAAAGATGACCTGATCTTTTCTTTCTTCTTATTTATGGTTTTTGTTCTACATTGATTGTGCTCATAACAGAGCCTAGATTTGTACAGGGCCATTTCTAAGTTCTTGGGTCATCAAATTCAATTATGTCCCTGTAGTGTGTTGGGAGACACCCTAAGAATTGTTGTATCTTTACTTTTTCATCTCTTACGCAGGGTACATAGTGTAGTAGCTCTAAGAATCTGTTGATTAATGCATCCAGGGTAAGGGATTTCAATTGTAACTCATGGAATTCCTTTATCATCTTATCTAAGAACCTTTATGACATATATTTTTCTTGGAATAATTTTATGAAGGTCTTCCATCCGATTTCTGTTCTTTTTATCTTCTTGGTGTGCTTCAAATCTTGCCACCATTTGGAAGCCTTCCCATTCAGATTATATATGGCCAAACGAGACTTCATAAAGCTAGAGTACTAATGTACCTCGAAATATTTATTCATCCCCAGTAACCATTCTTCGGTTTTCTCTCCAGAGTCCAAATCTCCCTCAAAAGTAGGTGCCTTAATATTTCGGAACTCTCCCTGTAAACTGTTTCCTCTCTTGTGCTTATTCTTGCAAGGAGATGAGGCATAAGACTCTAAAGAGTGTTCGGAATCATGGTAAAAATAGTTTGATGAGTTAGAGTGTTCTGGTGACTCCTCAAGCTTCCTAAAATCTGGGCTACAGTCTCTCTTTTTGCGGTGTTGTTTAGTTGCATTTATGTTTGTTGAGTGGGTTGTCCTTCTATGAGTTCTTTTTCTGGTTAAAGTCTGCAATAGTGCTTCATTAACTTCATGTTGTTCCCATCTCTCATTCAATTTATCATCTTTAAAGCTACATAATTCTTCCTGCAGGCTTTGTACTGTTTTCAGTAGTTCAAAGGTCTTGACTGATCCAGGATTATCATTTAGATCAATTACCAGTTCTTGTTCCCGAGGTGGGGAATTCATATTTCCATGCTGACTGTCCTCTCTTTAAGCATTCATGTTGTTTTGTTTTTTCCTGAAACAGTTTTCAATGTGCAAGAAAAATAAGCTTTATTAGTTCATTAGTTTTGTAACGGTAGTGTAGGCTCATAGGCCTCAAGTTTTCAAATATGGGCTCTGATACCACTTGTAATGTCCCTTAAATCCCATAATAATAATAATAATAAATTCAAGGGGGTTTGGATCAATTTAAGACCTAATATGTATTTAACATAGTTTCAATATTGTACCTTTAACTATAAGGAATATCATTGACCCTATATCCCAGCTGTAATGCTTTTGAGGTTTGATTGTTTGGTGTTTGACGTAACCTATCTTAGCTAGTATGGGTCCTTATGAGTGTTTTTAAAAATATGTTGACTCTCCAACTATAGGGAGACGGTAAGAATCTAATCCTAAGTAGAGGTAGGGGTGAATTAATGAGACCACGTGAAAATCACATGGTGAAGTCCAGGATGGTTAAGTGGTAAACCCTAGTGCTTTCGCAATTCTGGTGTAGTTTCTTCGTTGGGAACTTGGGTGAGGAGAGCCAAGGTCTCTCATCCATTTCAGCGTTTGGGAAAGTAATGTGCTTGGGGAATGCTCAGATCCTGGTCGAGGAAGACCCCTTGCACCAATGTATGGAAGCTTCACAAGGTAAGTCCTATACCCATAACGTTTTTGTTGAAAGTTTTTCAGAGGTTATATTATTTATCCATTTCGCATATTTAACTTGTTTTCTTTGTTTTTAATTCCAGGAGGGTTTCATTGAATGCTCCTTGTTGGGTGGCTTGGCTGGAGTTCGAAAGTGCTTGGGTCATGGAAGCTTCGGCGCAATTGGTCCTAGTAAGACCTAGGCACTCTGGAACTCTATGGTCCCTGAGATTTCTTTGGTGTGAATGCATTTGATTTCTGGAGTAGGGTTGATGGCTTCATTGGGGAGATACAAGGATTTCTTTTGTTTTCACGAGCCCACCCACAGTTATGTTTTAATTTCTTTTATGGATTTTATTCCTCGAGCATTGGTTGTTGAGTTTTACTCTATCATTGTAAACCTTCAGGAAAAATGATGAATACTCAGAGTTAATGCTTTATGTTGAAATAATTTGTTTCCAGACCTCGGATTCTGTGTGATGTGGTTGTTATGGGATCTGCGATATTGATACCCTTACTGACTATTTTTGGATAATTTATAGATCATTTGTTGCTATCATGATTTGTCTCTGTTCTGTATAAATTTTATATAAAACTTGGTTGAGACTAGATCTGAGAATGACTGCCATGTTTGAGTTTTAATTTGATACTTGCTATTATGATTTTAACTTGGGGTTATGGCGTTTTTCTTTGATGTCATTATGGACCTAAGGTTTCAGCACTGTTAACAAAAAATGTCGAATCTAGGTTTTGTAGCTATTATGAATCTCGGTTGTTTGTATTCACTATACTGAGTCTGTAATTTATTATATATATTTGGAAGGTGAACCCTATGGTTTTTGAACGCTTGACCTATGCTGTCGCGATATTTACTAAGTCTGTCTTGTGTATGGGGAAAGGCACTAATCGTTTCAGCCAAGGTGATTTTAGTTTTATTTACATGAATTAGCTTATGATTTAAAAGCTCACATGCTATTGCATTTCCTGGAAGGAAAATAATAACAAAATTGGTGTTTGTAGCGTTTCTGGAAAATGTATATACTTTTCCCTATTTATAATTTAATTAACGTTTTATCTTTTCTGATGGAATGTGAAGCCTCTATAAACCTGTCGGGACTCTTATCAGGCATTTATGTGACTCTGTTAATTGTTAGGGATGAATCCTATGTGATTGGTCTGCTATGTTAGAGTGGAACCTAACTCTTGTTACGGGTTTCTAACACACACACACACACACACACACACGCACGCGCGCGCGCGCACACACGCACACACAACACACACACACACACACACACACACACACACACACACACACACACACACACACACACACGCGCACACACGCACGCACGCACACACGCACGCACGCATGCACACACACAACACACAAACACACACACACACACACACACACACACATATATTTTGTTTGCATATAGTTTTATTAATTAGTGTTGTGGTTATGAACAGAGGAGCTATGGCCCTAAATCGTGAAATCGTTTGATCTTTTAGAAGAGTTTATTTGGCTCATATATATATATAGATAGATAATAGAAGTATGAATGATGTCTACTTTTATGGGTTTTTAAGAACCCGATCTGCCATGCATTTGTTTCATATGAGGTATTTATGGATACATAAGTATAAATCCTACTTTATTGTGTATGCATAGAGATATATATATTTGATACTCCTTCATACTGTAGGTATCATATAATAGGGTAATTACTTAGCCTTAAATTCTATCTTATTTATAATAGATGAGTTTGGGTCCTAAGTTATGAATTATGCAAATATAAATACTACTATTGTTTGATTTATAAATGTCCTATGTGCATACATATAAAAATAAGTTACTATTTTTTTGGTTCATATGTACTGGTTCGAATTACGTGAGAATGTCACACCTTGAAAGTACATATATATATAGTAATTCTATTTTGATTCTATAAATAAAAGACAGAAGTGCATAGTTGTGAAATAGTTATGCTTTGATAAAAAATATGACATACTTACAGATTGATATCTCATACATACTCTATTTAATATTACCATTTAGAATTACATGTTAAATACTCCTACTAGAATTTAGGGCTTTTGCCCGAAAACCTATTCTTGGGTTTCTCTTTCAGTATGGCCAAATGGGAGATTTCTTCGTACAGTTTATTAACAACCTGAAATCATGTCGATGATTTAAAGAACACAGAAAGTCATATTTTAATACGTAGTCAAGAAAATAGTAGATTTATTAACCGAAATTCTGCAAGAGATATGAATGCAGTAACTTTTCAAGAAACCTTAATACAGGTATGGAAATTAACACAGAACTTTAAGAAGACGATCTAAACCTAGAAAATGTTGATCCATAATATAAATTCTGGAAACAAAATAGTAGATACGTATCAGTATTTTCATTGCGATCCGACTGACTTAGGAACTGCCACGTTCCTCCAAACCGTAGAACACAATCCGTTCCTGGATCGTTTCACCGGTCACCCCCCAGCCGAACTGAACATGACAAGAATCTAGAAGGCCTAGGGTAGTTGTACTATCTTCCTTACTACAACACAGTAGTCACAAGGTCCGTTTACTAGCCCTTGGTGTGAATCTTTCTGAATAATTGTCCCCTATTGTTCCCTACAGTCCTCTTTATAGGACACACCAGATACCATAAATCTGATGTTTGAGCACTATGATTCACGGATGAACCCTTCAGTGATCTTGGGAAAACACTTGCCCCTGCAAAGTTCGTCTCTCTGCTATGTATAATTTTTATGAGAACAAGGTTGCTAGGAAATTAGGGTTTTTGCTCACTCAGTTATCTAACTAACATACTAGCAGTTATGTTTGTTTATCTTTATTTATAAATTCAGTTTATTTTAATCCTCACAATTTATTTTAATATTTAATTAATTAAATCAGACTTTTACTCACCTAACGGTTGTAGTTTGTACTTTAGTTATCATCTATTGACCAATCTAGACTCCCACATGCTCAGTCCCTCTTTGAGTGGAAATTCTCACTCAATTAGAAAGAATACAATAAAAATAGTTTTTAATATTAAATAAATACTCAATGGTTTACATATGCTCCAGAGCTCCCAGCTCAACATCAGTCAATCAGTATGAGTTTAAGTGCTCTAGAGCATTACTACTTAACACTTACTCACTAATAGTGCTTCCAGATCCCACTTGGCTCAACACTATTGCACAATAATTCAGATGTTCGAGAGCTCACATGCTCACATCATTTAATAATTTTGGTGTTATTCAGAGCTCTCTTTCATAGCACCCAAAGTAACCACATAGGTGTTTTCCATAGTTCTTTTTAACTCAACACCTGCCACACAACAACTAAGTTCATAACAATAATAACTGAAAAATAAAATAGTCTTTTCTTGGGATATTACAATCATGAGTCTGTCCGTAAACCGCCTTACTTGTCCCTCTACACATACTCAGAGCACACACATCAATAGTACTGCTCAAAAATTGTTATATCATAATTCATTTCATTCATTCGCTAATCATTAAGCAAACATAGGTAATTGTCCATTGGGTTCACATTATAATCACCCACATAATTCATTTCCATATTTCAGCATATATATGACATTCATCATAAAGGTTCACATGTGCTAATCAATCAAGAATATTTCATATCACAAGTATCCGGAATCATCATTAAATCAATCTTTCATTAGGAACATATTCATTTATCACATACAATTTTATTCTAAATCAACATATATGAGTCATTTATCTTGGTTTCTTTAGCTGGGTCACTTACCAATAAGTGTCATCACTATCGATAGTCATAGCGAGTTTGAGGGGCATTACATACACCCCCTCTTATAAGAACTTCACGCTGAAGTTAATTTTTGTTCTCGTACTTTCGATGCTAGGATTTACTTTAATTTCCTATTCTCATCTTCTTTTCATTCTCTTCTATTTTTCTTAAACAATCATGGCCATAATCACTAGTGGCTCTAATCATTAGTTTTCTAGATCATATAGTATGGTTCCAATACATCCTCAGGAACTCAATCATAATTTTGTGTAATGCAAATCCAGTAGAACCTTCATAATTGTCAATACCAACTTAGATTTCCTATACCTCCTAGTCATCTGTGAAGATCTACGATATCCAAATTAGCTACAAGATATTTTGCATCAATAGCCACCCAATTGTTATCAAATCATCATTATACCAAAACCAAGCAAGAATTCAAATCTATTTGGTTATCCTTCCCTCCAAGATGAGAAGGTAAAAATCATAAAAAATTCAGTCAAATATCGAAGGGTAAGATATAATCACGGTTTTAACAAATCAAAAGAGACCCTCAAATATTCCAAAACCAATTCCCATAAGACTACTTCCAAAAACCTCTAAATGTTTTAATAATGTTGGTTCTCAATTTGATAGGATTCAAGGCATCGAAACTTAGTGACTTAGTCGAACGTATTAAAATTTAACTCTTAGTCCTTTCATCAGTATCATGATGTCCAGGTTAATGATCTTATCACATCATTACCTCATTTCATTCTTTCTGTTGTCACATGATTACTTCGACAGAATCATCAAGTCATACTATGTGTGTTTTCTCAACCTCGTCGAGTTCTATCTCGTGCTAGTTGTATTTTCATTAAGGTTTGACCATGTCCCTAGGTTAGCTTCATTGAGTTCATTTAATTATGTTGATCCTCTCCATACTTTGTTTTACTAAAATTGTCTTCACTTGGACCTTTCGGTAGAATTTCCCAATTGGGAATTCTTCTTTTAGTGTCGTCACGGTCATGTCGGTTTTGTACTTTTTCGTTCTTTTTAACAACATTTTCATCTTGGAAAATTTTTGTTATTGGGATCCGCTGCTCATATTAGTAACATTGATATTTTTTTTTCAAATTTTAAGTTTGTTTCACTCCCTCGACAATCTATCAAAGTCTCATCAATCTGAGTATCTTGGTGTCTTGTCAATTAAAATTTATCAATTTCCCATCACTTAGTAAATTCATCAAATATATCCTTCCACTGTCTTCTCGGGATGGTTATGTAGGAAAAGTTTAAAATATCCTAACCTAGATTCATGTTTTCCTTTACTTTTCACAAGGTCCTTCACTCCCAAAGAAACAGATACATAAAATTTCTTGTAATTCATCTAATAAATCTTTATTTAGTTCTAGTCATCATTATTTAATTTATAAATTGAAAATCACTACCCTTTCGTCATATTGATATTTGTCATGTGTATTCTAACCATTAGGTATACTTCATGTTTATTGTATGGTTCATCATCATCATAATTATATTGATTTATCAAAATATTTCTAAGCAATGAATGCTTATACCTTCCAAGTCCCTCAATATCAGTAGCTTCTTAACCCTAGTAGCAACTTTTCATGTATATTTGCATCATGTCTGCTAAGAAAAGACCGGTCCCATAGAATTACATTAGTGTTCATTTGTTGGACACTTACTAGTACCATAGTTCTATATTCCATCTATTTCTTTGTCATTTATATCCTTTTCAATCTCTAGTTCGCCCTCCGCTATACACTTATATTTTCTCTTACTCCACGTCATGTGCATTTTCCACCTATTGCATGGAAACATCTCTATCCTTTTTTTTTAATCAATTTGTAACATGTATCACTAATGTTCAATATCTTCTATTTTCTAAAGGATGTCTACTTAACAATGATATCACCACTTAAGAATATTGTAATATCAATTGCTTGCTATAATTTAAGAGAGCTACCCATGACATACAAGTCACTATGGAACTTGTCAAACAACTACTGCCTCTTTCCAGGTGTGTAATGTCCCTCAAAATACACCCCCCCAAAAAAAAAATCTTAAGGGTCTTTGTATTATCGTAAAACACATGTTTACATAAATTAACTTCAGCACTAATCACATATTTGAGGTTCTCCTTATAATTAAATTAGCTTCAACACTGATAAGTTGTGTGATATTCTCTTATATGCACTCCTTACATCTCATCTTGTTTCTTCATAATCAATAAAAAGGTTGAAATGTCGTTACGAAACAGACTTGTGTCCTTTCATTTCAATTATGGATCTTGACTAGCCTGTATGTACGATGTTGTCTCTTTAATACATCTAGTATTCCTTACACATGTATGGGTTTCTATAGCTTACTATGAATTGTCTGTCTTATTATTTTGTCATCATATTATTCATAAGCTTGATCATGAACCGTTGTCTTGTTCTTTGAATACAAGAACTCTTTGTCTCTTTGAGAATTTAGGCTAAATTCTTGTCGAAAGAGTTTACTTTCATCATGAATGAATTTTGTGGCCCCTTAATGACCTTCACTTACTTAGTTGTGCTAACATATATGTTTTCTTTCCATTCAAAAATCTATTTAAAACTTATATAGTTAGACTAACCATTTACATTTCCTCCCTAATCCATATGTATATAAAACTTTTATACAAAACAACATCTTTATTTCCACTATGGCTGGAAAGATCCCATTCAATTTTCGCTTTCCAACAAATATATATAACCCCCATTTATATATTTTATTTTAAGGAGATAACTACACTGCAAAATATATATATATATATATGAAATAAGATACATAACATTGTCCCTAAAATTTAATAGAATACATAACCTCTTCCTATATAATATATAGGATTGAATGATTGTATCATGCACGCTAATCAAATGCATTGAATGTATTCCTTTAACTTAATTTATACAACCTTTTCCATATATATAAAGTAAGAACATTTCTAACATGTGTATTATCTAAAAACTTGGGTGAGCTTCAAACTAAGTCATATACTAAGATTTACTCATATACCATAAGTTTATAAAGTGAGGGCATTTCTATGTTATGTCTAAACTTGAATTTGCTTCACCCATATCTCATAATTTCACATCAAAGGATAATTCTTCCTAATCACCTTGATTATCGACTTGAGTTATGTATTCTATGATATTCCTGTTATTTTTATTTTATTTTATTTTTTATTTTTTTCCTTTTTTTTCTTTAAATCAAAACTATGGTTTCAATTTATACTTTTAAGAACAAAACCAGATCCAAGTTATACAAAGACGCATATTCATCTATAAAAACAATTTAAAATATACATAATTAAAATAATAATTACCATCCAAAACTCGAATTCACTGCTTGAAAAGTGGCATTGATTTGGCTCCAATATTAGTAACTACCGAAAGAAACAAAGGATCCACAATTACCATCTCGAGTCCTTCACTGAGATATTCATCTGGACAAGTAGTAGGTATAACTAATCCTATCCCTCTATTAATTTTCGCTCATGGGAGTAAAAACTAGGAGGAAAATATCATTAAAAACTAGAACTATTGCTACAATGCTAAACATAAGCAAGCTTCAAAAATAAGTCTGAACAGAGATTATTTAACTACTATTCACTGTTCTGAACCATACATTATTAGGAAGTAGTTGGAGTGGCATTGTTATTAACTCCAAGGATTTAAAGAAAGAACCAAACACGCTATAATCACGCCATATTTTAATAGGAGGAACAACCATGTGATAACCACACCAAGGAAGAATGAAATCTCAAATTAACATTACAGTAGAAATGAAAATCACATTTTTAAAGTTAATGTGATAGCAGAAATGAAAAAAAAAAACTAAGTTAACCTTGCAATGTCATCTACCCTATACACCTAGGATCTACGATGGGAGTCTGTGCATTGACTGTGAGGAGTCATGACAGTCAAGCGTAACATTTCCATAATTTACCAAGCATTTGAAGTTTATATGAAGTGTAAATTGAGATGACTGTGCCAAAAATTCAATATTAAAGACTCTTTCCTGTAGTGATAGTGATTGATTGCTTGCATGTTGGAGAATTATCAAAATGTAGGTTTGTGAATAGCTTGATTTTGACTGAATTATTTTGATTCATGATTCCCAATTCGAACCTTTTTCCACAATGAAGGTGTTACCCTAAAACTTGATCGTGAAATCTTCCATTTTTGGGATTAAGGGAGAAATTCCATTACCATCTTCCAAATTTGGGTGAAAAAAAATTAATTAAAATTCGTGATAAATTGTTGAGCTGGGTAAGAAATCTCTAACCTACCAGGCGCCACGAGCTTTGAAATTTCCATTAACTTGTTTGTTGGGCATACATTTGGATTTGAGATTTATGCTGCTCAACAAAGCAGAGTGATTGTTAGAAACCAAAGACAACCATGCGCTTCGAATATGATCCATCAGACTGTCTGATAACCTTGGTTTCTGTCATATGTATCAGTACTAACTTTGAGATCCAGAAGATTAGGTAGGGTATGTCGTATAATATCCTGGAATATTCACATATCTCATCGAAAACTTCATCAATAATATGGAAGCAATGCAAACCACTCAACATCTTTACTTTGTGCCTAGAGGTAAAAGTGTCCACTACAGTGTACTGTGGTCCAATAGAGTCTCCATTCTTGACCACCAATCGACAGAAAAGAGAGATAAAGGTGGATTGTAGTGCAGTGCTTCCACTGAGAATTGTCCCACCTACCAGTAAACGAAAGATCTACCTAACTGTAAAATGTAGGGCTCGTAATTCCAACAGTCACGCAGGGAGACTCCCTGTCTCGAGGTGAAGAGCTATCAAGCATGGAAACATTGACGATACAGGAAAATTAATGCACTCAGTCTTATACACATAGACTAGCTAAAGAGGACATGGAAATCCACAAATATTGAACCACCTAACTCCACACTGTTGTAATTCCTTATAAAACATATTTGTATGTATATCCGTGCTATCTCTCCCTAATCAGGTGATTGAGTTCTGAGATAAGCTTGGATTTCGTCTACCATAACTCAAATTAGAAAGCTTGAAGCCACAGGATCCATTTCGTGCTCTTAATCACCTATTAAGGCTAGATCTGTGCTTACGCTGAGTTTTAGATAGACATACGAATAGGATGACCATTGGCTGGAATGTAGGAACAATACAGGAAGAAGAGGCCGACTCGTCAGGATGATCCACTTCAAACATATCGCTCCTCTCGATCTTGGTAGGTAACTACTTGATCGACGTCCAGCTATATCTACCGCATTCACCTCTCGAGAACACCAAAAATAACATATCGATAGAAACTATGATGGCTGAGGGAAAGGATGGTTGGGAATTTCGTTAAGTGTTCACTACCAAGTATCTAGCTGGATAGGTGGAGGGAAAGCCTCATGTTCGCTGTCAACTGATAGGTGGAGGGAAATCCTGGATTGATGTCACCTGATGTCAAATAGGAATCTGTATTCTTGTGCTATCTTGAAGAAATAGATGAAAGACACTTTGTAGAAGTACATTTATGTGCCAGTTTAAAGAAGAAGTATATGGATGCCAGTATGAAGGATTATATCCAAAGGTACATCAAGCATATCTAGTTTGAAGTAGTACATAAGAAATACATCTAGTACATGTGGCACAAGTGTAGATCTCAAGTCCATCCAGTCATAATCCTTCAAGGTAAAATATAAATAGTTGGAGTTGGTTGGACAAAGGTTTGGGATTCTGCAAGCAAGCCAAAGAATTGATTGGACAAGGTTCAAGTCCGCAAACAACCTAAAGAGTTGATTGGAAAATGTTTGGGAGTGTGCAAGCAGCTTGGAACAAGAAATGGTCAAACATTTATGCAAGTCCTGAAAGTGCACAAGACTCACCAATTGAAATAATATTTCAATAGTTGAAGAGGACACAAGTACCAAAAAGATGTAGTGGTTGAAGATATAATATGCGCAAGTTCCACAGACAATGGTACATCAAGGGTTCAAGACCAAACCACTTGGGCACAAGTCCCACCATCCAAAGGGCCAAGTATGCACAAGACCCACAAGAGATGACACCTCTGTGGTGCAGAAGATGACAAGTGGAGGAAGCGTAAAGTAAGAAAAACTGTGAAGCAAGGAAGAAAGGGAGTCAAAACTAACTTGCAAACATCACCATCCATGCAGAATGAGTATAAATTAGAAGTCGTGATCGATAATGTAGTAAGCTTGAGAACAAGTATGAAGAACTTGTAAGTGGTAAGATGGAAGATACAAATTTATAATTCTCGGGGCATCAAGGTCTCGTGGAATCATAATAGTATGATCTAGCTGAAGAACCGACTGTGCACAAGCAGAGGAATGATATAACTTAAAGTGCATAGAATGATGATGTGAATTTGTGATGATTGTGCGAAGATAGAAATGCAGAATCACAGAAGATGCACAAGTGCGTGAGGACTAAATGATAGTATCGCAGACAACACGCAGGCAATCACAGGTCTTTTAAGATAGAAGCGCAGAGACAGGTTTGAAGTATATATTGTGATGCTCGATGCGAATAATTTTCACTAATGCACAAAGACTAAGTTGATGTGTGTGAAGTAAGGAAGTCCATCTGATGTGCAAAGACAGAGTTACAACACAGTGACGTATGGCAATCATGATAAGGATGATCAAATACAAGTGCGTTAAATAGAAAGGACGAATCTTATGATGCACAGAAGGTCGCAGACTGTCTAAATATTGTAGCACCTAAACAGAAGAAACATATCTATGAAGGTTCACAGTTCTATCTGATACTGGTGCACGAAGTCAGAAAAAACAAGTTATATGTTGATGCGCAGTATCAGTTGAGATTGCAGATACATAATAGTATAAGGGAATATTGAATCTTGGCGTAGACTACAGAATTTGATGAAGTAGCACAGAGTATATGAAGTGTGACATTAGTTGAAGTGATTAGTTGAGTGTGAATTCAAGTAATGTATGCATCACAGTAACAACAATACTACAACAAACATAAGGTGTGCACAACAGAACGAACACTAGATGATATGAAGTGTGCACGTATCAGAAGTACTGCAAAGCAATATCTTATTTTTTATATCAAGGCGGCAGGACAGCGAAAGGAGCAGGGGATTGGTGCCTCCTTCCAGTTGAAGTTAGTAAATCAGGGAGTTGGTGCTTCCTTCAAGTTGGCGCCTATAAAACCAATGGGTCAATGCCTCCTTCCAGTTGGTGCTGGAAAACTTAGGAATTTTTTTCTTCCTTGAATGCAATAGTTTTATTGGAAAAGAGCATTTAGTGGTTTTCTCCCGTTTGGGTTTCCACGTAAAAATTCTGTGTGTTATGTGTTTTGCGCATATGTGGATGAATTTTTAATTATGGTGAATGCATAATTGAATATCAATATTAAGTTCAATTTAATATGTTAAGAAGTTAAAAAATGTTCATAATTGCGCCAATATTGATTCACCCCCCTCTTATTATTTAATAGTTTCCAATAACATTGCAATTTGTGCACTCAATTGCCAAACATGAATGTGGGACAAAAAAAATTCATGAATTTTGATTATTTTCATCAAAAAAACCACTTTACATAGTTTTCCAGGCATTTGACTTGATTTTCTAGAATTTTCAGGAAAATTAATACACATGACATGTATTCTTTCCACTCTAAGAGTTGTGGAAACTGGGTTTTGTCCCTTAAGTGGTCCTATACTTGGAATTTTTAAAGCAACCTTTGTCTTCACATACTTCTTCCTTTGCGGAAGAGGTGGTCAGATGAGATATTAAAGCTCTCAATGTTCCATATTTTCGGTCTTCATGTTGCAGGAAAATGGTAAAATGTGCTTCCAACCTTCACTTGTTTAGGGCATTAATTTAATTGTTAACAATTAAAGTAAAGCATGACAAGTATAAATAGAGGTGATGCTTCCCTAATTTGTTCACTAGGAAATTTTCTCATCTCTTCTACAAGTGCATGAGAGAGAGAAGAAGACTAATTGTAGGTTTCACTATCTTTGGAGAGTTTTCTCTTTGGTTCTTAGGTTTATCTTCAGCTGGTCTATGTGATTATTATTGTATCTGGATGTACTTGTATCTTGAACTAATTCTCTCATAAGAATGGTTGCTGGGTTTTCTTCCCTTGTGTAGAAGGGTTTCCTAGGATAAAATTCTTTGTGTCTTTTTTTTTTCTATGCATGGTTATCTTCGAGTGATCCTATTTTGTTTTTGCTGCATATAATTAAAGTTATACTCCTATATTAAAAACTAGCATGGTATCAAAGTGGTGTTGAATAGATTCCATTGCTGGTAACTAGGGCATCCAATTTTGGACCTTCCATAGATTGAATTGGAAAGAGCACTTGTAAAACTCTGCCTAAGAGGGTGCACATTTCTATGGAGGCAAATTCTAGTTTGGTAAATTTTCAATTTTTATCCTAATTTCTATTGGGGTCAAGAAATAGGGATTCCTGCTTTAATCCCTTCTAACCACAGATTGGGTTGAACCTTATCATTCTTGAACTCACCCTAGGAGGGAGGACCTATTTGCTGAATCAGATTTCAAATCCGAGGATTTTCAATTTTGAACTGATTTCTATCGAAACTAGGAAACTAGGGTTTCAAATTTTGAGTTGTTCTATCCACAAATCTGGGAGAAAAGGAGGATCATTCAAATCTCCCTATGAGGGCTCGCCTTTCCTTAGGATTAGATTTACCAAATTACAAACTTAAAATTTTTTCTTAGCTCCTGCTAGGGTTTCTGCATTAGATTTCAGATCTCAGTTTTCCAGCCTCCAGTCAAGATGAATAGTGTTAAAGTGGAAGATAGACTTGATGGGGATTCCAAATTCAAATCATGGAATTCTAGGGTACTCATCATATTGGAGGAGAATGATCTTCTTAAATTTGTGAATGAAAAGGTACACGAACTAGAAGAAGAAGAGGAAAAGTCTAAATGGAAGAAGAACAAAGCTAAGGAAATAAGGATTTTGATTAACGCTGTTAAAGACCACTTGATACCTCAAATCTATCAGAAGAAGAAAACTAAAGGAATGTTTTACACCTTGAAGAATCTATTTGAAAATAGCAATGTCTACATAGCACTTTCTTTAAGACAACATCTATCCAATGTCAAGATGACTAGAGTAGACTTAGTTGCATCCTACTTCACGAATATTTCTGATCTGAAAGATTAATTGGGAAGAATTGGGAGATAATTGAAGACAAAGAGCTTATCATGATGACCCTGAATTTTATTCCCCATTCTTTGGAACCATTCATTCAAAGAATTAGTTGGAAATCTAAATTTCCCAAGTTTGATCAATTATGGGCAGACTGTACTCAGGAAGAAACTAGACATGGAGCCAGAGATAGTAGGCATGGTTCTCAACATGAAGAAAGCTAAGCACCTGTTGCACATGCTAAAAGAGGAAGAGGAAGGAGAAGGAAGAGTCATGGAAGAAAAGATAAATGTTATAGATCAGGTCCAGTTCCAGAACAAGAAAAGAAGAATGATCTTTCACATATTCAATGCTTCAAATGTGAGAAGTTTCGTCACTATGCCAGGCAATGTCCCTTATCAAAGAAAAGAAAGAAGCATTCCTCAACTACTGATGTTGATGAAGAGACTCCACTAAAAATGTCAAAGAATGCAAATGATGATCTTGAAGAGAGTACAAAAGATCATCGAAAGGATTACTTCTTCTAGTACACTCTATGAGTGCACCAATGAATGCAGTATCTAGATGATGTGATTGTCATTGGTGATGTATGAAGATCTAGGTTGCAAAAAGAAGATGAATATATGAAGACTCTCGTGATTTCTAGAAGGAGGAAGAGATCAATAGGGATCCAACAAAACAATAAAAGATAAATATTTGTATTTCCATTTGAGTTATTCTTCTTTGAATGCTTGATTTAAAGGATAATGTTTATAATAGTTATATGTACATATGTGATATAGTTTTCTTTTATGCATTTATAAATGACTAATATTGATGAGTTGTAGGCTCATGTAGTGCATGTTATGCATGTAAGTAGCCTATACTGTTGCACAACATATTGTGAGCCCTTAATTGAGCTAGTCTAGGATGAAACCTCTTTGCTAACATAGGCTGAGAGCAATGCATGCTCTTGATAGTGTGTTTTGGTGAAAATGGAAGGCATCCAAATAGTTACCAAGTGTGTTGGGATATGGATGGGTGTTTTGTTAAAGTGTTGGTTAACTATATGAACTATGTCATTATGCATAAAAGATTGTCATTGCATTGAAATGTCAATACAATTTGATTAAATTTCATGATTATGCAATATTTCTAACTATTTGAATCAATTTGACTTGGAGGAAAGATCATGTGCTATGACCTACAAGAGAAGGATGATGAAGCTTGTTCCAAAGAATAAGTGATGTTTGTTCAATAGTAATAGCATATCTAGTAATTTCATTCATACGTGGACTCCTGACCTACAGGTCCATAGGATCTCATATGGAGATTGATGAGAGACAGCAGGATGCTCAGAAGTGGGAGGTTTCTAGGAGCATGGATCTCAGCTCAAGTGCTAGATTAGATAGCATAATGGCTTATGTGACAAAGGGAGAAGATATAGCGGATGTTCCAACATAGAGATAATAGTTGCAACTTAGTTTGTTGATCGTGATGTTGTATATTGATGATCTGTTCCATATAAGGACAGAAAGGCTCATTGACATATGCAAAGGGCGGTTAGCCTCTGAGTTTGAGATGAGGATATTGACTCGTTGTATTACTTCTTGAGATTCGAGGTGTGGCTGAGACCAGATGAAATCTTCCTAAGTCAAGGGAATTTCACTATGTATATCCTAAGGATATTTGGAATGATGGATTGTAAGTCCATGGCTACACCGATGGTGACAAATCTGAAGAAGTTGAGTGTGCTTCCGATTCAAATTTGGTTGATCACACCATGTATAGGAATTTGATTGGATATGTGATATATCTGGTTGACACCAAACCATTATACTCTCATGAGGATATGTTCTAATTTTCTCCGTGAGAGCCAATGTTCATGATGCAGTTCAGATTGACATCCGAGATGACACCTTGTATAGGATGATGGAATAGCCTATGAGCATCTACAGAGGGAGAGTATGATGTAGAGTTGCAGAGGGAGTTTGTACCATAATTTCAAATGGATTTTGGAGTGATATCCAGTGACATAGAGAGAGCAAGAGGCTCATATCAGTAGACTCACTTGATGAAAGACAACACTAATCGAGGAGCAACAATGTCAGGTAGTGCAACTTGCATGTTAGGAACCCATGTGAACCCTTGTCTTTACTTTGTTAGTACATTTTTTTTGGACACATGTGCTTTGTAAGTCGTCCCGTAGTAGTTGTTGATCCATAGTTTGTATTAGCCCATGGTATTCTATCATGGGAGTAACAACTAGGAGGAAAATATCATTAAAAACTAGAACTATTGCTACAATGCTAAACATAAGCAAGCTTCAAAACTAAGGATGAATAGAGATTATTTAACTACTGGAGTGTTAACTACTAGTCATTGTTCCAAACCATACATTATTAGGAAGTAGTTGGAGTGGCATTTTTATTAACTCCATGGATTTAAAGGTAGAACAAAACATGCTATAATCACGCCATATTTTAAGAGGAGGAGCAACCATGTGATAATCACGCCAGGGAAGAATGAAATCTCAAATTAACCTTACAGTAGAAATGAAAATCCCATTTTTAAAGTTAATTAGATAGCATAAACGGAAAAAAATCCTAATTTAACCCTGCAATGTCATCTACCCTATACACCTAGGATATACGATCGGCGTCTGTCCATTGACTATGAGGATTCATGACAATCAAGCATAACGTTTCCATAATTTACCAAGCATTTGAATTTTATACGAAGTGTAAATTGAGATGATTGTGCCAAACATTCAATATTAAAGACTCTTTCCTGTAGTGATAATGATTGATTGCTTGCACGCTGGAGAATTATCAAAATGCAGGTTTGTGAATAGCTTGATTTTGACTGAATTCTTTTGATTCATGATTCCCAATTCTAACTTTTATCCACAGTGAAGGTTTTACCCTAAACCTTGATCATGAAATCTTCCATTTTTTGGATTAAGGGAGAAATACTATTACCATCTTCCAAATTTTAGTGAAAAAAAATTAATTAAAATTCATGATAAATTGTTGAACTGGGTAAGAAATCTGTAACCTACCAGGCGCCACGAGCTCTGAAATTTCCATTAAATTGTTTGTTGGGCATACGTTTGGATTTGAGATTTATGTTGCTCAACAAAGCATAGTGATTGTTGGAAACCAAAGAGAACCATGTGCTTCGAATATGATCCATCAGACTGTCTGATAACCTTGGTTTTTGTCATATTTATTAGTACTGACTTTGAGATCTAGAATATTAGGTAGGGTACGTCGTATAATATCCTGGAATGTTCACATATCTCATCGAAAACTTCATCAATAATATGGAAACAATGCAAACCACTCAACATCTTTACTTTGTTCCTAGAGGTAAAAGCATCCACTGTAGTGTAATGTGGTCCAACAGAGTCTCTATTCTTGACCACCAATCGACAGAAAAAGAGAGATAAGGTGGATTGCAATGCATTGCTTCCACTAAGAATTGTACCACCTACCAGTATATGGAAGATCTGCCTAACTGTAAAATGTAGGGCTCGCAATTCCAACAGTCATGCAGGGAGACTCCCTGTCTCGAGGTGAAGAGCTGTCAAGCATGGAAACATTGACGATAATGGAAAATTAATGCACTCAGTCTTATACACATAGACTAGGTAAAGAGGAGATGGCAATCCACAAATATTGAACCACCTAACTCCACACTATTGTAATTCCTTATAAAACATATTTGTATGTATATCAGTGCTATCTCTCCCTAAACACGTGATTGAGTTCTCAGCTGAGCTCGGATTTGGTCTTCCATAAATCAAATTAGAAAGATCGAAGCCATGGGGTTCATTTCGTGCTCTTAATCAACTATTAAGGCCATATATGTGCTTACGCTAAGTTTTAGTTAGTCATACGAATAGGCTGACTGTTGGATGGAATGTAGCAACAATACAGGCAGAAGAGGCCGACTCGTCAGGATGATCCACTTCAAACATATCGCTCCACTCGATCTTGGTAGGTAACTATTTGATCAACGTCCAGGTAGATCTACCGCAATCAGCTCTCGAGAACACCAAAAATAACATATCGATAGAAACTATGATGACTGAGGGAAAGGCTGGTTGGGAATTTCGTTAAGTGTTCACTACCAAGTATGTCTAGCTGGATAGGTGGAGGGAAAGCCTCGTGTTCACTGTCAACTGATAGGTGGAGGGAAATCCTGGATTGTTGTCAACTGATGTCAAAGAGGAATTTGTATTCTTGTGTTATCTTGAAGAAATATATGAAAGACACTTTGTAAAAGTACATTTCTGTGCCAGTTTAAAGAAGAAGTATATGGATGCCATTATGAAGAATTATATCCAGAGGTACATAAAGCATATCTAGTTTGAAGTAGTACATAAGAAATACATCCCATACATGTGGCACAAGTGTAGATCACAAGTCCATCCAGTCATAATCCTTCAAGGTAAAATATAAACAGTTGGAGTTGGTTGGAAAAAGGTTTGGGATTCCGCAAGCAAGCCAAAGAATTGATTGGACAAGGTTCAAGTCCACAAACAACCTAAAGAGTTGGTTGGACAATGTTTGGGAGTGCGCAAGCAGCTTGGAACAAGAAATGGTCAAACATTTATCCAAGTCCTGAAAGCGCACAAGACTCACCAATCGAAAGAATATTTCAGTAGTTGAAGAGTACACAAGTACCAAAAAGATGTAGCGGTTGAAGATATAATATGCGCAAGTTCCACAGACAATGGTACATCAAGGGTGCAAGACCAAACCACATGGGCGCAAGTCCCACCAACCAAAGGGCCAAGTATGCACAAGACCCACAAGAGATGACACCTTCGTTGTGAAGAATATGACAAGTGGAGGAAGCATAAAGTAAGAAAAATTGTGAATCAAGGAATAAATGGAGTCACAACTAACTTGTGGAAATCAGCATCCACGCAAAATGAGTATAAATTAGAAGTCGTGATGGATAATGTAGTAAGCTTGAGAACAAGTATGAAGAACTTGTAAGTGGTAATATGGAAGATACAAATTTATAATTCTCAGGGCATCAAGGTCTCGTGGAATCATAATAGTATGATCTAGCTGAAGAACCGAGTGTGCACAAGTAGAGGAATGATATAACTTAAAGTGCACAGAATGATGCTGTGAATTTGTGACGATTGTGCAAAGATAGAAATGCAGAATCACAGAAGATGCACAATTGCATGAGGACTAAATGATACTATCGCAGACAACATGTAGGCAATCACAGGTCTTCTAAGATAGAAGCGTTGAGACAGATTTGAAGTATATATTGTGATGCGTGATGCGAATAATTTTCACTAATGTATATAGACTAAGTTGATGTGTGTGAAGTAAGGAAGTCCATCTGATGTGCAAAGACAGAATTACAACACAGTGAAGTATGTCAATCATGATGAGGATGATCAAATACAAGTGTGTTAAATAGAAAGGACAAATCTTATGATGCACAGAAGGTCGCAGACTGTCTAAATATTGTAGCACCTAAACGGAACAAACATATCTATGAAGGTTCACAGCTCTATCTAATATGGGTGCACAAAGTAAAAAAAACAAGTTATATGTTGATGTGTAGTATCAGTTGAGATTGCAGATGCGTAGTAGTAGAAGGGAATATTGAATCTTGGCGTAGACTACAGAATTTGATGAAGTAGCATAGAGTATATGAAGTGTGACATTAGTTGAAGTGATGAGTTGAGTGTGAATTCAAGTAATGTATGCATCACAGTAACAACAATACTACAACATACATAAGGTGTGCACAACAGAGCGAACACTAGATGATATGAAGTGTGCGCATATCAGAAGTACTGCAAAGCAATATCTTATTTTTTTATATCAAGGCGACAGGACAAGGAAAGGAGCATGGGGTTGGTGCCTCCTTCCAGTTGAAGATAGTAAATCAGGGAGTTGGTGCTTCCTTAAGGTTGGCGCCTATAAAACCAATGGGTCGATGCCTCCTTCCAATTGGTTTTTGAGAACTTGGGAATTTGTTGCTTCCTTGAATGCAATATTTTTATTGGAAAAGAGCATTCAATGGTTTTCTCCTATTTGGGTATCCACATAAAAAATTTGTGTGTTATGTGTTTTGCGCATACGTGGATGAATTTTTATTTATGGTGAATGCATAATTTATTATCAATATTATGTTCAATTTAATATGTTAAGAAGTTAAAAAATGTTAATAATTGCGCTAACATTGATTCACCCCCCTCTTAGTATTTAATAGTTTCCAACAGCATTACGATTTGTGCACTCAATTTCCAAACATGAATGTGGGACAAAAACTTTTCATGAATTGTGATTATTTTCATCAAAAAACCCACTTTACATAGTTTTCCAGGCATTTGACTTGATTTTCTAGAATTTTCAGGAAAATTAATACACATGACATGTATTCTTTCCACTCTAAGAGTTGTGGAAACTGGGTTTTGTCCCTTGAGTGGTCCTATACTTGGCATTTTTAAAGCAACCTTTGTCTTCACATACTTCCTCCTTTGCGGAATAGGTGGTCAGAT
The DNA here is from genome assembly GCA_027924585.1 of Larix kaempferi. Classification (NCBI taxonomy): domain Eukaryota; kingdom Viridiplantae; phylum Streptophyta; class Pinopsida; order Pinales; family Pinaceae; genus Larix; species Larix kaempferi. The sequence goes on along the minus strand of BSBM01000426.1, from coordinate 3,861,064 downwards.
GAGAGATTAAATCTCTCAATGTTCCATATTTTCGGTCTTCATGTTGCAGGAAAATGGTAAAATGTGCTTCCAACCTTCACTTGTTTACGGCATTAATTTGATTGCTAACAAAAGGAAAACATGACAAGTATAAATAGAGGTGATGCTTCCCTGATTTGTTCACTAGGAAATTTTCTCATCTCTTCTACAAGTGCATGAGAGAGAGAAGAAGACTGATTGTAGGTTTCACTATCTTTGGAGAGTTTCCTCTTTGGTTCTTGGGTTTATCTTCAACTGGTCTATGTGATTATAATTGTGTCTGGATGTACTTGTATCTTGAACTAATTCTTTCATAAGAAAGGTTGTTGGGTTTTATTCCCTTGTGTAGAAGGGTTTCCCAGGATAAAATTCTTTGTTTCCTTTTCTTTTTGTGCATGGTTATCTTCGAGTGATCCTATTTTGTTTTTTCTACATATAATTAAAGTTATACTCCTATATTAAAAACTAGCATGGTATCAGAGTGGTGTTTAATAGATGCCATTGCTCGAAACTAGGGAATTCAATTTTGGACCTTCCATAGATTGAATTGGAAAGAGCACTTGTAAAACTCTCCCTAAGAGGGTGCACATTTCTGTGGAGGCAAATTCTAGTTTGGTAAATTTTCAATTTTTATCCTAATTTTTGTTGGGGTCAAGAAATAGGGATTCCTCCTTTAATCCCTTCTAACCACGGATTGGGTTTGAACCTTATCATTCTTGAACTCACCCTAGGAGGGAGGACCTATTTGCGGAATCAGATTTCAAATACGAGGATTTTCAATTTTGAACTTATTTCTATCGAAACTAGAAAACTAGGGTTTCAAATTTTGAGTTGTTCTATCCACAAATATGGCAGAAAAGGAGGACCATTAAACTCTCCCTATGAGGGCTCACCTTTTCTTAGGATAAGATTTACCAAATTTCAAACTTCAATTTTGTCTTAGCTCCTACTAGGGTTTCTGCATCAGATTTCAGATCTTCGTTTTCTAGCCTCCAGTCAAGATGAATAGTGTTAAAGTTGAAGATAGAATTGATGGGAATTCCAAATTCAAATCATGGAATTCTAGGGTACTCATCATATTGGAGGAGAATGATCTTCTGAAATTTGTGAATGAAAAGGTACACGAACTAGAAGAAGAAGAGGAAAAGTCTAAATGGAAGAAGAACGAAGCTAAGGAAATAAGGATTCTGATAAACTCTATTAAAGATCACTTGATACCTCAAATCTATCAGAAGAAGAAAACCAAAGGAATGTTTTACACCTTGAAGAATCTATTTGAAAACAACAATGTCTACATAGCACTTTCTTTAATACAACAACTATCCAATGTCAAGATGACTAAAGCAGACTTAGTTGCATCCTACTTCATGAATATTTCTGAGCTGAAAGATTAATTGGGAAGCATTGGGAGATAATTGAAGACAAATAGCTTGTCATGATGACCATGAATGTTATTCCCCGTTCTTTGGAACCATTCATTCAAAGAATTAGTTGGAAATCTAAATTTCCCAAGTTTGATCGATTATGGGCAGACTATACTCAGGAAGAAACTAGACATGCAGCCAGAGATAGTAGGCATGGTTCTCAACATGAAGAAATCTAAGCCCTTGTTGGACATGCTAAAAGAGGAAGAGGAAGGAGAAGGAAGAGTCATGGAAGAAAAGATAAAGGTTAAAGATCAGGTCCAGTTCCAGAACAAGAAAAGAAGAATGATCTTTCACATATTCAATGCTTCAAATGTGAGAAGTTTGGTCACTATGCCAGGCATTGTCCCTTATCAAAGAAAAGAAAGAAGCATGCCTCAACTACTCATGTTGATGAAGAGACTCCACTAAAAATTTCAAAGAATGCAAATGATGATCTTGAAGAGAGTACAAAATATCGTCGAAAGGAGTACTTCTTCTAGTACACTCTATGAGTGCACCAATGAATGTAGTATCTAGATGATGTGATTGTCATTGGTGATGTATGAAGATCTAGGTTGAAAAAAGAAGATGAATATATGAAGACTCTCATGATTTATGGAAGGAGGAAGAGATCAATAGGGAGCCAACAAAACAATAAAAGATAAATATTTGTATTGTCATTTGAGTTATTCTTCTTTGAATGCTTGATTTAAACGATAATGTTCATAATAGTTATATGTACATATGTGATATAGTTTTCTTTTATGCATTTATAAATGACTAATATTGACGAGCAGTAGGCTCATGTAGTGCATGTTATGAATGTAAGTAGCCTATAGTGTTGCTCAACATCCTATGAGCCCTTAATGGATCTAGTCTAGGATGAAACCTCTTTGCTAAAATAGGCTGAGAGCAGTGCATGCTCTTGATAGTGTGTTTTGGTGAAAATGGAAGGCATCCAGATAGTTACCAAGTGTGTTGGGATATGGCTGGGTGTTTTGTTAAAGCATTGGTTAACTGTTTGAACTATGTCATTATGCATAAGAGATTGTCATTGCATTGAAATGTCAATACAATTTGATTAAATTTCATGATTATGCAATATTTCTAACTATTTGAATCAATTTGACTTGTAGGAAAGATCATGTGCTATGACCTACAAGAGAAGGATGATAAAGCTTGTTGCAAAGAACAAGTGATGTTTGTTCAGTATTAATAGCATATCTAGTAATTTCATTCATACTTGGACTCATGACCTACCGTTCCTTAGGATCTCATATGGAGATTGATGAGAGAGAGAAGGATGCTCAGAAGCGGGAGGTTTCTAGGAGCATAGATCTCAGCTCAAGTTCTAGATTAGATAGCATAATGGATTATGTGACAAAGGGAGAAGCTATAGCGGATGCTCCAACATAGAGATAATAGTTGCAACTTAGTTTGTTAATCGTGATGTTGCATATTGATGATTTGTTCCATATAAGGACAGAAAGGCTCATTGACAGATGCAAAGGGCGATTAGCCTCTGAGTTTGAGATGAGGAGATTGACTCATTGTATTACTTTTTGAGATTGGAGGTGTGGCTGAGACTAGATGAAATCTTCCTAAGTCAAGGGAATTTCACTATTGATATCCTAAGGATATTTGGAATGATGGATTGTAATTCCATGGCTACACTGATGGTGACAAATATGAATAAGTTGAGTGTGCTTCCGATTCAAATTTGGTTGATCACACCATGTATAGGAATTTGATTGGATTTGTGATATATCTGGTTGACACCAAACCATTATACTCTCATGAGGATATGTTCTAATTTTCTCCGTGAGAGCTAATGTTCAGGATGCAGTTCAGATTGACATCTGGGATGACACCTTGTATAGGATGATGAAATAGCCTATGAGCATCTCCAGAAGGAGAGTATGATGTAGAGTTGTAGAGGGATTTTGTACCATAGTTCCAAATGGATTTTGGAGTGATATACAGTGACATAGAGAGAGAAAGAGGCTCATCTCAGTAGACTCACTTGATGAGAGACAACACTAATGGAGGAGAAAAAGTATCAAGTAGTGCAACTTGCATGTTAGGAACCCGTGTGAACCCTTCTTTTTACTTTGTTAGTACATTGTTGTTGGACACATATGTTTTGTAAGTCGTCTCGTAGTAGTTGTTGATCCATAGTTTGTATTAGCCCATGGTATTGACCCATAGTATTGGACGCATATGCTTTGTAATTCATCCCGTAGTATTATATGTCCCATGATATTGACCCATAGTATTTGTCATAGACTTAGTATATAAGTGTGTGTTGAGGCCAATGAAGGTATCGTGAAGTTATTTGTATTGAGCTTGCTCAAAGGAGGTTGCCCCCTCGAAGTGGCCTGCGATCAGTAAAGTGATTTGTAGTTCTATTATTACTGTTATCTCGTGTATTTTCATTAATTAATTGTTGCAGGTTCCTCATATCTGGTATCAGAGCACTTTCTTGGGCTCGTTGGTGGAATTTCTGCCAAAAAAAAAAATTTGCATCTATTACAAGTTTGGATCTGGGAATAATCCCTATCCGCTTAACTGTGGGAAGTACTTGGGCATAAGCCGTAAAACTCATTGTGAGGAGTACCACAGGAACCCCAAAGTAGCTGGCCCATTAAGAGGACATGCCAATGAAAAGGGCAACGACCCCTACCCGATTGACTAGTTCCCACCCGTGAGGTAAACCAAGAGCTGTCGTTTGTGGCAAAGCGGTTATCAGTTTTACCTGAGCCGTGGAGTGAGGGGTACTTCCCCAATACGCAAGCTGTCAGACAGCATTGGTGACCGAGTGAAACCCCTGAACTGTTAGGAAGTCGAGCATACCTGGGGTCCATATCTATTTTCAGCTGAACTGTTGCCGATCATTTCCACGCAGTTGCAAATCCATCTATTTCCGATCACTTCCGCATCGTTGTAGATCCATCTGTTTCCGATCCATTCCGTGTCGTTTCAGATCCAGCCATTTCATATCCATTCAAAAAGTTGTTTCAGATCCAGCCATTTTTTATCCATTTTGAGTTGTTTCAGATCCATTCTGAAATCCCTTTCAGAAATCGGTTTCAGACCCATTACAAAAGTCATTTCAGATCCATTTTGAAAAAAAAACAAAACAAAACAAAAACAAAAACAAAAAACAAAAAACAAAAAACAAAACAAAAAAAAACAAAAAAAACAAAAAAACAAAAAAAAAAAAAATGTTTTTTTCGTCGTATCTCTCTTGTTTTCACTCTGTTTCCCTTGAAACTTCCCTAACACTCCTGTAATCACATTCTGCATATTCCATTCCTGAGGACCCTATCCCAAATTCCACTTCCCAAAGCCAAAAATCTCACATTTGTCTATTTTTAGGGTGTTCCATAACTTCTTCGAATTTCACCCAATCGCCTTCAAATTTTACCAGAGAGTTTCTTTCCTATTTCTGCTTCTTTGTCCCTCTATGCCAAATTTTCTCATTCTTTCACCCCGCTTCTGAAATCCTCCTTTTCTGCTTCCCTGTCCCTTCACAATTCTAGTGTAGTTTCTTCGTTGGGTACTTGGGTGAGGAGAGCCAAGGTCTCTTGGCCATTTCAGCGTTTGGGAAAGTAATGCGCCTTGGCAATGCTTAGCTCCTAGTTGAGGAAGACCCCCTTGCAGCAACGTATGGAAGATTCACAAGGTAAGTCTTGTACCCATAACATTTTTGTTGAAAGTTTTGCAGAGGTTATATTATTTATTCATTTCGCATATTTAACTTGTTTTCTCTGTTTTGAATTCCAGGAGGGTTTCATTGAATGCTCCTTGCTGGGTGGCTTGGCTGGAGGTCGAAAGTGCTTGTGTCATGAAAACTTCGGCACAATTGGTCCTAGTAAGACCTGAGCACTCAGGAACTCTATGCTCCCTGAGATTTCTTTGGTGTGAATGCATTTGATTTCTGGAGTAGGGTTGATGGCTACGTTGGGGAGATACAAGGAGTTCTTTTTTTCTTCACGAGCCCACCCGCGGTTATGTTGTAATTTCTTCGATGGATTTTATTCCTCCAGTGTTGGTTGCTGAGTTTTACTCTGTCGTTGTAAGCCTTCGGGAAAAATGATGAATACTCAGAGTTAATGCTTTATGTTGAAATCATTTGTTTCCAGACGGGAAAAATGATGAATACTCAGAGTTAATGCTTTATGTTGAAATCATTTGTTTCTAGACCTCGGAGTCTGTGTCATGTGGTTGTTATGGGCTCTGCAATATTGATACCCTTACTAAGTATTTTTGGATAATTTATACATCATTTGTTGCTATCACGATTTGTCTATGTTCTGTATAAATTTTATATAAAACTTGGTTGAGACTAGATCTGAGAATGACTGCCATGTCTGTGTTTTACATTGATACTTGTTATTCTAATTTTAACTTGGGGTTATGGCGTTTTTCTTTGATGTTATTATGGACCTAGGGTTTCAGCACTGTTAACAAAAAATGTCGAATCTAGGTTTTGTAGCTATTATGAATCTTGGTTGTTTGTATTCACTATACTGAGTCTGTAATTTACTATGTATCTTTGGAAGGTGAACCCTATGGGTTTTGAACGCTTGAACTATGATGTCGTGATATTTACTAAGCTTGTCTTTTGTATGGGGAAAGGCCCTAATCGTTTCAGCCAGGGTGATTTTAGTTTTATTTACATGAATTAGCTTATGAGTTAAAAGTTCACATGCTATTGCATTGCCTAGAAGGAAAATAATAGCGAAATTCGTGTTTATAGCGTTTCTGGAAAATGTATATACTTTTCCCTATTTATAATTTAATTAACATTTTATCTTTTCTAATGGAATGTGAAGCCTCTATAAACCTATAGGGACTCTTGTCAAGCGTTTATGTGACTTTATTAATTGTTAGGGATGAATCCTATGTGATTGGTATGCTATGTTAGAGTGGAACCTAACTCTTGTTACGGGTTGCTAACACACACACACATATATCTTGTTTGCATATAAGTTTATTAATTAGTGTTGTGGCTATGAACAGAGGAGCTATGGCCCTAATTTGTGAAATTGTTTGATCTTTTAGAAGAGTTTATTTGGCTCATATATATATATATATATATATAATAGAAGTATGAATGATGTCTACTTGTATGGGTTTTTAAGAACCCTGTCTACCATGCATTTGTTTCATATGAGGTATTTATGCATACATAAGTATAAATCCTACTTTATTGTGTATGCATAGAGATATATATATTTAATACTCCTTCATGTTGTAGGTACCATATAATAGGGTAATTACTTACCCTTAAATTCTATCTTATTTATAATAGATGAGTTTGGGTCCTAAGTTATGAATTATGCAAATATAAATACTGTTCGGATATCCATCATCTATTTCGGGATACATATCTATTTCAGGATACATATCTACTTCAGGATATTGCATGATCTATTTCAGGATATGCAGTCCAGTCACCAGTTTGATGCCTCCAGCACCTTATCCACCTTCTTCTAGCACCCGGGAGCCACTTACCACAGAGTTTTATCCCTCCCAAGCTGAAAGGCGCCCTCTTCTCACCTACTGACAGAGAAGGGCGCACTTGTTCACCTACCACTGCAGATTCACTCCAGTTACATTCAGTTAGCTCCGATTCTGATTGATTTCACTCCGATTCTGATTGATTTCACTCCTGACTGACTGTTTCACCTCCGATTGACCTCCAGTTCGATTAGGTGACTTGTTCTGACTCCAGTTAGCCTCCCATGCGCCCCCACTGAGCCTCCAGATCCTATATCAGTGCTACACACTTCAGTTACATTTATTATGATCAGTTAGACTCAGCTTGACACCTGGATGACTGGTTGTTGTGATTGATGAGCAACACCGATGATTGATGAGGACTCCTAGATAGAGTCAAGCTACTCCATTCAGTGATTCGAATGACCTCCTTAGGCAATTCGAATTGCTCTGTTCATTGTGACAGTTTGTATTGTAATTCATTCACCCTTTCTGGGATAGAGAGCACTGCTGCATCTTTTGCACAGTTTTGCACCATATTTTCTATGTTCATCTGTTGTGATTGATTTACTTGTTCATTAGATCTGCTGTGACTAATTTTACAAATACTACTATTGTTTGATTTATAAATGTCCTCCATGCATACATATAAAAATAAGTTACTATGTTTTTGGTTCATATGTACTGGTTCGAATTATGTGAGAATGTCACACCTTGAAAGTATATATATATATAGTAATTCTATTTTGATTCTATAAATAAAAGACAGAAGTGCATAGTTGTGAAATAGTTATGCTTTGATAAAAAATATGATATACTTATAGATCCATAGCTCATACATACTCTATTTAATATTACCATTTAGAATTACATATTAAATACTCCTACTAGAATCTATGGCTTTTTCCCGAAAACCTATTCTTGGGTTTCTCTTTCAGTTTGGCTAAATGGGAGCTTTCTTTGTACAGTTTATTAACAACCTGAAATCATGTCGATGATTTAAAGAAAATAGACATTCCTATTTTAATACTTAGTCAAGAAAGTAGTAGATTTATTCATGGAAATTCTGCTAGAGATATGAATTTAGTAACTTTTCAAGAAACCTTAATACATGTATGGAAATTAACACAGAACTTTAAGAAGACGATCTAAACCTAGACAATGTTGATCCGTAATATAAATTATGAAAACATAATAATAAAAACAAAATAGTAGATACTTATGAGTATTTTTATTATGATCCGACTAACTTAGGAACTTCCACGTTCCTCCCAACTGTAGACCGCAATCCATTCCTGGATCGTTTCACCAGTCACCCCCGAGCCTAATTGAGCATGACAAGAATCTAGAAGGCCTAGGGTAGTTGTACTATCTTCCTTACTACAGCAGAGTAGTCACAAGATCCATTTACCATCCCTTTGTGTGAATATTTCTGAATAATTTTCCCCTATTGTTCCCTACAGTCCTCTTTATAGGACACACCAGATATCATAAATCTGATGTTTGAGCACTCTGATTCACGGATGAACCCTTCAGTGATCTTGGGAAAACACTTACCCCTGCAAAGTTCCTCTCTCTGCTATTATAATTTTTATGAGAACAAGGTTGCTAGGAAATTAGGGGTTTTGCTCACTCAGTTATCTAACTGACATACTAGCAGTTGTGTTTGTTTATCTTTATTTATGAGTTCAGTTTATTTTAATCCTCACAATTTATTTTAATATTTAATTAATTAAATCAGACTTTTACTCACTGAACATTTGTAGTTTGTACTTTATTTATCATCTATTGACCAATCTAGACTCCCGCATGCTCAATCCCTCTTTGAGTGGCAATTCTCACTAAATTAGAAAGAATAAAATAATAATAGATTTTAATATTAAATAAATAATCAATGGTTTACTTATGCTCCAGAGCTCCCAGCTCAACATCAGTCAATCAGTATGAGTTTAAGTACTCCAGAGCATTAATGCTCAACACTTACTCACTAATGGTGCTTCCAGAGCCCACTTGGCTCAACACTATTACACAATAATTCAGATGTTCCAGAGCTAACATGCTCACATCATTTAATAATTTTGGTGTTATTCAGAGCTCTCTTTCTCTGCACCCAAAGTAACCACATAGGTGTTTTCCATAGTTCTTTTTAACTCAACACTTGCCACACAACAATTAAGTTCATAACAATATTAACTGAAACATAAAATAGTCTTTTCTTGGGATATTACAGTCATGAGTCAGTCGGTAAACCTCCTTACTTGTCCCTCTACACATACTTAGAGCCCACACATCAATAGTACTGCTCAAAAATTGTTATATCATAATTCATTTCATTCATTCGCTAATCGTTAAGCAAACATAGGTAATTGTCCATTGGGTTCACATTATAATCACCCACATAATTCCATTTCCATATTTCAGCATATATACAACATTCATCATAAAGGTTCACATGTGCTAATCAATCAACAATATTTCATATCACAAGTATCCAGAATCATCATTAAATCAATCCTTCATTAGGAACATATTCATTTATCACATACAATTTTATTCTAAATCAACATATATGTAGTCATTTATCTTGGTTTCTTTAGTTGGGTCACTTACCAATAAGTGTCGTCATTATCGATAGTCATAGCGAGTTTGAGGGGCATTACATACACCCCCTCTTATAAGCACTTCACCCCGAAGTTAATTTTTATTCTCACACTTTCGATGCTGGGATTTACTTTAATTTCCTATTCTCATCTTCTTGTCATTCTCTTCTATTTTTCTTAAACAATCATGGCCATAAGCACTAGTGGCTCTAATCATTAGTTTTCTAGATCATATAGTATGGTTCCAATACATCCTCAGGAACTCAATCGTAATTTTGTGTAATGCAAATCCAGTAATACCTTCATAATTGTCAATACCAACTTAGATTTCCTATACCTCCTAGTCATCTGTGAATATCTACGATATCCAAATTAGCTACAATATATTTTGCATCAATAGCCACCCAATAGTTATCAAATCATCATTATAACAAAACCAAGCAAGAATTCAAATCTATTTGGTTATCCTTCCCTCCAAGATGAGAAGGTAAACATCATAAAAAATTCAGTAAAATATAGATGGGTAAGATATAATCACTGTTTTAACAAATCAAGAGAGACCCTCAAATATTCCAAAACCAATTCCCATAAGACTACTTCCAAAAACCTCTAAATGTTTTAATAATGTTGGTTCTCAATTTGATAGGATTCGAGGCATCGAAACTTAGTGACTTAGTCGAACGAATTAAAATTTAACTCTTAGTCCTTTCATCAGTATCATGATGTTCAAGTTAATGATCTTATCACATCCGTACCTCATTTCATCCTTTCTATTGTCACATGATTACTTTGAGAGTCTCATCAAGTCGTACTATGTGTGTTTTCTCAACCTCGTCGAGTTCTATCTCGGGCTAGTTGTATTTTTGTCAAGGTTTAACCATGTCCTGAGGTTAGCTTCATTGAGTTCATTTAATTATGTTGATCGTCTCTGTACTTTGTTTTACTAAAATGCTCTTCACTTGGACCTTTCGGTAAAATTTACTGATTGAGAATTCTTCTTTTACTGTCGTCACGGTCATGTTGGTTTTGTACTTTTTCGTTCTTTTTAACAACATTTTCGTGTTGGAAATTTTTTGTTATTGGGCTCAGCTGCTCATATTAGTAACATTGATATCTTTTTTTTCAAATTTTAAGTTTGTTTCACTCCCTCGACAATCTATCAATGTCTCGTCAATCTAAGTATCTTGGTGTCTTGTCAATTAAAATTTTGTCAATTTCCCGTCATTTAGTAAATTCACCAAATATATCCTTCCATTGTCTTCTCAGGATGGTTATGTAGGAAAATTTTAAAATATGCTAACCTATATTCATGCTTTCCTTTACTTTTCACAAGGTCCTTCAATCCAAAAGAAACAGATACATAAAATTTCTTGTAATTCATCTAATAAATCTCTATTTAGTTCTAGTCATCATTATTTAATTTATAAATTGAAAATCACTACCCTTTCATCATATTGATATTTTTCATGTGTATTCTAACCATTAGGTATACTTCATGTTTATTGTATGGTTCATCATCATCAGAATTATATTGATTTATCAAAATATTTCTAAGCAATGAATGCTTATACCTTCCAAGTCCCTCAATATCAGTAGCTTCTTAACCCTAGTAGCAACTTTGCATCATGTCTGCTAAGAAAAGACCGGTCCCATAGAATTACATTAGTGTTTATTTGTTGGACACTTACTAGTATCATAGTTCTATATTCCATCTATTTCTTTGTCCTTTAGATCCTTTGCAATCTCTAGTTCACCCTCCGCTATACACTTATATTTTCTCTTACTCCACATCATGTGCATTTTCCACCTATTGCATGGAAACATCTCTATCCTTTTTTTTTAATCAATTTGTAACATGTATCACTAATGTTCAATATCTTCTATTTTCTAAAGGATGTCTACTTAACAATGATATCACCACTTAAGAATATTGTAATATCAATTGCTTGCTATAATTTAAGAGAGCTACCCATGACATACAAGTCACTATGGAACTTGTCAAACAACTACTACCTCTTTCCAGGTGTGTAATGTCCCTCAAAATACACCCCCCCAAAAAAAAAATCTTAAGGGTCTTTGTATTATCATAAAACACATGTTTACGTCAATTAACTTCAGCACTGATCACATATTTGATGTTCTCCTTATAATTAAATTAGCTTTAACACTGATAAGTTGTGTGATGTTCTCTTGTATGCACTCCTTGCATCTCATCTTGTTTATTCATAATCAATAAAAAGGTTGAAATGTCGTTACTAAACAGACTTGTGTCCTTTCATTTCAATTGTGGATCTTGAGTAGCCTGTATGTACAATGTTGTCTCTATAATACATCTAGTATTCCTTACACATATATGGGTTTCTATAGCTTACTATGAATTGTCTATCTTATTATTTTGTCATCATATTATTCATAAGCTTGATCATGAACCCTTGTCTTGTTCTTTGAATACAAGAACTCTTTGTCTCTTTGAGAATTTAGGCTAAATTCTTGTCGAAAGAGTTTACTTTCATCATGAATGAATTTTGTGGCCCCTTAATGACCTTCACTTACTTATTTGCGCTAACGTCTATGTTTTCTTTCCATTCAAAAATCTATTTAAAACTTATATAGTTAAACTAACCATTTACATTTCCTCCCTAATCCATACGTATATAAAAATTTTATACAAAACAACATCTTTATTTCCACTATGGCTGGGAAGATCCCATTCAATTTTTGCTTTCCAACAAATATATATAACCCCCATTTATATATTTTATTTTAAGGAGATAACTACACTGCAAAAATATATATATATATATATATATATATATATATTTGAATTTGAAATAGATACATAACATTGTCCCCGGCATTTGATAGAATACATAACATCTTCCTATATAATATATAGGATTGAATGATTTTATCATGCACCCTAATCAAATGCATTGAATGTATTCCTTTAACTTAATTTATACAACCCTTTCCATATATATAAATTAAGAACATTTCAAACATGTGTATTATCTAAAAACTTGGGTTATATTCAAACTAAGTCATATACTAAGATTTACTCATATACCATAAGTTTATAAAGTGAGGGCATTTCTATTTTATGTCTAAACTTGAATTTGCTTCACCCATATCTCATAATTTCACATCAAAGGATAATTCTTCCTAATCACCCTAATTATAGACTTGAGTTATGTATTCTATGATATCCCTGTTATTTTTATTTTTTTATTTTTTTTATTAGGAAGTAGTTGGAGTGGCATTTTTATTAACTCCATGGATTTAAAGGAAGAACAAAACACACTATAATCACACCAAATTTTAAGAGGAGGAAGAACCATGTGATAATCACGCCAGGGAAGAATGAAATCTCAAATTAACCTTACAGTAGAAATGAAAATCCCGTTTTTAAAGTTAATTAGATAGCAGAATCGAAAAAAAATCCTAAGTTAACCTTGCAATGTCATCTACCCTATATACCTCAGATCTACGATGGGCGTCTGTGCATTGACTGTGAGGAGTCATGACAGTCAGGCGTAACGTTTCCATAATTTAACAAGCATTTGAAGTTTATACGAAGTGTAAATTGAGATGACTGTGCTAAACATTCAATATAAAGACTCTTTCCTGTAGTGATAATCATTGATTGCTTGCACGTTGAAGAATTATAAAAATGCAGGTTTGTGAATAGCTTTATTTTGGCTGAATTCTTTTGATTCATGATTCCCAATTCTAACCTTTATCCACAGTGAAGGTTTTACCCTAAACCTTGATCATGAAATCTTCTATTTTGGGGATTAAGGGAGAAAGTCCATTACCATCTTCCAAATTTGGGTGAAAAAAAATTAATTAAAATTCGTGATAAATTTTTGAGTTGGGTAAGAAATATCTAACCTACCAGGTGCCACGACCTTTGAAATTTCCATTAACTTGTTTGTTGGGCATACGTTTAGATTTGAGATTTATGTTGCGCAACAAAGCAGAGTGATTGTTGGAAACCAAAGAGAACCATGCGCTTCGAATATGATCCATCGGATTGTCTGATAACCTTGGTTTCTGTCATATTTATCACTACTGACTTTGAGATCCAGAATATTAGGTAGGGTACGTCATATAATATCCTGTAATATTCACATATCTCATCGAAAACTTCATCAATAATATGGAAACAATGCAAACCACTCAACATATTTACTTTGCGCCTAGAGGTAAAAGCATCCACTAAAGTGTAATGTGGTCCAACAGAGTCTCTATTCTTGACCACCAATCGACAGAAAAAGAGAGATAAAGGTGGATTGTAGTGCAGTGCTTCCACTGAGAATTGTACCACCTACCAATAAATGGAAGATCTACCTAACTATAAAATGTAGGGCGCGGAATTCCAACAGTCACTTAGGGAGACTCCCTGTCTCGAGGTGAAGAGCTGTTAAGCATGGAAACATTGACGATACAGGAAAATTAATGCACTCAGTCTTATACACTTAGCCTAGGTAAAGAGGAGATGGCAATCCGCAAATATTGAACCACCTAACTCCACACTGTTGTAATTCCTTATAAAACATATTTGTATGTATATCGGTGCTATCTCTCCCTAAACAGGTGATTGAGTTCTCAGCTGAGCTCGGATTTCGGCCGCCATAAATCAAATTAGAAAGATCGAAGCCACAGGGTCCATTTCGTGCTCTTAATCACCTATTAAGGCCAGATATGTGCTTACGCTAAGTTTTAGTTAGACATACGAATAGGATGACTGTTGGATGGAGTGTAGGAACAATATAGGCAGAAGAGGCCAACTCGTCCGGATGATCCACTTCAAACATATCACTCCGCTCGATCTTGGTAGGTAACTACTTGATCGACATCTAGCTAGATCTACTGCAATCACCTCTCAGGAACACCAAAAATAACATATCGATAGAAACTATGATGGCTGAGGGAAACGCTGGTTGGGCATTTCATTAAGTGTTCACTACCAAGTATGTCTAGCTGGATAGGTGGAGGGAGGCAGGTGGAGGGAAAGCCTCGTGTTTGCTGTCAACTGATAGGTGGAGGGAAATCTTGGATTGTTGTCAACGGATTCAGTTTGTGTCATTGATGTCAACTAATGTCAAAGAGAATTTGTATTCTTGTGCTATCTTGAAGAAATATATGAAAGACACTTTGTAAAACTACATTTTTGTGCCAATTTAAAGAAGAAGTATATGGATGCCAGTATGAAGAATTATATCCAGAGATACATCAAGCATATCTAGTTTGAAGTAGTACATAAGAAATACATCCAGTACATGTGGCACGAGTGTAGATCACAAGTCCATCCAGTCATAATCCTTAAAGGTAAAATATAAACAGTTGGAGTTGGTTGGAAAAAGGTTTGGAATTCCGCAAGCAAGCCAAAGAATTGATTGGACAAGGGTCAAGTCCGCAAACAAGCTAAAGAGTTGATTGGACAAGGTTCAAGTCCGCAAACAAGCTAAAGAGTTGATTGGACAATGTTTGGGAGTGTGCAAGCAGCTTTGAACAAGAAATGGTCAAACATTTATCCAAGTCCTGAAAGCGCACAAGACTCACCAATCGAAAGAATATTTCAGTAGTTGAAGAGCACACAAGTAGAAAAAAGATGTAGCAGTTGAAGATATAATATGCGCAAGTTCCACAGACAATGGTACATCAAGGGTGCAAGACCAAACTGCATGGGCGCAAGTCCCACCAGCCAAAGGGCCAAGTATGCACAAGACCCACAAGATATGACACCTACGTTGTGCAGAATATGACAAGTGGAGGAAGCGTAAAGTAAGAAAACTTGTGAAGCAAGGAAGAAAGGGAGTCACAACTAACTTGTGGACATCACCATCCACGCAGAACGAGTATAAATTAGAAGTCGTGATGGATAATGTAGTAAGCTTGAGAACAAGTATGAAGAACTTGTAAGTGGTAATATAGAAGATACAAATTTATAATTCTCGGGGCATCAAGGTCTCGTGGAATCATAATAGTATGATCTAGATGAAGAACCGAATGTGCACAAGCAGAGGAATGATATAACTTAAAGTGCACAGAATGATGTTGTGAATTTGTGACGATTGTGCAAAGATAGAAATACAGAATCACAGAAGATGCACAAGTGCATGAGGACTAAATTATAGTATCGCAGACAACACGCAGGAAATCACAGGTCTTCTAAGATAGAAGCGCAGATACATATTTGAAGTATATATTGTGATGCGTGATGCGAATAATTTTCACTAATGCACAAAGACTAAGTTGATGTGTGTGAAGTAAGGAATTCCATCTGATGTTCAAAGACAGATTTACAACATGGTGAAGTGTGGCAATCATGATGAGGATGATCAAATACAAGTGCATTAAATAGAAAGGACGAATCTTATGATGCACAGAAGGTTGCAGACTGTCTAAATATTGTAGCACCTAAACAGAACAAACATATCTATGAAGGTTCACAGTTCTATCTAATACTAGTGCACGAAGTCAGAAATAACAAGTTATATGTTGATGCACAGTATCAGTTGAGGTTGCAGATGCGTAGTAGTAGAAGGGAATATTGAATCTTGGCGTAGACTATAGAATTTGATGAAGTAGCACAGAGTATATGAAGTGTGACATTAGTTGAAGTGATGAGTTGAGTGTGAATTCAAGTAATGTATGCATCACAGTAACAACAATACTACAACATACATAAGGTGTGCACAATAGAACGAACACTAGATGATATGAAGTGTGCGCATATCAGAAGTACTACAAAGCAATATCTTATTTTTTTATATCATGGCGGTAGGACGGGGAAAGGAGTAGGGGGTTTGTGCCTCCTTCCAGTTGAAGTTAGTAAATCAGGGAGTTGGTGCTTCCTTCAGGTTGGCGCCTGTAAAACCAATGGGTCGATGCCTCCTTCCAGTTGGTTCTGGAGAACTTGGGAATTTGTTGCTTCCTTGAATGCAATATTTTTATTGGAAAAGAGCATTCAGTGGTTTTCTCCCAGTTGGGTTTCCACGTAAAAATTATGTGTGTTATGTGTTTTGCGCATATGTGGATGAATTTTTATTTATGGTGAATGCATAATTGATTATCAATATTAAGTTCAATTTAATCTGTTAAGAAGTTAAAAAATGTTCTTAATTGCGCTAATATTGATTCACCCCCCTCTTAGTATTTAATAGTTTCCAACAACATTGCGATTTGTGCACTCAATTGCCAAACATGAATGTGGGAAAAAAACATTTCATGAATTTTGATTCTTTTCATCAAAAAACCCACTTTACATAGTTTTCCAGGCATTTGACTTGATTTTCTAGAATTTTCAGGAAAATTAATACACATGACATGTATTCTTTCCACTCTAAGAGTTGTGGAAACTGGGTTTTTTCCCTTAAGTCGTCCTATACTTGGCAATTTTAAAGAAACCTTTTTCTTCACATACTTCTTCCTTTGCGGAAGAGGTGGTCAGATGAGAAATTAAAGCTCTCAATGTTCCATATTTTCGGTCTTCATGTTGCAGGAAAATGGTAAAATGTGCTTCCAAGCTTCACTTGTTTACGGCATTAATTTGATTGTTAACAAAAGGAAAACATGACAAGTATAAATAGAGGTGATGCTTCCCTGATTTGTTCACTAGGAAATTTTCTCATCTCTTCTACAAGTGCATGAGAGAGAGAAGAAGACTAATTGTAGGTTTCACTATCTTTGGAGAGTTTCCTCTTTTGTTCTTGGGTTTATCTTCAGTTGGTCTATGTGATTATAATTGTATCTGGACGTACTTATATCTTGAACTAATTCTCTCATAAGAAAGGTTGTTGGGTTTTATTCCCTTGTGTAGAAGGGTTTCCTAGGATAAAATTCTTTGTGTCTTTTTCTTTCTGTGCATGGTTATCTTCGAGTGATCCTATTTTGTTTTTGCTACATATAATTAAAGTTATACTCCTATATTAAAAACTAGCATGGTATCAGAGTGGTGTTGAATAGATTCCATTGCTGGAAACTAGGGCATCCAATTTTGGACCTTCCATATATTGAATTGGAAAGAGAACCTGTAAAACACTCCCTAAGAGGGTGTGCATATCTGTGGAGGCAAATTCTAGTTTGGTAAATTTTCAATTTTTATACTAATTTATGTTGGGGTCAAGAAATAGGGATTCCTTCTTTAATCCCATATTTGTGATGAATGGGATTCCAGTGATGTGTATTACAAGTTTCATATTCATTACTTGAGCATTTGAAGCCATTATACTCAGTTTATTTGCATTTGAAGAAGATTTGGTTGCATTTCCCCAAGGGTCGAATTAGTGGTTTTTGTTTTTGTTTGAGAGAGGGTTGGAACAGACCTTATAACTAATTAATGATGCATTTGGGACCCTAATTACATCCCTAAAACATCCCCTACCTTTGTTCAGAAATTTGAGTGGGTTTGGAGGCATTTGGGAAGCTATTTTCAGTACTTACCCCAGGGGGATTTGAACCCCAAATTACTAGTAAAATTGCATACTTGGACCAGAATCTTAAGAGAGTTTGCAGAGCTCTTTTGGTGGCCATATATAATCTTTGAACATAATATTGAATTCATAATATCAGTCATAAACCTTCCTTGAAGATTTGGGACCATTTGGGGCAAAATTGGACCTAGGCATCAAAACTAGTCAAAGGTCGAAATTTGGGAAAAATTGGAAAATTGGGCATTTTCATAAAATTTTGAAAATGGGACATTATAGTTAAGTTGGAAGGAGACAAGATTGCAGCCCAAAAATGCTCCAAAACCACTTTTTTTCCCTTCCGTAATATGGGTTCTCAACGACCCCCCATCCCGCTAGCTCCTCGACCAACTCCTATCAAGCATTTGTCTGAAACAGAGATGCAGGCACGCAGAGAAAAAGGGCTTTATTATAATTGTGATGAGAAATTCACTCAAGGACATAGATGTGTTCAGCAAAATCTCTATCTCTTGGATGTGGATTCTCCGCCTGACTCTGAAATTGGTGAAGAAGCTCCAGATACACTGGATGATCAGGTCGACATTCCGCAGC
Source organism: Larix kaempferi (assembly GCA_027924585.1). Lineage (NCBI taxonomy): Eukaryota > Viridiplantae > Streptophyta > Pinopsida > Pinales > Pinaceae > Larix > Larix kaempferi. The sequence continues at coordinate 3,842,509 of BSBM01000426.1, read as the reverse complement.
CGCCTATTAACCCTCTGTCTCCCGATGACCACCCAAAGATATCTCTCCATGCTTTAGCGGGCGTCACCACCCCACAAACAGTGTGGGTCAGGGTTTACTTCAGGAAGATCCCTCTTACAATACTCATTGATTCCGATAGCACTCATAATTTCATTGACCATCGGATCGCCAAACAGGCTGATTGTTTTGTCCATCCTTGCTCCAACTTTGAAGTCATGATTGCCAATGGGGGCACCTTACCTTACAAAGGGAAGTGTCACAATGTGTGTATCTCTCTGGAATTTTATAACCTGCGGTCTGACATGTTTTCCTTGTCCTTAGGCGGATGTGATGTGGTTTTGGGCGTTCAATGGTTACGCACACTTGACCCCATCTTATGGGATTTTGTTGAACTTTGGATGCAGTTTTCAGCCAATGGGAAACAACACAAATTTATTGGCTTACAACCAGGGTCTCTCCGCATTATCAGTTCACATCGCCTAGAAAAGCTCCTTAAGAAGAATTCACATGGTGTGATTTCTAAGCTCCATTCCATTCAGATGCACCCATCAACGGTCTCCACTACTTCCTTGGATAGATATGTAGGTGTCTTTGCTGAACCAGTGGGCTTGTCGCCTTCAAGAGACCTTTCCGGTAAGAATTTATCCGCATCTACATCTAAGAAGGAAATGATGTCTATTTTGCATGCAGTATAGAATTGGAAGCCATAACTATTAGGGAATTATTTTGGCATCCAGACTGCTCACCAGATACTGGAACATTTCCTGGAACAACGGGTCTCCTCCCCAGCAAACCTGAAATGGTTTATCCAACTCATGGATTATGCCTATGCGATCACTTACAAGAAGGGTAAGGACAATCTAGTGTTGGATGCTCCTTCTCACACATTTGAGGACCCAGTTTCTCTTACAACTATTTCTCTGCTTGTTCCAAATTGGTTGCAATCTGTTCAACGGGGCTATGTCTTCTATGAACTCCATGCTTCTCCATCGGCAGGGCACTCTAGGTTCCTCAAAACGTATGACCGGGAATAGTGTAAATTATTTTCGTAGGGACTGAAAATGCCAATTCAACAAATGGTGGCTGACTGTGATACTTTCCAGGTCAACAAGGGTGAAACAACACTCCTTTCAGGACTGATTGAACACTTTCCCATCCCTACACAGATTTGGACAACTATTTCTATGGATTTCCTTGAAGCGCTCCAGTGGTGCAATACCACATCTAAAATGACACCATATGAAGCAATCTATGGACAGGCGCCGCCATTTCTTGTTCCATACACCCTCAGCAGTTCCCCAGTTCAGGAAATTGACTCGGTTCTTTAAAACCGTGATCAGATTCTTCTCATTTTGCAAGACAATCTTCACATGGCCAAAATTCGAATGCAACAACAAGCTAATCAGCACCGTTCTGAGCACACTTTTCAAGCAGGTGATATGGTTCTTCTTCGTCTCCATCCTTCCAAGCAATCCTCCCTGAACATCAAAAGGTGTCAACTTCTCTCTCAATATATCACAGAGGTATTAATTCAGTGGCACGGAATTCAACCCGAGGATGCTACAGGGGAACCACTCCTTTAGATTCCGCATCAATTTCCACATCTAAAGCTTTGAGGACAAAGCTTTTTCTAAGGGAGAGGGGATGTTAGGAACCCATGTGAACCCTTCTCTTTACTTTTTTATTCATCTCATAGTAGTTGTTGATCCATAGTTTGTATTAGCCCATGGCATTGACCCATAGTATTGGATGCATATGCTTTGTAAGTCGTCCCGTAGTATTATATGTCCCATGGTATTGACCCATATTATTGGGCATAAACTTAGTATATGAGTGTGTGTTGAGGCCAATGAAGGTACCATGAAGTTATTTGTATTGAGCTTGCTCAAAGGAGGCTGCCCCCTCGAAGTGGCGTGCGATCAATAAAGTGATTTTGAGTTCTGTTATTACTGTTATCTTGTGTATTTTCATTAATTAATTGTTGCAGGTTTCTCACAGTGGTATCCTATTGTGCAGAGGGGAGCAGTCCAACCCCTTTATATTCATATAGATGATCATATTTCTGACATTCTCACCTAGCATCTTCCTAGGGTGAAGTTTGTGTACTTCCATGACAGGCTTGGAGTGGTGCAGAATGTCTCCCTCATTTACAAGGTGTTTGCAGCATCTAGTGATATATTCTCCCTGCACTAAGAATGGTGGAAATCTCCATGTGTGGGAGAGATCTCTGTTGTAGACATATCGACAGACTAATATGTTGTGCATGGGCACACTCTTTGTTGATTTTAGTTACCATGAGATGCATGGGCGCAATCCTCATTGAGTTGAGTTACCATGAGATGCATGATATGCATGGACACACTCCTCACTAAGTTGAGTTACCATGAGATGCATGGGTGCACTCCTCGCTGAGTTGAGTTACCATGAGATGCATGAGATACATAGGCACACTCCTCGATGGACTGAGTTGAGTTACCATGTGATATTATGCTCCTCAGTGGACCGAGTTGAGCTAATTTATACTCCTTGGTGGAATGAGTTGAGCATGAAACTTCTCGATGGACTGAGTTGTGTTGTAGTCTCTGGGTTGGTACCTAGAATCCCTTATGGCTAGGAATGACTATGCTCCTTGATGGACATAGTTGAGATAATTTGTACTCCTCGATGGATTGACTTGAGTCGACACTTCTCAATGGACTGATTTTTGTTAGGTTACTGGGTTAGTGCCTAGTGACCCTTGTGGTTGGGAGACTTGTCACTGGGTTGGTACCTAGCAACCCTTGTGGTTGGGAGACTTGTCACTAGGTTGGTTCCCTTCAATCCTTGTGGTTGGGAGACTTATGAGTTGTTTCTCATTGTCATCATACTAGTTGTAGCGACATGCACGAGAGAATACCTTTATTATGATGAAGAAATGATCAAGAAAAGACATGATGCTCACATGAAATCTAGATGTGTTCTAGCATGATGATACCTCCCTAGCTAAGAGGGAGTGTTGATGTTGTAGCTTCGGGAGGTCTCACATACAAGTCGGCCTCAGCAAAAGATAATACTAAAAAATTATTATTATTCCTTTTCAAGTCGGCCCCAACAAACTCAACAAGTCAACCCCAAGAAAAAGTGAAAAGGAAAACATGAAAAGTATAAATAGAGGTGATTCCTCCCTCATTTGTTCACCAAGCAATTTGCTCGTCTCTTCTACAAGTGCGCAATAGAGAGAAGAAGATTAATTATGGGTTTTTCTATCTTTGGAGATTTTCCTCTTTGGTTCTTGGGTTTATCCTCAGCTAGTCTATATCATTATTATTGTATCTAGATGTACTTATATCTTGAATTTATTCTCTCATAAGCAAGGTTGTTAGTTTTTCTTCCCTTGTGTAGAAGGTTTTCCCAGGATAAAATTATTTGTGTCTCTTTGTTTCTTTGCATGGTTATCTTTCAATGATCCTATTTTGTTTCTACTGCATATAATTGAAGTTATATTTCTATATTAAAAACTAACACACAAAGGATGTCATAGTTCATGACACATACTTATGACATCAATTCTTGAGGTAATGGGATTGGAAACCCCTGCCACATGGATTAAAAAGGAAGACCCCAAGCCTAGAAAGAAAGGGCTCACCTTCCATCAAGGGATGAATGAATCATCCCCTCGGGTCACTTAGTTCTTTCTTGTGTGGCACCAACCTCAATAAACTTAGTTTTGATTAGACTTGTTTTTAGATATTGGGGAAAATTTGGACCAAACACTTCATGAAGCAAAGCAACAAAGCTTTATTGGTGGTGTATGTTAGCAACAATTGTTCATTGATGATTTTCGGTGCAATGACAAGTTGTTCTTAAAGCTACAACTTCGATGTTGTGGTTGGAGACTCTTGGAAACTGCGTCTATTACTAGCCAAATGAGAGTAGGGAAAATAATAATATTTCATGAACTGTAATATATGCTTTCCCACAACTAGTGCACTTTCTTTCACTTTCTATTTGGAGAACTCGAAGGATAACATTTAGGCACACACTTAAAATCTTCAATTTTGTAATAGACTTAATTTCAAGAAACACGTCATTGTTAGGACTCGTCACTTCACAACTTTCCTTGTTCATTCAATATTCATTTTCAAATTAAACCTTTTATATTTAAGGAGAGGACAAGAAAAAAAAACACAGTTTACCTTGCAAGTTATTTATTGAAGAAGAGAAATGAACAGAACTCTCCAAAAACACATTAATAAGTTCTCCTGCATTTGAGGTATCTCTCATGAAACGATAACAACACCATTGTAATTTTGAGAAGGATGAGAAATGCATTTGAGGTATCTCTCATGAAAAGAATTAGCTACACCTTTGTATTGTGAGAAGATGAGAAATGATAGAGAAATCGCTCTTTTAATTACGTTTCATCATTGGATAATTTTCAAATTCTTTAATAACATTTATGAGGGATATTGGTCATACTTGTATAATTTTCAAATTGTTTAATATTAATGGTTGAGGACATGGTTTATTTTTGTATAATTTTCAAATTTTATTATTTGAGAATTTGTAAATTTTCACAATTGATCATAGAGATGAATCTTCTAGAATATTAATTGTGTCAAGTTTTGAAATATTTTCAAAATTTTGAGTGGGCACTCTGCCTATCATCAAGGGATCTAGGAATAGTTGATAGGTATATATTTTGGTTTCTCTTTATGTAAAGATGTTTAACAAACACATGACACATTTTTGCTAGCACTAATTCAATGCATGCTTTAAATATTTAATTGAAAAGGTTCTATGCATATCCATTTTCCGTATGTGTATTGTATTAATGGGACATAAACTAGTAGTGCATGCTAAGTTGGATAAACTCAAGGAAACGCATTATGCATACCAAGTATTTTTTCCACCAGCAGGTGTATTACATCCCAATATTACATAGTTGTTGTCATGTAACACACGTAACACTAATGTAGAGTGTCTGCGTTGGGGTAAGCTAAACATAGCAAAGAACTGAGCAAAATCTGGAATTAAAATCTAAAACCTACAAATTAATTAAATTACCTATTTTAGGAGCAATTATTTTAGTGAGATTATTAGACCCAAAATTCTGAACTCTCTTGCTTCAAGACAAATGACATTTCTAAGATTGTTGTTCTCAAGGAGGAGATTTCTAAGGTTCTACTTTTTTCACAAAGAAGATGCTAATATTTCTAGGATTGAATAGGCCTTTCATTAAAAAATCATGAGGAGAAGATGACCATCTATGGTAGGCCAACATTGTTGTTCTGACCTAGGCATAACAATTACAAAATCATTGGCCATCAATGCAACAATATCTAGCAAAAGGTTTCACTTTCAAGTCTTAAAACACAAACTAAGGAGAGGATAGAACAAAATACATAAACCATTGATATTCGAGTGAAAACCATCCATAATATAGTGAAAAAATAAAACAAAGGAATCATATTACTTTTCCGAAAAAAAAAAAGAAAAAAAAAAGACAATTACCATGATATATAGGGTAGTCACCAATCTCAAATAAAAGTTGTTTCCAACTCAGTTCCTAAGATCAACCTACACTTATAAATTTTAACATAGAAAGAAGAGAAAGAAAGTGATTGGATTGCTTGGTAATGGGATATTCAATCTCCTCTTAATCCGCTAAAACACTTAAATGAGAAGGTAATAAAAATAATACTTGGACTCTTAATTTCCTAGCAGGCGGGCTTTCCATGTGTACAGGATATTAAATTTTTCAACCATGTGGAAAAATTTCAACTCCAACTATAATGTCCCTAAAAACAATAAAAATTAAAAAAATTTCACTTACTACTAACATTGCCTAAACAAATAATGTATAGCAAATTAACTTCAGTACTGGGAAGTTATATCATTTTTTGTTTGAAGCAATGAGAAACTATGTTCGACGGTAATTGGTCCTACAATTTAGGTTTTCTACGGAAGCGATGAAGTATGGTAGTGTGATGTGCATAGCACAGTCATGGCAAACTTAATGCTAGTATAATACTTTAAGGTTTCTCTTTAAGTACTTCACTTTTAAAGCTTGGATGTATGTTTGTTTCATTTAAATGTTTAAATTGGTTTATCTCATTAATTCAAGCATGATGGACTTATGAGAAGGGTATGAGTACCCCTGGGTCTTGGTGTTGGTAGTCTTACTATCGGCGGAGATGCTGAGAGGTAAGGGATGAGCATTGGATCTAACCTGGGCTTACTTAGCAAACTTGCTAATGCACTATTTGAAATATGTTCTTGCAGGCACAAAAAGGGGCTCCTCCCTAAACTACCTACATCCATTACCTAGCATGATCTAGTTCTATGATTCAAAATAAAATTCCAAGAGGTCACTTTGAATGTGTCGTGGAATAAAATACATGGTGTCGCACCACCATGACCCAAACTATGGTGTTAAATATAAATTGAAGAGCTTCCCAAACTATAGCTTTTGGTTAAACATTGGGGTGCTAGTGGATGTTTGGTGGTAGATTTAAATGCTACATGTGACCTTGTTCACGTGAATTGATGCCAGCTGGAAGGAGGTTTACGTTATTGGTAAACAAGACTGTGTTTTGTCATTTCACTGTTTTGGCCTGGAGGGTAAGTGCTTGTAGTGTATGGTTACATTTAGGCTCTTACTTGAGCTATGCTCATGGTCAGTGCAGTCGCAAATAAGTTGGTAATGGAAAAGGAGGGTGCTACGAAGATCCTGACAGGTAATTTATTCCTGTGGTTTAAATGGCTTCTTCATTCTATCTTTTATGTAGTTGTTTTATGTGCTTCTAACTCACTCGTGATTTTTATGGTTTTGCTGGTAGGTTAGCAGGTATTTCCAGCTTCGATGTTGGGTCCTAGCAAGTGATAAGAAGTTTGGTTTGGAGTAACACTGGTAAGCCCAGGTCCTACCCATTATTCGTCCCTTCCCTTCGCAGCTATGGTTGCAATGTTCTATAGCTTTGAACTCTTTCATTTTGTAACTTCGTTCAGTCCTTTGGGCTCACTATAACTGAATTCGAAGTTCTATTGGGTCGTCTTTGGTTTGACCAGTAGCTGGAAGGAAAACGATTTTAAATATATCGATTCGGATTGAAAGGGATTTTGAGCCTGGTCAATGTTTATGATGTTCTTATTTTGTTGATGATGGGATAAACCCTTGAGGGTTTCATCTTTGCTACCGTAGTTGAAAGTATGGCTCTGTAAAAATCTTTAAAGCTTTTAATGGGAAAATACCCACATTGTGTATTTTGGGGATTTGAATAAATTAATGGGGTTTGAATTTTTACCTGCGTTTCTTACTGAGTATGTAATGGCAATGGTGTTTTCTAGCAAATTCTCTCTATTGAAGTTTTGATACTTCTGTAAGTTTATTTTTTAAGGTTTTTAGGCGTAGGGTTTAAGGGGATAAAAATCGTGTCACTGGCAGAGAGAAACATCATGAAAAGACCTGGTAATTTCTAATGTGTGCAGGCTCTGCGTTTTAGTTTTGGCATGAAGAAATTTCTATTGATAATTACCGAGAGCATAGCTCTTGTGTTTGGGCATATGCTGGCTCGTGGATTGCTTCTATCCAAAAGATGTATTTAACTCTCTATGGGTTGATTTTATTTTAATGAATGATGGTTTAATAAAATCGTGGATCCAGAAAATGCGTTTGATCTCTAATCTGAAATGTTTGGGTTGAGTCCAAGTTAAGTTTTAATTCTGCCAAGAAGAAGATGAATTATTTGGAAACCCTTGATAGGGAAGTCGTGCTTAGTAGTTTGTTTTTGCCTGGAAGTTTATTGGTGTGTTCTTATGTTGTGTATCTAAAGATACTAGTGATACTAAATGTAGTTTAAAGCGTTGGTAGAGAGTTTCGATACCTTGACCTACGTTTATTTATTTCTTTTAAAAGAATAAAGGAATGGACTGAGTTTGACTTCATTGGCTTCATGAAGATCTTCGTGGGCCCTATCTTGTGAATCTAACTGTTAGTTTGTACATTTGATAGCTATTCTATTGAGAAGAAATCGAAATGCTGAAATGCCCTAGATAAGGGATTCATATTTGACAGCTTGTTTGTCTTGGAAATTACATGCACCGTGGGTGTTTTTATATAGTAGGTTTAATTATAACAACGATCTCAAATGTGCTAAGTTGATGGATAGTCTCGAATTTTTTGACCTGTGTTAATTTGTTTGTCTCTTTTGAAATAACAAATGCAATTGACTGAGTTTCGTCTACGTTGGTTTTGTGGATCCTTGTTTTGGAAATCTGAGTTTTGAATCTTTAAGGGATAAAAGGTTAAACCCTATCTTTCTTGTAATTTAATAATTTAAATGTACAACATGAGGGTTTGAAAGGATAAGGTGATTTTGTTTTATGGAGGTTAATAGTTCAAATATCGATATTGCTAAATAAAAGTTTTGACAACAGTAGTTCTAGCTAAATAGGTATCTAGCACAGGCTAGATAGGCTAGCCCTGCTAGATCCTTGAAAAATTTAGGGCAGAAGCTTGAATTCAACGAAAATATTAACTGAAATTTGATCCTAGAATGAAAACCCTAAGATCTCATGCTAATTGGCCCTTGCTCCATAAAGAAAAAGAAAAAAAAAAACTGTAATGTACAGAAACATGAATGCTACATAATAATTCCTACTTTAATTTCTAAATCTAATTGAACTGTATGGAAATTTGTAATTCATACCTGGTTCTTGAAGCTTGATCTTCCCTTGCAGAACCTGCACACTCAAACACTAGTTAATGGAAAATGTATGGACCTAGATGACCTATAGGATGATCTTTAACTGGATAACTTTGGGGCTACCATGTTCCTCCCAACCATGACCCTTAAACCATTCCTGGTTCTCACTGGATCCCCCTGAGCTGGTTCCAACATGCAATAAGAGAAGTAGAGGCCGTAGGGAAAACTGTTGATTAGATCTGAAAAATATAGTAGACTGCTTCAATTCTGCAGAGTAATTCTCTTATGTTACCATAAGAGAATGATAGTAGGAAAGATGATCCCTCTCTTGGGATCTGCCCTTCTTTATATAGGTGAGTTGGTTTGGAATATAGTTGTTTGAGTTTAAATAATAATATTCAGCTTTTAATTTAATTTGAATTATAATATTTATGAAAGATATTTTATTAATTATTCACTCCTAGTTTATCTAGGACCTTTATTTTGTTACAATTAGATGTATCTTTAAGTTAGATCACAAATAATAATAATACTTTTAATAATATTAATAATAATAATAACATGAGAAAATATCTTATGCATAACCTTTATGCATGTTATTTACATAAGAAATCTTTTGTTTATAAATAATAAATCTAATTATTCAATAATTAAATATGATGACTCTTTGATTTAATTATGTACATACCATACCATACAGTGCGTTGTATCATGTTACATACTTGATTTAATTATGTACATACCATACCATACAGTGCGTTGTATCATGTTACATACTGGAGCGTATATATATATATATATATTGCACCGGGAAGCCATAATGAGAAAGTTAAAAACATGTTTTTTCCAGGGTTTTTTGTTGTAAAGTTGAACGTATTGGTGCTTTTGTCTCATTTCCATGCACTAGAAAAGGTTTGCTAATAAAATAAAATAAACATATTTTAAAAAATTTCCATCAACCTATTTCGATACCTATGTTTTTTACTACTGTGCATCGATGCATGGATTGTGTTGGTGCACTAGTGCATCAAGATCAATGTGGAACGTAGTATGGTTTTTATAAAAAAATTATATGTTAGGCTTTTGGTAGTTGCTTTTTCCTTCCACATGCACTAGTGCATCTATTTCTATATCACACATTGCTAATTTTTGAATATATATATGAACTTGCATAGAGCTATGTTGTCTATATATATATATATATATATATATATATATAGAGAGAGAGAGAGAGAGAGAGAGAGAGAGAGAGAGAGAGATGAAATTGCATAGAGCTATGTTGTCTTCGGTGCATGTCATAATTCGACGTACTGATTGGTTTGTGCTATTATAATTTTGATGCATCGATGCATTTTTTTTAAGAGCACTAATGTGTGTTGTATGTTTAGGTGCACTAATTAAAATCCTTTGCTAAAACCTCTGCTCGACCACCTCTTCTATATATGAAATTACATCGAGCTATGGTGTATTCGGTACTGGTGTTTTTTTACTTATGTGCACTCATACGCGTATTGTGTTGGTGCAATAGTGTGCCTGGCTAGATGTGGAGCACCATACATTTTTAAAAAAAAAATAAATATTTTTTTGGATTTTGGTCGATGCTTTTTTACTTCCAAACACATTGGTGTGTCTATTTCCACAGATTCATGCACTACCACGTTTAAACAGACATGGGTGTGTGTGTGTGTGTGAAATTGCATCGAGCTATGTTGTCTTCGGTGCATGTCATAGTTCGACGCACTAATCGGTTGGTGCTATTACAATTTTGATGCACCAATGTGTATTTTTTTAAGCACACCGGTGTGTGTTGTATGTTTAGGTGCACTGTTTAAATTCCTCTGCTAAAACCTCTACCTAACTACCTCCACTATAAATTGATGAATGGGCTTTTTGTGAAGGGTCTGCAAAAACCTTTGCTAAAAAGTGTTTTCCTTGTAGTAACACGTATACATAAGATTTTGACAGCCACAATAATCTCTATACTACCCAATATTTGAGAGATACTTCAATACCACCAATTGAAAATAATATAAGCCCTAATAAAAAAATCTTGGAAATCACTAAGATTGATGTTTTCTATTAGAAATCACTAAGATTGTTGTTTTCTATCAAACAATGAACAACAATAACTTGTTAAATGGATCCCCGGTAATGTAATGGATTTCTTTTTGTTGTTCACTCCATATATTGGGAAGGAAAATATTTTAAATATCATAGCATGTATAGTGATCATCTGAGACTCATAAGGCATCTTGGTGTAAGCTTCAACCAACCTACAACTTAGAGAGGAGGTAACTACACCCACATATAACCTACCATCGAGATGACTATATCTTTTTCCCACTAGTAAATGACTTGGACCCACCTTTCAAGGGAATATGATACCGGATTATTTCCCTACCGGTGTAGCTTAGTCTAATCCATTTGTTTATTAGCTTTTCAAGATGTTGGAGTATAATGTTCCAATACTAGTTATTATTAGCTTTTCAAGATGTTGGAGTATAATGTTTCAATACTAGTTATTATAGTCTCAAGGTATTGAGCAATAAAGTAAAAAATGAATATGAAGTGGTTGAATTTCAATGTGGTCATGATTTCGATAAAAATACACCAAACACATGTCATAGATGAATATGAGTCCATATAAGCCAAGAATTAGAGGTATCATGTGAATTTTCTAGAGTTAAAATATCACTCAATGTTTTTTTTATCTTTGAAAGAAAAGAGGGTGGAGATAGAATGTTGTGACTTCTTGAAATAAGCATTAATTTTTTTCCGAACAAAAAGAAATGATGATTGAAGAAACAAAAAGATTATACATAGAATTTTTTCCTTTGAAAATATTTTGAGATTGTGATGAATTTAATTGAAGAAATAAAAATATTATATATATAATTTTTTATTTTGAGATTGTGATGAATTTAATTGAAAGAGGATGTGGAACATTTACACTTTAACAAAGTGAAATAAGATGGGCAATGAATGACGGTGAGAAAAACAATGAATGATGGTGACAAAAGAAAATTGTTAACTTTTAGTTATAGTGGTTGAATTTTTAGAATAAAGGGATATTTAAAAAAGGCTTAACTTACATGTTGTTTTTGAATAATTTGGGAATTTTAATTACTTAAAGTTTGGGAATTTAAGGAAATGTAGAATTCATAAATTCATAATAATTTAATCATTTAAAAATTCCAGGAATTTAGAAACTCTATAATTTAGAAGATTTTGGAATTTTAGTTTTACCAAAGTGAGTGATGAGACTTTGATGGAGTACTTGTAAGATTCTAGATATGTAAAGAGAAGCTACTTAGAGAATAATTTTTTGTTTTTTTGTTTTTTGGGTAATTTTTGTTAGTGTGATCTTAAAAAGGTTGTTGGAGTATAATGCTTTAATAGTGGTTATAATTAATGTAAAATTCATTTTTCTATAAGTAACTAACAAATTGAAAATTAGATATTATTAAATTAAATAGTCACATGTCTATTTTATTATGTCCCCAATCCTTTTTTTATGTTTAAAAGTCTAAGAAAGAAATAGGAGAGAGTGATTCTTACCAAAACTAGTTATGAAGCTTATAATAACGAGTAACTAAAAATTTTATTTAATAATTTGACCATAATAAGATCTCTTTGAACTTTGAACTTACACTAAAGTTTTAAAATATATAATTTTTTCTAATATTTTTAAATGGAATAGTCTATTTATTCTAAGTTTTGAACTTTATGGTAAGTTTTGGATGGAATCTAATAATTTTTTTGAGTAAAATTTAAATTTAAAAATATTTAAATTATGTTTTAAAAATTTCAAACTCTCCAAACAAAAGTGTACATTATTAATTAAAAAGTAATTATATTTTAACTTTAAACTTGTATCTCAAATTTACTTATGTATAATACAAATTTTACTCATCAATAATTTTGACTTCTAAAAAAACTGCACATTAATAAAAATTTAAACAACAATAATTTATTTTGACCCTTAAAAAATTTACACATCAATAATTTTGATATAGATTCATATTTAATATAAATCTATACTAACTTTCACATCAATAATTTTGATATAGATTCACATTTAATATAATTTTTTATTAACTTTAATTTTTAATTTTTATCTCTTTTTAAGTAAAATTTAAAATTGAATCTACAAATATTTTATAATATTTTTATTATTGTTAAATTTAAAAATATTTTAATATTTAAATGCTGAACCTTATTCTATAAAAAGTAATGTCCTAATAAACAAGTTTATATAAAGGTAATGGAATAATCAAAAGGCAAAAGTCATGAAAATTGTGATTCTATTTTATAGAAGCAATAGAGCAATGTATCAATTAGTGTAACCGATCGTCAAAACTTGAATCTAAGACTTCTATTTTTTAAATTAGAAAATTTAATTATTCAAACTAATTTAATTAAATATTTTCAAAATTACGAGTCACAACAAAGGGAAGAGGCTAATGGTGATTCGGTTGAGCAGGTCACTAGAAGTAACGAGGCAACGACCGCTAGATTAGAGTTGGCTTCGTGGGAAGAGAGCCAAAACGTTGTTATGTTATTTTATGGTAGTGACACTTTTTCAAACACTAATAGTGTTAAGCATGAATGTTTTCACAATATTCAATTATTATATTAAGATTTTTAGAATTTTATTATATAAATGTTTAAAAAGACTTATCGGATTTGAGTGGACATTTCACTAGTCTTCAGAAAAATATATAGAGTATCTGCATGAAACAAAAAGTCTTTCTAAAAATCCACACATTAAAATTCCAAAAATATTAACACAATAACCATGATCCCACTACTACTATCTGTGGACACGTATCTGCATACACTTTTTCTCAAGTAGATTTTGGCAAAAGTTTTAACTTAATTGTGGTTGATTTTCGGAGTGGTTGACTGAGTGATGGGGAAGCGACCCTGATCTCTTAATAAGAGAAATTGAACGCCCTCTCGAGAATCCCGACGCCCGTATCCAACTTATCCGTCGATCTGTTCGCTTAGCCATACAAATTCTCCGGAAAGGCATGTTTCCAGTAAGGTACACGCTTCCACTGTTAAACGCGTGACCCTCTAATTCTAGCGGTTTCACAGCACTTCGATTTTGACGGACGGTGGTATTTGGCCGCCTCTTATTCTTTGTATCCTTTTCTGCACGTTTTTTTAAATGTCAACTCAAACGTCAAACTTTCAATCGTGAAGATATGTTTTTTTTGTGATATCCCAAATTGTGAAAAAATTAATCAAAGATATGTTATTTTTGGTGACTGGTGAAAAATTGTTAGCGAAAGAAAGACTAATTTTGTTGAGTGTGCTTTTTTTTTATGGGAAAATAAAGACCTGTACTATTTTTATTTTTATGTTTTTATAAATTTTTTATTATAAGTCAATGTTATGAACCAGTTATATGTTATTTGTTCTTTATGTTTAGTTGTAATTACCAATTATCTATGTCTCAACTACATGTTACTTTATTTAGTTAAATGATCCTATTTTTATTTTTATGTTTTTATAAGTTTTCTATCATAAGTTAATGCCATGAATCAGTTGTATGTTATTTGTTCTTTATGTTTAGTTGTAATCACCAATTATCTATGCCTCAACTACATGTCACTTTATTTAGTTAAATGAGTTGTCTATCACTACTTATTATGTATACATTAGCTACAAGTTATCTCTACATCAATTACCATTTTTTTTTATATATGTTTTTATAATTGTTTATTTTAAATTTTAAATAACACCCATAAAAATAAAAAAATCATAAATATAGTAAACTTGTCCAAACTAATAAAAATCATAAATAATAATCCACCCAAATTCTAAAATATAAACAACTAACTATAAATGTATACAAATTTTCTTCACAATCTCTTAGTAAAATCTTTTAGTACAGGCTCAGACGATCGTTCCAAACGTTATGAAGCTCGGCTCCACTAAATCCATGCTATGGCGATGCAAAATCATTTTGAATGGCTGGATGTTCATTCCAGTGCCAAATATCATCCTCCCACAGAGACTCGCCGTAGACAGTCTCAGTATAACCATACAGGGCATCCGTATATATAAGATTGGCCATTGAATTTCCATCGAAAAGGTTCATGATCAATCCAAGTTCGACAGCATTATGGTCCACGAAGAAACCGAGCTCTCCATGAAGATCGTCGTAATACGCCGAATTCCCTTCGAAATGCATGTCTGCTGTGTTAGAAACCGAACTCGCTTCAGAATTTCCGTCTGTTATTTCGCCTTGTTTAATTGAACACATCTCACTACTGCCGTTCTCATCGACATCATCTGGTTGCCCCTTCAATCCGACTTCATCTTCCAGAGATTTCATTACCCCGTTAACTAGCCTCTGGTCTTGGAGCTGAGTCACATAACTATGAGTTTCTTCTGGATTACTGCCAATTATATCATCCATATTATCGATCTTCTCAAGTAAAGCCATGATATCACTGTCATGCACTAACCCTCCGCTATTGGTCCTCTTTGCATTGGGCAAAGCCAATGCGGCATTCCAATGCTCATCTCTCCCTCGCTTATTCTGAAAAACTTGTGAGGAAGCGGCCATCTCTGCAAAGAAATGCTGTGATTACAAGTTAAATCACAACAATACATACAACAACAGAGAGCCTTGCTTATATGAGCTATCCTTCTTCCTTGGAGGTTTTATAGATGCAAAACGTTGGAAGATTGATTTTTAGACTACACACCACATGGTAAGTCCTAAACCTGTTTTGAAGACGATAAATAGAGGCAGCTGAACTTTGAAGTTGATGCGTAAGAAGAGATTAAAGATTTTGACTGCATGAGGTGAAAGCTTCCCAACAAACACGATGTACTTCTGTGTCTTTTCCTTTGCTTCGTTCAAACTTCAAAGGGTATTCGTAGGACCTACGCAAAACCATCTCTCGCAGTCGAAATCAGCTTGCCCAGGTACACACGCAAGCTCATTAAAAAATCACCAGATTCAAACTTTAAACTGACAATAATCGTGATTCAAATCTCGACACGTCCGACCCTTTGACATGGGGTCAGTCGTGCCTTTCCCCGAGAAGTCCAGATTCAACATCTTCTTACTTGCATTTCGGAGTGGGATAAATTGTCCGTGGGAATACATTGAACAGTAAATTGCGACTTCAGCGATTTGATATTGCAATCCAAGACTCTGATGTATGTTATGAATTCACCCAGTTGGACGGAATTGCAATTCCTGTAACATAAATAGACAATTCAACAACTTTACACTTGTCAAATTCCGGTAAAGGTTGCCGAATATTAAGTCATATAAATACCGCATCTCACACGCCAGGTTTCATTACGCGTTTTATCGTAAACATTGAAGAGTGGAGTCTTCGTGATGAGTGAAGCCTTGTGATTCTCTTGACTTGACATCAAGATTGGTAGAAATGTAAATCAATTTTTGTTCAATCAGTGGAAGAGTGGATATTGGATATTGATTACCCAACACCATTTAATAACATTTAAGTTTTATTTTAAAAAATGATTACTTACCATACTGGGAATCACAACAACAGGCTAAGAATCCCATCCAACTGTTCAAGAGATCTCAAATCATTCAGTATTGCTCAATCAAAACACAATTTCTAAAAATACTAACTGTACTGTCATGGAAATTGATATATTAATGGATTCGGCAATCGACTCTTAGTCTTTACTGAAATTGATATTAATGGAGTCATTTTATTGGGCAATTGACTCCCGGTTGAAACTGATATTAATGTTCGTGTTCGTTAATAGGAACGAATTGACGTTAATGCCCTCCTAGCTTATAACTTCAAATAAAATAACGAAGAAAAACAGATGCAACCATTACAGCGAGTATCATGGTAACTTTTCCAATCAAAGCTTTGTATGACCTCAGTCATTTATCTCAAGATTATTTTGATTTAACCTCGTTTAGCTATGGATTTTTTTATATGGTAAAATCCATTTAATGTGTTATTAGTCCGTGCCAAGCAGCAAGGGCTCTATAAATAGATTTGGACAGCTTCTATTAATTCTGCATGTTTTATTATGCATTATATCCTAAGTTTTTGGCTTTGGACCAATCAATTTATTGGAGACCTTGTTTGGTCTCATAACGAGGCAGGTTGTAAAGGTAGGCCCCATGGGTCAGCAATTTAGCTTTAGGTTGTAAAGGTAGGCCCCATGAAAAGGGTCATATGTTAGTACGATGAAATTGTACAAAAGAGAGAGCACCGTGGTGTGCTTTAAGTGCTTTGCATACCGATCCCAAGATTCTCCATAAAAGAAGTAATTTGGTGCTAATAGTAGTGAACCTTAGTTGTTACTTAAGGGGTCAATTAACAAGAGGACCATCATTTACATAGGAAAGATTAGGCTTCTTGTTACATATTGTATCGACCTGTTGCGACCTCCTTCATAAACTTCTGTGTAGTCCCCTGTGGTAAAGCTACCTAGGAGGGTCTTCTTTGAGATACTTTACTAGTCACTCCTAACCTAATCTTCGCTCCTGAGCACTAAGCCTTTTGGGTTCCTCCAGCACAAGCCTCCTTGGATCAAACAATACGTCTATGCCTTTAGTCTTAGCCTGGTATTGATCTTCCCGATCAATCATCTTCTAAAGAGAGACAAGTATTTGGAAAGTCCCCTCCCAGTCAATCTTGTCATGTCGAATTTGACGAGCTTCCTCAAGGCATAAACTTGATTCAACTCAACCATTGGAAGGCAAAAAATGTGAAACCAAGAAAGCACTACATAGAAAACTTAAAAAGTCTAAGGAAAAGGTTGAAAATGTAGAGCAGGTGAGCATGCCATTGTTAAGAGAGAATGCTAAGATCACTAGGAGGTTGAATAGGTTGGTTTCCAAACATAATGCATTATGTGATCTTGCCCATAAAATAAGAAGAAGCTACAAAGATGGAGGAAGTGTTGGAAAACAAAATGGTTTCAAGAAAAACGTAAGAATCAAGCAAGTAGTAGCAGATTACATATTCTAGTGGAATTGAGGTGTCAAGTTCTACAAGATACTCTTCAAACTCCAATGACTAAGATATAAGAAAATATCTTTCTTTGTATTGCCAGTTTTGGAATTTGGGTTTTCCTTTGCAGGAATTGTACAACGTTTTGAAGTTTGAAGCACTATCAAAGTTGTAGTTTAGATTCTTGTGAAAGTTGTGAAGACACTACAACCTTTCAAGAAATATGAAGCACTTATTTTGTTGGAGTTATATTATATGCTACATAATTTACTACAACTCTACTTTTTTTAATTTTGAGTTTTGTACTAGTTCAGTCAAAATGTTTAACTTTAGTAACTCTTTCCTATGAATTTTATAATGTTATATTTCAATGTAATATTCAAATGGGTATAGGGGGTCGAAGATAAAGTTGGTCGACTCTTTCCTATGGTTTTATATATGAGTTTAGATTAGATTTGGTTGTTGAATCTGGGCTTATCTATGTAATCTGATCTTAGGTCAAATATGGGAATTGGTCCTCACTTCATAGATCTGAGATCCAAATTTTGTGGCTCTTTAGATCTATAAAATAGAATAAGTAAATGTAAGTAGGGGGGTGGTGAGAATAATGAGTTCTGGTTGAGTCAAGCTTATGGCTATCTTATGAGGAAAAATTGTTTTATAACCCCACCCCCCTCTCTCTCTCAACCCCCCATCTATCCCCTTACCATAAAGCATAATCCCTCGATTGAAAACATATACCATAAATCCCAAGCCCCCATCTCTCTCTCACCCACGCCACTAACCACCTCTGCATCTTTTCCTTCAGGACTTCACACTCTTTCACATCCCATACTATCTCTCCCACTCTAAAACCGTAAACCCCAATATCACTCTCCCTCAACCCCTAACCCACGTTCTCTCTCTCTCTCTCTCTCTCTCTCTCTCTCTCTCTCAAAACTCATAAGCCCCAATATCGCTCTCACTCTCTCTCTCACTCACTTTTTCACAGATGAAACTCTCTCTCACTCAACCCCTAACCCCCAATCTCTCTCTCTCTCTCTAAACCCCTAACCCCTAATCTCTCTCTCTCTAAACCCCTAACCTCCAATCTCACTCTCTCTCTCTGAACCACTAAACCCCAATCTCTCTCTCTCTCTTTAAACCCCTTAAATACTTCACACCCTTTCACATATGATATCCCCAATCTCTCTCCCCCCTAACCCCCAATATTTCTCTCTCAACCCCTAACCCCCAATCTCCCTCTCTCTATCAACCCCTAACCATGTTCTACATTAGCCTTTCATGGCCCTAATCTTAGAATCAAAGCATGCTTAATGTCAAATTTTATGGCTTATTTAGGGTTCATTTGAGAAAAAAGGTTGTATTTGATTAGATTACACAGATATCAAATGCCTGCATCGAGGTGAATAATAAATTGTGAACTTAATGTTCATGTGACACAACTTCAAATGTACAACCATTTTAATTACCTCCCACCTCTCTTTCTCACAATCTATCTCTCTTTGTCACTCATTATCTCTCTTTGTCACAACATACATGGCAGCCGAACGACTAAAGACAACAGTCCAGAAGCCGACAAAAACTGTCAAGGAGTATGATAAGAGGTTCCAAGACCTCCTGAGAAAATTGGACTATGAGATCAAAGAAAATTTATGAATTAAATTGTTTATTGTCGGTCTCATAGGTAAAATCAAAATACATGTACGTCGACAAAGTGTCAACACTTATACAGAAGCATTAAAAGCAACGTTGGAGATTGAAATGGATGACGAATACCCTCTAGTCTCCATGGATAGATATGTCGACGAACGCCTTGAAAGTATGGAGCAAGAAATCCGAAGTATGAGTTTGAAAGGGCCAAAATTATGGTGTACTACATGTTGAATTGCAGGGCATACCAAAGACTCTTGTCGAATTAAGGATCGACGACAAGAAGTTAAACTTATTCAGACCAGATGCTTTTGTGAACTGTGCAAAGAATATGACTCGCATACCAAAAACGATTGTCCATACAATCTGAAAAAGAAGAAAGTGAAGTGGTGTCAAATATGCGAAGTCAGTACACATGCGATTGAAGAATGTCATCTAAATTTGAAAAATTGACAAAATTACCATGCAGTATATCAGACAAACTTTGTCGAGCAGCATCATGACAGAAACATAGGAAACAATAGGTTTGAAAGAAATGATGGAAGGAATAACCGGTACAATCAGAATAGGAATGACAGATACCCGAGGTATAACGACCATCGATATGATCGGCGATATGACGGTTTCAACAGGCGTGGAGGATACCAGAGCCGTGGTCATGGAGGTGGTGGTCACGGTGTTCGACCTAATCGGCCTGGTTTATGTTTCACATGTTTTAGTGAGGATCATCGGCATGCAGAATGCCCTTATAAAGAAAGAACTGATCTTAAATTTTGTAAAAAGTGTGGAGTAGGAAATCACTTTTTAGAGGATTTCCCTACCGTGATTGAGAAAACTTGCAAATTGTAACTAGGCAAGGTACCCACATTGGTCAAGATAAGCCACAGATAAGTAAAATTGTAAACAAAGAGGATTATCCAAATCCTATGAAACAAAAATCTGTGTACAAAAGTGCATCCGACATATTTTGTGAATTGGCAGCCCATGAAGATATTGAAGAAAAATGACAGGAAGTTCTGAATGAATTGTTCAGATTAATTTCAAATGATGAAGCTGTAGTAAAATTGATTGACCTATTGCACAAATTGAAATATAAACATGTCGAGCAAAGACAAACCAAAAACATTTTCCAACTAAATCAAAAAGAGAAAAATGATGCTGACCCATTGGTCGACCTTGACATAAATGGATATCATGTACGACAAGTCGTACTAGACTTTGCTTCCCAAGTGAATATCATGACTCTTGATACCTGGGACCAACTCGGTCGACCACAATTGCAGGAATCGAGCATTTATCTGAAGCTCGCAGATCAAGGATTAATTGAGCTGATTGGAGTATGGAAAGGAGTCGAAACTTCCATCAAGGGCATCTCGGCAAAAGTCGATTCTGAAATTATCAATCCCAGAGATTATGCAAGTTCTTTCCCAACCTTGGTCGGTCGACCTTGGGGCCAAAAGATGAAGGCTTCAATTTCCTTAGACAAAATTCACATCAAGTTAAAAGGCAATGGGCAGAAGGTTATTGTACCAATCTTCCCATATCAGGGAGAACCATGGTCAGAACCTACAAAAGTAAATAATGATATTCGACAGCTTTATCGAATAGACAATAATTAAGATCGCATTGAACCAAATCTTCAAGGATAACTTCACCTTGGAGATCCTGTTTCACTTGGATATAATTCTGATGTAGAGCTCTATGATTGGCAGATAGAGAACTATGATTTGCATGCAAAAGGATGCTGGAAGGGGGAATCCATCTCAAAGAAGCAAATAAAGAAGTGTATATCAATATCATATACACCAAAGATATTTGAGTGGAAAATGCGAGCATTTCTGATTCTTGTTCTAGATAGAAATTCACAGCCATGTAACCCAACATTGAGGTACAAGGAATGTGATTCTCAAGATCTCAAGATTATTTTGATTTAACCTCGTTTAGCTATGGATTTTTTTATATGGTAAAATCCATTTAATGTGTTATTAGTCCGTGCCAAGCAGTAAGGGCTCTATAAATAGATTTGGATAGCTTCTATTAATTCTGCATGTTTTATTATGCATTATATCCTAAGTTTTTGGCTTTGGACCAATCAATTTATTGGAGACCTTGTTTGGTCTCATAATGAGGCAGGTTGTAAAGGTAGTTCCCATGGGCCAGGAATTTAGCTTTAGGTTGTAAAGGTAGGCCCCATGAAAAGGGTCATATGTTAGTACGATGAAATTGTACAAAAGAGAGAGCATCGTGGTGTGCTATAAGTGCTTTGCATACCGATCCCAAGATTCTCCACAAAAGGAGTAATTTGGTGCTAATAGTAGTGAACCTTAGTTGTTACTTAAGGGGTCAATTAACAAGAGCACCATCATTTACATAGGAAAGATTAGGCTTCTTGTTACATATTGTACCGACCTGTTGCGACCTCCTTCACAAACTTCTGTGTAGTCCCCTGTGGTAAAGCTACCTAGGAGGGTCTTCCTTGAGATACTTTACTAGTCACTCCTAACCTAATCTTCGCTCCTGAGCACTAAGCCTTTTGGGTTCCTCCAGCACAAGCCTCTTTGGATCAAACAACACGTCTATGCCTTTAGTCTTAGCCTGGTATTGATCTTCCCGATCAATCATCTTCTAAAGAGAGACAAGTATTTGGAAAGTCCCCTCCCAGTCAATCTTGTCCTGTCGAATTTGACGAACTTCCTCAAGGCATAAACTTGATTCAACTCAACCATTGGAAGGCAAAAAATGTGAAACCAAGAAAGCACTACATAGAAAACTTAAAAAGTCTAAGGAAAAGGTTGAAAATGTAGAGCAGGTGAGCATGCCATTGTTAAGAGAGAATGCTAAGATCACTAGGAGGTTGAATAGGTTGGTTTCCAAACATAATGCATTATGTGATCTTGCCCATAAAATAAGAAGAAGCTACAAAGATGGAGGAAGTGTTGGAAAACAAAATGGTTTCAAGAAAAACATAAGAATCAAGCAAGTAGCAGAAGATTACATATTCTAGTGGAATTGAGGTGTCAAGTTCTACAAGATACTCTTCAAACTCCAATGACTAAGATATAAGAAAATATCTTTCTTTGTATTGCCAGTTTTGGAATTTGGGTTTTCCTTTGCAGGAATTGTACAACATTTTGAAGTTTGAAGCACTATCAAAGTTGTAGTTTAGATTCTCGTGAAAGTTGTGAAGACACTACAACCTTTCGAGAAATATGAAGCACTTATTTTGTTGGAGTTATATTATATGCTACATAATTTACTACAACTCTGCTTTTTTTAATTTTGAGTTTTGTACTAGTTCAGTCAAAATGTTTAACTTTAGTAACTCTTTCCTATGAATTTTATAATGTTATATTTCAATGTAATATTCAAATGGGTATAGGGGGTCGAAGATAAAGTTGGTCGACTCTTTCCTATGGTTTTATATATGAGTTTAGATTAGATTTGGTAGTTGAATCTGGGCTTATCTATGTAATCTGATCTTAGGTCAAATATGGGAATTAGTCCTCACTTCATAGATCTGAGATCCAAATTTTGTGGCTCTTTAGATCTATAAAATAGAATAAGTAAATGTAAGTAGGGGGGTGGTGAGAATAGTGAGTTCTGGTTGAGTCAAGCTTATGGCTATCTTATGAGGAAAAATTGTTTTATAACCCCACCCCCCTCTCTCTCTCAACCCCCCATCTATCCCCTTACCATAAAGCATAATCCCTCGATTGAAAACATATACCATAAATCCCAAGCCCCATCTCTCTCTCACCCACGCCACTAACCACCTCTACATCTTTTCCTTCAGGACTTCACACTCTTTCACATGTCATACTATCTCTCTCACTCTAAAACCGTAAACCCCAATATCACTCTCCCTCAACCCCTAACCCACGTTCTCTCTCTCTCCCGCTCTCTCTCTCTCTCTCTCTCTCTCTCTCTCTCTCAAAACTCATAAGCCCCAATATCGTTCTCACTCTCTCTCTCACTCACTCTTTCATAGATGAAACTCTCTCTCACTCAACCCCTAACCCCCAATCTCTCTCTCTCTCTCTCTAAACCCCTAACCCCTAATCTCTCTCTCTCTAAACCCCTAACCTCCAATCTCACTCTCTCTCTCTGAACCACTAACCCCCAATCTCTCTCTCTCTCTCTAAACCCCTTAAATACTTCACACCCTTTCACATATGATATCCCCAATCTCTCTCCCCCCTAACCCCCAATATTTCTCTCTCAACCCCTAACCCCTAATCTCCCTCTATCTATCAACCCCTAACCCCCAATCTCCCTCTCTCTATCAACCCCTAACCATGTTCTACATTAGCCTTTCATGGCCCTAATCTTAGAATCAAAGCATGCTTAATGTCAAATTTTATGGCTTATTTAGGGGTCATTTGAGAAAAAAGGTTGTATTTGATTAGATTACACAGATATCAAATGCCTGCATCGAGATGAATAATAAATTGTGAACTTAATGTTCATGTGACACAACTTCAAATGTACAACCATTTTAATTGCCTCCCACCTCTCTTTGTCACTCATTATCTCTCTTTGTCACAACATACATGGCAGCCGAACGACTAAAGACAACAGTCCAGAAGCTGACAAAAACTGTCAAGGAGTATGATAAGAGGTTCCAAGACCTCCTGAGCAAATTGGACTATGAGATCAAAGAAAATTTATTAATTAAATTGTTTATTGTTCTTCTCATAGGTAAAATCAAAATACATGTATGTCGACAAACTGTCAACACTTATATAGAAGCATTAAAAGCAACGTTGGAGATTGAAATGGATGACGAATACCCTCTAGTCTCCATGGATAGATATGTTGACGAACGCCTTGAAAGTATGGAGCAAGAAATCCGAAGTATGAGTTTGAAAGGGCCAAAATTCTGGTGTACTACATGTTGAATTGCAGGGCATACCAAAGACTCTTGTCGAATTGAGGATCGACGACAAGAAGTTACACTTATTCAAACCAGATGCTTTTGTGATCTATGCAAAGAATATGACTCGCATACCAAAAACGATTGTCCATACAATCTGAAAAAGAAGAAAGTGAAGTGGTGTCAAATATGCGAAGTCAGTACACATGCGATTGAAGAATGTCATCTGAATTTGAAAAATTGACAAAATTACCATGCAGTATATCAGACAAACTTTGTCGAGCAGCATCATGACAGAAACATAGGAAACAATAGGTTTGAAAGAAATGATGGAAGGAATAACCGGTACAATCAGAATAGGAATGACAGATACCCGAGGTATAACAACCATCGATATGATCGGCGATATGACAGTTTCAACAGGCGTGGAGGATACCAGAGTCGTGGTCGTGGAGGTGGTGGTCACGGTGTTCGACCTAATCGGCCTGGTTTATGTTTCACATGTTTTAGTGAGGATCATCGGCATGCAAAATGCCCTTATAAAGAAAGAACTGATCTTAAATTTTTTAAAAAGTGTGGAGTAGGCAATCACTTTTTAGAGGATTTCCCTACCATGATTGAGAAAACTTGCAAATTGTAACTAGGAAAGGTACCCACATTGGTCAAGATAAGCCACAGATAAGTAAAATTGTAAACAAAGAGGATTATCCAAATCCTATGAAACAAAAATCTGTGTACAAAAATGCATCCGACATATTTTGTGAATTGGAAGCCCATGAAGATATTGAAGAAAACCGACAGGAAGTTCTCAATGAATTGTTCAGATTAATTTCAAATGATGAAGCTGTAGTAAAATTGATTGACCTATTGCACAAATTGAAATATAAACATGTTGAGCAAAGACAAACCAAAAACATTTTCCAACTAAATCAAAAAGAGAAAAATGATGCTGACCCATTGGTCGACCTTGACATAAATGGATATCATGTACGACAAGTCGTACTAGACTTTGCTTCCCAAGTGAATATCATGACTCTTGATACCTGGAACCAACTCGGTCGACCACAATTGCAGGAATCGGGCATTTATCTGAAGCTCGCAGATCAAGGATTAATTGAGCTAATTGGAGTATGGAAAGGAGTCGAAACTTCCATGAAGGGCATCTCGGCAAAAGTCGATTCTGAAATTATCAATCCCAGAGATTATGCAAGTTCTTTCCCAACCTTGGTCGGTCGACCTTGGGGGCAAAAGATGAAGGCTTCAATTTCCTTACACAAAATTCACATCAAGTTGAAAGGCAACGGGCAGAAGGTTATTGTACCAATCTTCCCATCTCAGGGAGAACCATGGTCAGCACCTAGAGAAGTAAATAATGATATTCGACAGCTTTATCGAATAGACAATAATTAAGATCGCATTGAACCAAATGCCCAAGGATAACTTCACCTTGGAGATCCTGTTTCACTTGGATATAATTCTGATGTAGAGCTCTACGATTGGCAGATAGAGAACTATGATTTGCATGCAAAAGAATGATGGAAGGGGGAAGCCATCTCTAAGAAGCAAATAAAGAAGTGTATATCAATATCATATACACCAAAGATATTTGAGTGGAAAATGCGAGCATTTCTGATTCTTGTTCTAGACAGAAATTCACAGACATGTAACCCAACATTGAGGTGCAAGGAACGTGATTCTCAAGATCTCAAGATTATTTTGATTTAACCTCGTTTAGCTATGGATTTTTTTATATGGTAAAATCCATTTAATGTGTTATTAGTCTGTGTCAAGCAGCAAGGGCTCTATAAATAGATTTGGATAGCTTCTATTAATTCTGCATGTTTTATTATGCATTATATCCTAAGTTTTTGGCTTTGGACCAATCAATTTATTGGAGACCTTGTTTGGTCTCATAATGAGGCAGGTTGTAAAGGTAGGCCCATGGGCCAGCAATTTAGCTTTAGGTTGTAAAGGTAGGCCCCATGAAAAGGGTCATATGTTAGTACGATGAAATTGTATAAAAGAGAGAGCACCGTGGTGTGCTCTAAGTGCTTTGCATACCGATCCCAAGATTCTCCATAAAAGGAGTAATTTGGTGCTAATAGTAGTGAAACTTAGTTGTTACTTAAGGGGTCAATTAACAAGAGGACCATCATTTACATAGGAAATATTAGGCTTCTTGTTACATATTGTACCGACCTGTTGCGACCTCCTTCACAAACTTCTGTGTAGTCCTCTGTGGTAAAGCTACCTAGGAGGGTCTTCTTTGAGATACTTTACTAGTCACTCCTAACCTAATCTTCACTCCTGAGCACTAAGCCTTTTGGGTTCCTCCAGCACAAGCCTCCTTGGATCAAACAATACGTCTATGCCTTTAGTATTAGCCTGGTATTGATCTTCCCGATCAATCATCTTCTAAAGAGAGACAAGTATTTGGAAAGTCCCCTCCTAGTCAATCTTGTCATGTCGAATTTGACGAGCTTCCTCAAGGCATAAACTTGATTCAACTCAACCATTGGAAGGCAAAAAATGAGAAACCAAGAAAGCACTACATAGAAAACTTAAAAAGTCTAAGGAAAAGGTTGAAAATGTAGAGCAGGTGAGCATGCCATTGTTAAGAGAGAATGCTCAGATCACTAGGAGGTTGAATAGGTTGGTTTCCAAACATAATGCATTATGTGATCTTGCCCATAAAATAAGAAGAAGCTACAAAGATGGAGGAAGTGTTGGAAAACAAAATGGTTTCAATAAAAACATAAGAATCAAGCAAGTAGCAGCAGATTACATATTCTAGTGGAATTGAGGTGTCAAGTTCTACAAGATACTCTTCAAACTCCAATGACTAAGATATAAGAAAATATCTTTCTTTGTATTGCCAGTTTTGGAATTTGGGTTTTCCTTTGCAGGAATTGTACAACGTTTTGAAGTTTGAAGCACTATCAAAGTTGTAGTTTAGATTCTTGTGAAAGTTGTGAAGACACTACAACCTTTCGAGAAATATGAAGCACTTATTTTGTTGGAGTTATATTATATGCTACATAATTTACTACAACTCTGCTTTTTTTAATTTTGAGTTTTGTACTAGTTCAGTCAAAATGTTTAACTTTAGTAACTCTTTCCTATGAATTTTATAATGTTATATTTCAATGTAATATTCAAATGGGTATAGGGGGTCGAAGATAAAGTTGGTCGACTCTTTCCTATGGTTTTATATATGAGTTTAGATTAGATTTGGTTGTTGAATCTGGGCTTATCTATGTAATCTGATCTTAGGTCAAATATGGGAATTGGTCCTCACTTCATAGATCTGAGATCCAAATTTTTTGGCTCTTTATATCTATAAAATAGAATAAGTAAATGTAAGTAGGGGAGTGGTAAGAATAGTGAGTTCTGGTTGAGTCAAGCTTATGGCTATCTTATGAGGAAAAATTGTTTTATAACCCCACCCCCCTCTCTCTCTCAACCCCCCATCTATCCCCTTACCATAAAGTATAATCCCTAGATTGAAAACATATACCATAAATCCCAAGCCCCCATCTCTCTCTCACCCACGCCACTAACCACCTCTGCATCTTTTCCTTCAGGACTTCACACTCTTTCACATCCCATACTATCTCTCTCACTCTAAAACTGTAAACCCCAATATCACTCTCCCTCAACCCCTAACCCACGTTCTCTCTCTCTCCCTCTCTCTCTCTCTCTCTCTCTCTCAAAACTCATAAGCCCCAATATCGCTCTCACTCTCTCTCTCACTCACTCTTTCACAGATGAAACTCTCTCTCACTCAACCCCTAACCCCCAATCTCTCTCTCTCTCTCTAAACCCCTAACCCCTAATCTCTCTCTCTCTAAACCCCTAACCTCCAATCTCTCTCTCTCTCTCTCTGAACCACTAACCCCCAATCTCTCTCTCTCTCTCTAAACCCCTTAAAGACTTCACACCCTTTCACATATGATACCCCCAATCTCTCTCCCCCCTAACCCCCAATATTTCTCTCTCAACCCCTAACCACCAATCTCCCTCTCTCTATCAACCCCTAACCATGTTCTACATTAGCCTTTCATGGCCCTAATCTTAGAATCAAAGCATGGTTAATGCCAAATTTTATGGCTTATTTAGGGGTCATTTGAGAAGAAAGGTTGTATTTGATTTGATTACACAGATATCAAATGCCTTCATCGAGATGAATAATAAATTGTGAACTTAATGTTCATGTGACACAACTTCAAATGTACAACCATTTTAATTACCTCCCACCTCTCTTTCTCACAATCTATCTCTCTTTGTCACTCATTATCTCTCTTTGTCACAACATACATGGCAGCCGAACGACTAAAGACAACAGTCTAGAAGCCGACAAAAATTGTCAAGGAGTATGATAAGAGGTTCCAAGACCTCCTGAGAAAATTGGACTATGAGATCAAAGAAAATTTATTAATTAAATTGTTTATTGTCGGTCTCATAGGTAAAATGAAAATACATGTACGTCGACAAAGTGTCAATACTTATACAGAAGCATTAAAAGCAACGCTGGAGATTGAAATGGATGACGAATACCCTCTAGTCTCCATGGACAGATATGTCGACGAACGCCTTGAAAGTATGGAGCAAGCAATCCGAAGTATGACTTTGAAAGGGCCAAAATTATGGTGTACTACATGTCGAATTGCAGGGCATACCAAAGACTCTTGTCGAATTGAGGATCGACGACAAGAAGTTACACTTATTCAAACCAGATGCTTTTGTGATCTGTGCAAAGAATATGACTCGCATACCAAAAACGATTGTCCATACAATCTGAAAAAGAAGAAAGTGAAGTGGTGTCAAATATGCGAAGTCAGTACACATGCGATTGAAGAATGTCATCTGAATTTGAAAAATTGACGAAATTACCATGTAGTATATCAGACAAACTATGTCAAGCAGCATCATGATAGAAACACAGGAAACAATAGGTTTGAAAGAAATGATGGAAGGAATAACCGGTACAATCAGAATAGGAATGACATATACCCGAGGTATAACGACCATCGATATGATCAGTGATACGACGGTTTCAACAGGCATGGAGGATACCAGAGCTGTGGTCGTGGAGGTGGTGGTCACGGTGTTCGACCTAATCGGCCTGGTTTATGTTTCACATGTTTCAGTGAGGATCATCGGCATGCAGAATGCCCTTATAAAGAAAGAACTGATCTTAAATTTTTTAAAAAGTGTGGAGTAGGCAATCACTTTTTAGAGGATTTCCCTACCATGATTGAGAAAACTTGCAAATTGTAACTAGGCAAGGTACCCACATTGGTCAAGATAAGCCACAGATAAGTAAAATTGTAAACAAAGAGGATTATCCAAATCCTATGAAACAAAAATTCTGTGTACAAAAATGCATCCGACTTATTTTGTGAATTGGCAGCCCAAGAAGATATTGAAGAAAACCGACAAGAAGTTCTGAATGAATTGTTCAGATTAATTTCAAATGATGAAGCTGTAGTAAAATTGATTGAACTATTGCACAAATTGAAATATAAACATGTCGAGCAAAGACAAACCAAAAAAATTTTCCAACTAAATCAAAAAGAGAAAAATGATGCTGACCCATTGGTCGACCTTGACATAAATGGATATCATGTATGACAAGTCGTACTAGACTTTGGTTCCCAAGTGAATATCATGACTCTTGATACCTGGGACCAACTCGGTCGACCACAATTGCAGGAATCGGGCATTTATCTGAAGCTTGCAAATCAAGGATTAATTGAGCTGATTGGAGTATGGAAAGGAGTCGAAACTTCCATCAAGGGCATCTCGACAAAAGTCGATTCTGAAATTATCAATCCCAGAGATTATGCAAGTTCTTTCCCAACCTTGGTCGGTTGACCTTGCGGGCAAAAGATGAAGGCTTCAATTTCCTTAGACAAAATTCACATCAAGTTGAAAGGCAATGGGCAGAAGGTTATTGTACCAATCTTCCCATCTCAGGGAGAACCATGGTCAAGACTTGCAGAAGTAAATAATGATATTCGACAGCTTTATCGAATAGACAATAATTAAGATCGCATTGAACCAAATGCCCAAGGATAACTTCACCTTGGAGATCCTGTTTCACTTAGATATAATTCTGATGTAGAGCTCTACGATTGACAGATAGAGAACCATGATTTGCATGCAAAAGAATGCTAGAAGGGGGAAGCCATCTCAAAGAAGCAAATAAAGAAGTGTATATCAATATCATATACACCAAAGATATTTGAGTGGAAAATGCGAGCATTTCTGATTCTTGTTCTAGACAGAAATTCACAGACATGTAACCCAACATTGAGGTACAAGGAACGTGATTCTCCGATTGTACATGTCGAACAAGTATCCAAACATGTCGGAGAGCAAGGCCGACTACAAATTCTGGTTGATACATTTACTGGTCAAGCTCCGAGATGGTGGGACACCCATCAGTCGAAACTTCAAACATGGAATACCGCATCGACATTTTTTGTAGAAATATTTGGAGGAAAAAAGCTGACCACTCAGGCCGACATCCCTATATTTACACAAGGACAAAACCCTAAAGTCCACATCGACTGTTGCGAAAGAGAATGGAGAAAATTGGGATATAAAGATTAAAGGGCATGGCCTCACCTCTTCCCCAAAACACTTGATGATTTACCTAATAAGTGGTATAAAATGGAAGAGGCGAGAGGGGAAACTTTCACTTGGAAAGACTTAAAAGAAAATTTCATCAAGGATTTCCAATTTTCTCCAAAGGAGGAGAATTTGGTCGAAGCAAGTAAAACTATCAAAGAATTTCTACAACCGACAAACAACTCAGTATTTGCAAAAAAGCACCAGATTACTCACCAACCTACTACCTGCTATAGCATAACGTCGACAGAAAGACAGCATTCGACAAGATTAAGCCTAGATACGGAGAAATCAATCGGGAAGAGTTAATGGAGACAGGATCACCCCAATACATCGAAGCATGCAAAAACAATCTTTAGCACAGAGATTGTCAAGAAGGACAAACCTGAAAGGTTGTCAAAAAAATACTTTCCACCAGCATTCACACAAATTAAAGAAGGTGAAAGAACAATAAGTGAAAGTCGTGTGCTAGAATGGATTGACGCAAAGATTAAAACAAAAGAAGTAGATATTTCAAACGGCGACCGACCGAAAATGGAAAAAAATGGTGATTATTGGAATGAAGAACAAACGACCAAAATCACTAGTCTCCTCAAGGAATTTCAAGATGTATTTTCTTGGGATTACAAAGGCTTGAAAGGACTTGTGCGGGAGATGGGCAAGATGAAAATTGATATCAAGCCAGATGCCAGACCAGTCAAGAAAAGACCCTATAAGCTTGCTTACAAGTACAAAGATATTGTTAAAAAGGAGATCGATAGCATGCTCGAAGTAGGAATTATATATCTTATCGACTAGTTGGAGTGGACAAGCCTGATGGTTGTTCAGCCGAAGAAACAAGATTCGACACGACTGAGAATCTGTGTCGACTTTCGCGAGCTGAACAAGGTAACACTCACAGACCCATTTCCAACTCCTTTTGCAGATGAAATTATTAATGAAGTTGCAGGGCATGAGTGCTATTCTTTCACGGATGGATTCTTTGGGTATAATCAAGTACCTATTACAAAAGAATATCAGAAAAAGATGACATTAATGTGCAAGTTTGGGTCATTCGCATACAAATTCATGCCCTTCGGTCTCAAGAACGCACCAGCGGTATTTTCCCAGATTGTCATCAAGGCATTTCAAGAATATATCTACAAAACCATGGCTTTCTACTTTGATGACTAGACAATCTACACAATGCTAAGAGATCATTGCAAATGGCTTCGACTGATGTTGGAACGCTGTCGGAAAATTAAGTTGTCGCTGAACATTTGAAAGTGCATTTTTGCAACACCTATCGGAATATTGCTAGGCCATGTAGTATGCAAGGAGGGACTAAAGGTTGACTATGCCAAGATAAAAATTATTCTCAACCTAAATCCTCCAGTCAATCTAAAGTAAGTGCGGATCCTGTTATGTCATACGGGGTATTACAGGAAGTTCATCAGACATTACTCCGACATGACCTATCCTCTCGAAGAGTTGTTAAAAGAAGATAACGATTACAGGTGGACGGAGGAATGTGATGCTTCATTCAATACTTTGAAGAGAAAAATGGTCGAAGCACCTATCCTCTGATTTCCAAACTGGTCGATAAAATTTCATGTGCATATTGACGCGTCTGGAATAGCAGTTGGCGCTATTTTAACACAAACAGGAGAAGATGGAATGGATTACCCTAATGCATTCAGTAGTTGAAAGTTGAACAAGGCTGAAAGAAATTATTCCACGACGGAAAGAGAAGCACTAGGTATGGTATTCGCACTGCAGAAATACTGTCATTATTTATTAGCTAATCCTTTCGTATTTTATACAGATCATCAAGCTTTAAAATACTTAGTCAATAAACCATTGCACCACGGGAGGTTGTGTCATTGGCTTCTACTATTTCAGGAGTTTGAATTCAAAGTAATTATCCGACTTGGAAAGGCTAATGTCGGGCCTGACCACCTGTCAAGAGTCGACACTAGAGAGGAGCCGACGGGAATTGAAGATGATTTACCGGATGCACATTTGTTTCACATTGAAGCAGTCCCTTCAGAACTTGCAAAAATTGCACAATTTCTAGAGGATGGACAAGCTCCTGAAGGAATGACTGAGAAAAAGAGGAAGATCCTTGCTATGAAAGCATCGCCTTACACTTTGATCAACGGATTCCTCTATAAACTTGGCTTGGACGATATATTACGTTGATGTGCACTTGAGCACGAACAACATAATATACTTTTAGAAGCTCATTTTGGGCTGGCGGGAGGACACTATAATGCAGACATAACAATGAGGAAAATTCTGCAAGCTGGACTTTGGTGGTTGACAGTTCATAAATACTGTCGAGAGTTTGTATCTAAGTGTGATAGATGTCAGTGTATGGGTCGACCACTGCCCATAACAGAAATTCCTTTGGTTCCAATTAATCCCAGCCGAACGTTTGAAATTTGGGCAATTGATTTTATTGGACCATTTCCAGTAATTGGCAGATGGACAGGTGCGTGATATCTTATCACTGTTGTGGAATATGTCACCAAGTGGGCAGAAGCAGAACCGGTCGAAACATGTTCAAGCGAAATCGCTGCCAAGTTTATCTATGAAAACATCATAACACGTTTTGGATGCCCCTTAACATTGATAAGCGACCAAGGTACGCATTTTTTTTGTAAAGTCATTGAAGCATTAACTAAGGAATTTGCAGTTGATCACATAATAAACATAACATACCATCCTCAATCTAATAGCGCCATAGAATCGTTCAATAAAACACTCACAATAGAACTGACAAAAGTATGCAATATGGAGAAGGACGACTGGGATAACAAAGTACCTGTTGTTCTTTGGGCATACAAAATAGCGTACAAAAGAAGGACATGACAAACACGTTTTTCACTTGTCTGTGGGCAAGAGGCAGTCGTCCCGTTGCATTTTCATCAACAAGCACCAACTATTGCAGCAGTCTTGCACATTGATGTCGAAGATGAACGACAAGAACGACTACTACAACTGTCGAAACTAGATGAAATTGGATAGATGGAAATGGAATATCAACAAGTCCAAAAACAACAACAGAAAGCGTGGCATGACAGAAATATCAAACAGAAGAATCTATCAGTTAAAGACTTGGCACTACTCTATAATAGCCGTGTAAAAGGGAAACCAAAGAAGTTGCATACAGAATGGATGGGGCCCTCTATTGTCGAAATGATAAATCCCAATGGATCAGTCCAACTGAAAACGTTACAAGGTAGTGTTTTCAAGAAAGTAGTAAATGGAGCCCGACTTAAACGGTACAAGTTGTGAATATTCTCTCTAAAAAAAAATGGTTAGAAATAACCGAATGAGAGAAAGTACTATAAGCAATCAAGCAAACAGCAAGGCATGTCAAAAGCAGAATGACGAGAGATTGGAAGAATAAGGATGGAAAAAGAAAAGAGAAAATCCTGACGCATAATCGTCAATATTATAGACATCGACAAGATCGTCGACGAGTGGCTGAGGAAAACCAGACACGATAGAAACAATGGAGCATAGACCAACATAAATCACCTAGAAAATCCACCTACATGACACATCAAGCGAGGTGTCTTGGCATCATGATGGAAAAGAAGTAATGGATAAAATTAGTCGTGACGCCAAAAGTAATGCAACTGGCAGGGCGTCGATAGCCTGTCAGCTCAATTTAATACCTCCATCAAATCAGCCATCAATACAAGCTTCTACATCCCATTCACCCGTGCCGAGCAGCTCCACCATAAATCCTGAGCTCAAGGATTCTGGGGCACTCTTTTGCCGAGAACTTGAACTCCAAGAAACAAATCTCCCTGACCCCATTGAAGCAACTTTCGCATTCTCAAACTCTAAATCCACCATGGATCCAAGAAAAACCCTAACGACAACTAGGGCCGCTGTGACAACTGTCAGAGAGATGGAAAAAGAGCAATCTCCATTGGAAACGAGACTACAGAATATTCGGAATGCGAAGGCTCTGGAAACAAGTTGGAGGAGAGCTTGGAAGGATATTGGAGAATGGGGGAAGGAATCAGATGGCCACTGGAGGGAGGCAGCACAATGGCTGCAAACTGCTATGATTCTACATTACATGAAGGAACCTCTTTTGGATAGTTTCAGAGGACTTAAAGAAATTATTGCACAATTCATTATTAGACACTATCATAATGGTAAGTTCTATTTTGACATTCCAATCGAAATTGATGGAGCACTTATCCATAGGATCACTGGTCTGTCACACAAAGGAGATGCGGTACCGACAAGTTCAAATGCGGACTTGGTCGACGAATTTGTAACTATCGCTGCTAGAAAGAACTCACGAGGCATAGCCATGATCCAGATCAGATATGTAAATTACAAAATTGTTGCAAAAATTGTGTCACATGCACTATCATGAACATGAAGAGGACCAGACTTGAAAACTGACATGTTGGAAGCTGTTAAAAATATGGCTATGTGCATCAAAGTTTACAAATGGGAAGACTTCTTGGCCGACATAATCAAACACACATGTTATAAGTTCCAAGAGGAAGGGACTAGATCCGATACCCATATGTAATTATATGGATTTCCATGACCCACATCTGGCTGCAAGGGAACAAGGATTTTGCTTAAGAATGAAATGTCCTTATGGAGAATTTCCGTTGTTTCGCACGAGGAGCGAGTCGACATGGTCCATTGATAGTTAAACTCTGGTTGGAAGCATGGTTTATAGATTTCAAAACAGCGGCGACAAGATGGAGAGTACCTCAGAACATTCGACTGAGTTTACCTCCGATAGCGTACATCCAACTCTCTTTGGATGATACAACAATTTTGTATCTGCAAGGAGCAGCAGGTAAAGCAAAGCGCCTCGAATACTATCCATTAGTAGATGAAATTTTCATAGAGTTAGGTCGACAATCAAATGAAAAATTGGTAATTCCTCCTCAAGCAAGAAAAGTCGACTTCACTAGTGTCGAGCCGCTGATAGACGCAGAACAGGAAGAAGCATATGAAAGTCGATTATACATGAACGCTTTTATTTATCAGCATGAACCGGTACCTAACCCCAATGTATTAGCACTTACACTTACTCCACATGAAGATTCAGCAGAAGCCGCGGAGCATTCAAATAGCAGCACAGAGTCCGACAACCCAGAACATCTCTTGACAGATGAAAATATCCAAAGGGTAGCAGGTGAACTGCTTATAGCAGGACAGAACAAGGTCGTACCAACACAAGGGAAAGGAAAAAGAAAAGTAAATTTTCAAGAGACTATGGAAGAAGATGAAATCAAGTTGTATGATAGTGCCACTCAAATTCTAGAAGACGCATCTAAGAATAAGTTTCCAGTAGAGGAGCAGTTCAAGAAATTTGTAAAGACAGATAAGCGCAAGACACCCATAATTCATGTCAAGAAACCAAATATTTTGGTCGAACCTCATGTCGACCTGACCATTACTACTCCCCCTTCTTCCCCAACCTTAGTAGAAGAAGAAAATACCCCTTCAGCATTACTTGCCTTTGTTAACCCAGCATATACTATTCTAAGTCAATTCATCGCCAACCTTCCAGCGCTATGTCCCAACTGGCGTGAAATGGTCACTCAGCAACCAGTCTTTGCAACCATACAAACCATTCCACATAACTTGGCTCCCCTCAACACTATTGGAACCAATGTTGTATCTTTACCATCTACAGTAGCATAAGTTGTCGGTCACAAAAAGACCCATTGTATCAGGAATCCCGACCCATTAGGTCTAATCTATTCACAAGAAACATCTATTTATACCCCTCTTCCAGTTACACCATTACAACAACAATTGAGTCCACCTCAACCTGCAGTCGACCATAGTGAAAATTCCCCACAAGTTGTTACTTCCCAAGTCAAGTCTAAAGTTCAGGAAACTGAGTCAAGTCCAGTCATTCCGGGTCCATCTGGAAGTACCATCCCATCAAGTCTAATTACAACAGAAGTTGACCCTCCATCTATCCCGTCAAGTTAGTCGACTCTCCCTGCCAACGGATGCAAGTCCAGTATGGTAATACAACAGCAAAACAAAGAAGCGATAGCGACGGAAGCAATTGAAGCCACTACAGTTCAAGCCAATGAAACAACCGCAATTCAAGACATTGAAGCTGACATGACATAAGCACTTGAACAAACCAACATACAAGACACTTGTAGAATCAATATCGACACATCCAACATACCAGCAGATATTCCAGTAAGTGCCGAAACTATTGAGCATGAAGTTCCAGTTACTTTAGAAGCAAAGCAGAGCATACAGGTCTAGACAGAACAAGTTGTTGCTAGCACACAAGCAGCTGTAGAAATTCATCCAGCAACAACCGATAAAGAAAATGGGCCAAAGCAGAAAATCATGCATAAAGAAAAGGAAAAAGAGAAAAGCAGTCGGAAGAAACATAAAGATAAGAAGCACAAAGAAAGAGAACTTCAACAACAAAAGCAAAAGTAGCAAGTGCAACAACTCCAACCAGAAAACACCCTCTTAGTTTACTTGGATCAGTTTGGAGTTACTGCTAGTTATCAGCCATAGTTGGCATCTCAAGAAGAGATTGATTTAATTGAAGATGCAGTCTTCAGAGAACAGAGACACCGCTGACAAGCGACAAAAGACCAGTTACACCAGCTACAGGAAGAAAGGAATGTGTTTCTTGCTAAGTGTGAAGACTTAGCTCAGCAAGTCATTCCACTTCCCTCAAGTCCCGACACGACATCACCTCTCGACAGAGCATATCAGTTATTCGAGTCTGTCGTGTTGACTCTACAATCTGAGATTTTAAAGAAACAATAGGACTAGGCTGTCGAAGTATCCTCCTTAATGGCAAATCAGTATACAGCTTTCACAGAAGCTCTCAATTTGCTCAAGCAATACGATACTTGAGCAGTCCAACTTGCTGAAGTTTTGAATAATTGGTATGTACATTATAGCGAAGTGTACAAGGAGCTTCAAAAGACACGCACACTTCATCATCAATGTCTGACCGCAGAAGAAGCACTTATTGAAAGCCTCGACAATCAAATCATCATGGAAAATAGGAATCTAGACAAATTAGAAAAACAGGAAGTATAGTGGATCTCACAAGCACGCCCTAGCCTCTCCAAACTTGAAGAAATCCAATCCCGGCTCCAACACTTACTTGCCGCTGCCAAAGAAACAGTCACAGTCCTTGGCCCCGACATGATCAATTTACAAAGTACTTCCACTCACGACAAGATGCAACAGTTGTCGAAGCTCACGACCTTGACTGTGGATATTCAAGCCTTGCTACATACATGGGAAGACTTCCAACACCATCTCTCTGTCTCTGCCAAAGCTATTGTCGAGGTCTGCTTACAACTACCTGATGCTACTAGCTCCAGCCTACCATTGTCTTAACCATCTCAATGATTCTTTTTTTTTGTTACACAGTCCAATTTTGATCTCTCCATTTCTTCGGGATGAAGAAAGGTTTTGTGGTGGGGGAGATGTTGGCGGGGCCTAGGTCAGCTGGTCGACTAGGCCCTCCACCCGACCATTGGAAGTATGTGTCAACAAGTCGCGTCGACTAGCATAGGTTGGGTCGGTCGGTTAGACCGACAGACGGTTATGTAACTATATTGAAAGATATATATATAAGCTATTGAGCCGATGTACTAGTTAGATTGGTTCTATGTTGTATTCTACTCTTGCTAGTTAATACAAAGGCTTGTGCTTCTCTCTACTTGTCTTGTCTCTTATATCTGTATCATTGTGCATGCTTGCTTATAGTATATAATGTATCTCTAATAACCACGTGACCCTTAGAACTACAACACACATCAATAATTTTGATATAGATTCACATTTAATATAAATTTTTATTAACTTTAATTTTTAATTTTTATATTTTTAAGTAAAATTTAAAATTGAATCTACAAATATTTTATAATATTTTTGTTATTGTTAAATTTAAAAATATTTTAATATTTAAATGATGAACCCTATTTTATAAAAGTAATGTCTTAATAAACAAGTTTATATAAAAGTAATGGAATAATCAAAAGGTAAAAGTTATGAAATTGTCATTTTATTTTATAAAAGCAATAGAGCAATGTACCAATTATTGTAACCAATCGTCAAAACTTGAATCTAAAACTTCTAATTTATAAATTATAAAATTTAATTATTCAAATAATTTAATTAAATATTTTCAAAATTACGAGTCACAACAAAGGGGAAGATGCTAATCATAATGGTGATCCGGTTGAGCAGGTCACTGGAAGTAACGCAGCAACGACCGCTAGATTAGAGTTGGCGTCGTGGAAAGAGAGCCAAAACGTTGTTCTGCTATTTTATGGTTGTGACACTTTCTCAAACAATAATAGTGTTAAAGCATGAATGTTTTCACCGTGTTAAATTATTGTGTTAAGATTTTTAGAATTTTATTGTGTAGATGTTTAGAAGGATTTATTAATTGTAGGTGGACATGTCACTCATCTTCAAGAAGATATATAGAGTATTTATTTGAAAAATATATATTTTTTTAAATTTATACAATAACCGTGTTTCTATTATTATTATTATCTATTCTACTTTTAAATTTTATGGTGGGTTTTTGTTGAAATCAGGTAAAAAAAAATTGGTAAAATTCAAATTTGG
This sequence comes from Larix kaempferi, assembly GCA_027924585.1. Taxonomy (NCBI): domain Eukaryota; kingdom Viridiplantae; phylum Streptophyta; class Pinopsida; order Pinales; family Pinaceae; genus Larix; species Larix kaempferi. Next base: position 3,803,069 of record BSBM01000426.1, on the reverse strand, counting down.
GAGTGTTTAAATTGTGTTTTTTAATTTATAAATAGATTCAACACCCTCGAATACTTCATGGCATCCAAATTATACAATTTCAATAGTTAATACATGTGATTCTAAGATTTTTTAAAAATTTCCAACAAGACTTCCAACAAAATAAGACAAAAAACATAATCAGAAAAAATTGAAAACTTAGAATATTTAGACTACACCTTAACTTATGGTTAATTTTGCAAGTGGTTAACCGAATGATGGAGTAAGATTTAGAATCAACCCTGATATCTTAATAAGAGAATGTGAACGCCCTCCCGTATCTAACTTATCCGTCGATCTGTTCGCTTGGCCATGTAGATTTGATATCTAATCTCCGGACAGACATGTTTCCAATAAGGTACACGCTTCCACTTTTAAACGCATGACCCTCTAATTCTAGCGGTTTCACAGCACTTCGATTTCGATGGACGGCGCCAGTGGTATTTGGCCGCCTGTTATTTGTATCCTTTTCTGCACGTCTTTTTAAATGTAAACTCAAACGGTCAAACTTTCAAATCAGTTCATTGAATTTAATGGACTATTTTGATTTTGTGAAGATATGTTATTTTTGATGATTTCCCAGTGTCCACATTGAGCGGGAAGACCAGTAGTTGAAATAGGGTGATCAGTAGTGGACATAGTAATGGTGTTGGTTGACCTCAGTTTTGAAAAAACTATTTACTATAAGTTTTAAAATGATTTATAAAAAAAAATTGAACTACATTTTGTAATAAAATGAATATTTGAAATTGGAAAATCATTTCAAGTCACATCTACTTTAAGTCACATCAATGTTCAAGCATTGGTCCCAATCAAAAATACGCTAAGGCACACTAAGACTAGACAACTTGGAACTTTGTGGCTAACATGGCATCATTTTGGATTCGTCACACCTCAAGACCAATATGGTTAGATAGAGAACACGACAAAGTATATGTCATAAAAATTTGGAGGAAAAACAAGCTCGGAAACATGGAGAATTAAGTTGTACCACTACCGGTAAAAAAAACGCTCACTTACTGGCATCCCTCCCCTATGTTATTTTTGGTGACTGATGAAAATTTGTTAGTGAAAAAAAGACTAATTTGGTTGAATGTGGCTTTCCTTATCAGAAAATAGGGACAAATCTTATTTTCCCTTTTTTATAAAATGTATTTTTTAATCTTTATCCAACCTATCTTTTTATCTTTTTATGATATAAAATTAAAATTTACACTTCATTTACTAAATTCACAACTCATCTATAATAATTTATCTATAATATAAAATTAAAATTTACACCTCATTTACTCAATTCACAACTGATCTATGATAACTTAGATGACCATGAATCCATAGTAGGAAATCAATATCTACTACTCATTGACTCAATCCACAGCCCATCTATAATAAGAAACTAAAATCCACAACTAATCCAGGATAAGAATCCAATCGGAATTGTAATCTATCTCTTTAAACAACCTTGACCACTACACGAAATATTTATTGAGGTACCCGCTGTATTAGACACAAATGGTGAAAACCAGGTGTTGGCCAGACCCCGTTTAAGAAATCATTCCAAATTTATTTTAACAATTCCTATTGTAAGTAGTAACAGTTACAGTGAAAACCAGGTGTTATTTTAACAATTCCTATTGTAAGTAGTAACAGTTACTGTGAAAACCAGGTGTAGGCCTAGTCTTCTGGTCTTTGTTTAGATGAGTGAATGATTTGTCCAATAGAAATTAAAAACTCTAATTTAAAAAAACATTCCAAATTTATTCTAAAAACTTCTGTAAGTAATAACAATACAACTTCTGTAAGTAATAACAATACTCTCACAACATAAAAAAGAACCAACAACTTCTTTAAGTAATAACAATACTCTCACAACATAAAAAAGAACCAACAGGGAAAGAAACGACATGAGAGCATAAAAGGATAAACAAGTTTGAACCAACGAGAAATCTTGTTCCCTCAAGGTCAAGGTCATTACAATAAACGAGATTTATTCGCCACTGTGACATAGGTTTACCAAATATTTTAACGAGTAACATATATATTTATATTTTAGAATTTGGGGGTGGACTAGTATTTATGTTTTTCTTAGATTGCATAAGGATGAGACAAGTTTACTGTCCAGATTGATTTTATGCCAATTGTTTCAAATTACAAATAAACAATTATTAAATAAAAAGAATATAAAAAATAATTGGTAGCTATGCATGGATAACTGGTAGCTATACATAAATAACCCATATTACAAAGGGAAAACAAGAAACTATTTGTGATACTTAACTTGTAACCTATCCATATTAAGTAGTTATGCTAATCATATTTAAGAAAAAAAAATTACATAACATCAAATTCCAAAATTAAATACTATTTATATTACAGTTTTATATAAAAGGTGGCGTCATATCTTAGAAGACTCCTAACCATACAGTGAAATTGAGAGAATGCAAGTTACATATATTAAATAATCCATATTAAGCCACATAAACTGTTTATTGGATTGAACTTATAAATATATTATTGTGAAAACATAATTACGTTCACTCCGCGTAATCTAGGTTTTTATTTGAGTGGGGTTGCTTTCTATTTAACGGCTGTTGATGGATAAATTAAGTAGTTTTGTTAGTATTATAGTCTTATTGAATTTCATGAAAAAATTTGGACAAATTTATGGAAATTTTTTGACAAATAAATAAAATAATAAGTTATTAGTAAATTTTACCCTCTTTTATGTTACTTTGTTACTTTAATGTCATGGATATATTTTGATTTTCATTGTTAATACATGGTGAAGAAATTTGTTGAAATGAAATTGCATTTGGGAAAACTGCTTCTACTAAATAAAAACCTGTAAGATGAGGTCAGCATGCCAAGATTGGAGACTTCTGCCTACATATTCAAGCATGATTTCTAATGAATTACTCTTATTTAATACTATCTCAACTCTGTAGAGGAAAATATAAGCTTTGCTTAAATTTATGGAAATGATAGAATCATTGGCATTAGCCATTTGAAAACTCCAATAGAGCTCAACCTAAAGCAGATGACTGTTGTCGAAATGCTATTGCAAATTATGCAATGACTAATATCAACCATGTGAAAATTGCAATATTGTGGACCGAAAATCTAAAGTCAGACTAGTAATATCACATTAATTATTAGGAAATAGCTGTATACTAGTATAGCCACTTAATTTGTGGCTGGTGAATACTGATAGGTCACAAGTTAAGTGTTATAAGTTAATGCCATAAATCAGTTATGTGTTACTTGTTCTTCATGCTTAGTTGTAATCACCAATTATCTATGCCTCAACTACATGTTACTTTCTTTAGTTAAATGAATTGTCTATCACTACTTATTATCCATACATTAGTTACTAGTTATCTTTGCATCAATTACCATTTATTTTTTTATATATTTCTTTATAATTGTTTATTTTGAATTTTAAATAAGCTCATAAAAATAAAAAAATCAATCAATACAGTAGACTTGTCTCATACCAAGGAAAATCATAGATCATAATCCACCCCAAATTCTAAGATATAAACATCTATAAATGTAAAAATAGGCAAATTTTCTTCACAATCTTTTACTACAATCTTTTTAGTACTGGCTCAGACGATCGTTCCAAACGTTATGAAGCTCGGCTCCACTAAATCCATGCTATGGCGATGCAAAGTCATTTTGACTGGCTGGATGTTCATTCCAGTGCCAAATATCATCCTCCCACAGAGACTCGCCGTAGACAGTCTCAGTATAACCATACAGGGCATCCGTATATCTAAGATTGGCCATTGAATTTCCATCGAAAAGGTTCATGATCATTCCAAGTTCGACAGCATTATTGTCCACGAAGAAACCGAGCTCTCCATCAAGATCGTCGTAATACGCCGAACACCCTTCGAAATGCATGTCTGCTGTGTCAGAAGCCGAACTCGCTTCAGAATTCCCGTCTGTTATTTCGCCTTGTGTAATTGAACACATCTCACTACTGCCCTTCTCATCGACATCATCTGGTTGCCCGTTCAATCCGACTTTATCTTCCAGGGATTCCATTACCCCGTTAACTAGCCTCTGGTCTTGGAGCTGAGTCACATAACTATGAGTTTCTTCTGGATTACTGCCAATTATATCATCCATATTATCGATCTTCTCAAGTAAAGCCATGATATCACTGTCATGCACTAACCCTCCGCTATTGGTCCTCTTTGCATTGGGCAAAGCCAATGCGGCATTCCAATGCTCATCTCTCCCTCGCTTATTCTGAAAAACTTGTCAGGAAGCGGCCATCTCTGCAAAGAAATGCTGTGATTACAAGTTAAATCACAACAATACATACAACAACAGAGAGCCTTGCTTATATGAGCTATCCTTCTTCCTTGGAGGTTTTATAGATGCAAAACGTTGGAAGATTGAATTTTAGACTACACACCACTTGGTAAGTCCTAAACCTGTTTTGAAGACGATAAATAGAGGCAGCTGAACTTTGAAGTTGATGGGTAAGAAGAGATTAAAGATTTTGACTGAATTCTCGCATGAGGTGAAAGCTTCCCAACAAACACGATGTACTTCTGTGGCTTTTCCTTTGCTTCCTTCAAACTTCAAAGGGTATTCGTAGGACCTACGTAAAGCCATCTCTCGCAGTCGAAATCAGCTTGCCCAGTTACACACGCAAGCTCATTAAAAAATCACCAGATTCAAACTTTAAACTGACCATAATCGTGATTCAAATCTCGACACGTTGGACACTTTGACATGGTGTCAGTCGTGCCTTTCCCCGAGAAGTCCAGATTCAACATCTTCTAACTTGTATTTGGGAGTGGGATAAATTGTCCGTGGAAAATTGGAAATACATTGAACAGTAAATTGCGACTTCAGCGATTTGAGATTGCAATCCAAGACTCTAATGTATGTTATGAATTCACCCAGTTAGACGGAATTGCACTTCCTGTAACATAAATAGACAATTCAACAACTTTACACTTGTCAAATTCCGGGAAAGGTCGCCGAATATTAAGTCATATAAATACCCCATCTCACACGCCAGGTTTCGTTTCGCGTTTTATCGTTAACATTTAAGAGTGGAGTCTTCGTGATGAGTGAAGCCTTGTGATTCTCTTGACTTGACTTCAAGATTGGTATAAACGTAAATCAATTTTTGTTCAATCGGTGGAAGAGTGGATACTGGATATTGATTACCCAACACCATTTAATAACATTTAAGTTTTATTTTAAAAAATGATTACTTACCATACTGGGAATCACAACAACAGGCTAAGAATCCCACCCGTGACCCAACTGTTCAAGAGATCTCAAATCTTTCAGTATTGCTCAATCAGAACACAATTTCTAAAAATACTAACTATACTGTCCCTTAGCGTGCTTCTTGGAAATTCATATTAATGGATTCGGCAATCGACTCTTGAGCCTTTACTGAAATTGATAGTAATGGATTCATTTTATTGGGCAATTGACTCCCGCTTGAAACTGATATTAATGTTCGTGTTCGTTAATAGGAACGAATTGACATTAATGCCCTCCTAGCTTGTAACTTCAAAGAAAATAACGAAGACAAACAGATGCAACCAAGTAGTCATTTATCTCAAGATTACTTTGATTTAACCTCGTTTAGCTATGGATTTTTTTATCTGGTAAAATCCATTTAATGTGTTATTAGTCCGTGCCAAGCAGCAAGGGCTTTATAAATAGATCTGGGCAGCTTCTATTAATTCTGCATGTTTTATTATGCATTATATCCTACGTTTTTTTGCTTTGGATCAATCAATTCCTTGGAGACCTTGTTTGGCCTCATAACGAGGCACGCAAGCAATTTAGCTTTAAGTTGTGAAGGTAGGTCCCATGAAAAGGGTCATATGTAAATACAATGAAATTGTATAAGAAAGAGAGCACCCTTTGAGTGGATTGAAAAAAGGATATGTCGATTCAATGGTGTGCTCTAAGTGCTTTGCATACCAATCCCAAGATTCTCCATAAAAGGAGTAATTTGGTGCTAATAGTAGTGAACCTTAGTGAACCTTAGTTGTTCCTTAAGGGGTAAATTAACAAGAGGACCATCATTTACATAGTAAAGGTTAGGCTTCTTGTTACATACTGTACCGACCTGTTGCGACCTCCTTCACAAACTTCTGTGTAGCTCTCTGTGGTAAAGCTACCTAGGAGGGGTTTCCTTGAGATACTTTACTAGTCACTCCTAACCTAATCTTCGCTCCTGAGCATTAAGCCTTTTGGGTTCCTCCAACACAAGCCTCCTTGGATCAAACAATATGTCTATGCCTTTAGTCTTAGCCTGGTATTGATCTTCCCGATCAATCATCTTCTAAAGAGAGACAAGTATTTGGAAAGGTCCCTCCTAATCAATCGATTGTCATGTTGAATTTGATGAGCTTCCTCAGAGGCATAAACTTGATTCAACTCAACCATTGGAAGGCAAAAAATGTGAAACCAAGAAAGCACTATGTAGAAAACTTAAGAAATCTAAGGAAAAGGTTGAAAATGTAGAGCAGGTGAACATGCCATTGTTAAGAGAGAATGCTAAGATCACTAGGAGGTTGAATAGGTTGGTTTCCAAACATAATGCATTATGTGACCTTGCCCAGAAAATAACAAGAAGCTACAGAGATAGAGAAAGTGCTGGAAAACAAACTGGTTTCAAGAAAAACATAAAAATCAAGCAAGTAGCAACAGATTACATATTCTAGTGGAATTGAGGTGTCAAGCTCTACAGGATACTCTTCAAACTCCAATGACTAAGATATAAGAAAATATCTTTCTTTGTATTGCCAGTTTTGGAATTTGGGTTTTCCTTTGCAGTAATTGTACAATGTTCTGAAGTTTGAAGCACTATCAAAGTTGTAGTTTACATTATTGTGAAAGTTGTGAAGACACTACAAAGTTTTGAGAAATCTGAAGCACTTATTTTGTTGGAGTTATATTATATGCTACATAATTTACTACAACTCTAATTTTTTTTAATTTTGAGTTTTGTACTAGTTCAGTCAAAATGTTTAACTTTAGTAACTCTTTCCTATGAATTTTATAATGTTATATTTCAAATGGGTACAGGGGGTCGAAGATAAAGTTGGTCAACTCTTTCCTATGGTTTCAGATATGAGTTTAGAATAGATTTGATTGTTGAATTTGGGCTTATCCATGTAATTTGATCTTAGGTCAAATATGGGAATCAATCCTCACTTCATGGGTCTGAGATCTAAATTTTGTGGTTCTTTAGATATTTAAAATAGAATATGTAAATGTAAGCGGGGGGTTGGTGAGAATAGTGAGTTCTAGTTGAGTCGAGCTTACGACTATCTTATGAGGACAAACTATTTTATAACCCCGCCCAACTCTCTCTCTCAACCCCCCATCTATCCCCTTACCATAAAGCATAAGCCCTCGATTGAAAACATATACCATAAATCACAAGCCCCCAATCTCTCTCTTACCCTACACCCTAGTCCCCTCCTTTCTATATTTCTCTAACCCTCCCTCTCTCCTCTTCCCCTTGCCTATCTCTAAACCCCCCCTCTTTATCCTAATCCCCCTTCCCCCTACCACTAACCTTACCCTCTCTCTCTCTCTTTCTCTCTCTCTCTCCCTAACCCCCCATTCATCACCATCCTACCCCTACCTCCCACTGTATCTCTCTCTCACCCACACCACTAACCACCTCTCTCTCTCTCTCTCTCTCTCTCTCTTTCGATCTCTCACTTAGTCCTACCACTAACCATCACCCCTCGATCTCTCTCTCTCTCTCTCTCTAAATCCCTAACACCCGATCTATCTCTCTCTCTATCACTCTCTCCTTCAATACTTCACACTCTTTCACATCCGATACTCTCTCTCTCACACTCTAAACCCATAAAACCCAATATCAATATCTATCAACCCCTAACCCACAATCTCTCTCTCTCTCTCTCTCTCTCTATTCGAGGCATCCAAAACTTCATAGTAAATATTGATAAGCTTCTGCATATTTTCCTTCAATAATTCACACTCTTTCACATCTGATACTCTCTCTCTCACTCTAAACCCGTAAACCCCAATATCACTCTCCCTCAACCCCTAACCCACATTCTCTCTCTCTCTCTCTCTCTCTCTCTCTCTCTCTCTCTCCCCCTCAAAACTCGTAAACCCCAATATTGCTCTCCCTCAACCCCTAACCCACAATCTCTCTCTCTCACTCACTCACTCTTTCACATCTGATACTCTCTCTCTCTCTCTAAAACCCTAACCCCTAATCTCTCTCTCTCTCTCTAAACCCTTAAGCCACAATCTCTCTCTCTCTCTGAACCACTAAACCCCAATCTCTCACTTTATCTCTCTCTCTCTCTCTAAACCCCTTAAAGACTTCACCCGTTTCACATATGATACCCCCAATCTCTCTCCCCCCTAACCCCAAATCTCTCTCTCTCTCTCTCAACCCCTAACCATGTTCTACGTTAGCCTTTGTTGGCTATGAACCTCGTTCTTTAACTTTCTCTATTGACCTAGGTTCTACGCAATTGTGGTCCAACAAAACCCTTCTTCACCGACCCTTTTGGAAACAGTCTGCGAACAGACTAAGGTCTCCCCCGACGCGAAGTTATGGGTGGGTTACAGAAGCAGGTTTCTGTAATCAAGTGATGCGTGGTTATGAGACTGATGAGTTGCGTGAAGTCACACCCACTTCGCGTTTACTTCTTCTGCTACAGCGCACACTGGGACTGCGCACTTCGCAACAGCCACAATACAACAACGCAACTCCAGACTACGCTACCTCTTAACAATCACACACTTTACAGACTTCGCTAACTTATTGTTATTCCTATTACTTATGCATTCAACATATTCCGAAATACTTGTGCATTCAGTGATACATATTCCATACTTCGCATATTATTCTCATCCATCATACACGTAAAAATACATATAAAAGAATGAACATACATAAGCATAAGTATGAATGTAAACATACATATAAGTATACACAATCACACTCCTTCAATCACATAACACACTTAGTTACGTTGTTCACCCCCCGGGTGGGAGCTACGTCCACGAGAACTGTTGTTTATATTAATGGGAAGGGTTCAACAGTTCCAATCCGCGCACTCAGCTGCAGACTCTTCTCTGTACAATAGGTCTCTGCGGAGACAATTGCAGATCCTTTTTCCTCTCTTGGATCAATGTAAGATCTTCTATCTGATCAATAATTCCTTTCAAAGATCAACAAAAACCAACCCTTCCCTTACAAAATTTTCCCTTTTATAGATTGTGCCCAAAGGTCACGTCTTTACAATCATTGTGGGACAAAAACCCATGCCACCCAAAAATCCCCTAAAAATGGTGCGGTTACCCCGCTAACCCTCCCTATCGTAGTCGACAGCTACTTCACTTGCCTTCAACCGCCTTTCTGCGCCGCTTTCTGCACTAACACCTCTTCTGACATCTGCAGTTTTGACTGCACGACTATGACTGCATAATGGCACGTCCCTTTCTGCCACTCCAGTTCTTTTGTCACTGTAAACCAGTCATTCTGCTTCTAACGGTCTTAGTACCCTGTACTAAGGTGACAGGTCGCTTTCATCCAATTCCACGCTGCTCCTTACCCAACTCTAGAGGATCATGGAGTCGCTTACCCAAAATAGGTTGATGTTGGACCTCGCTTTACTTGTACCTGTTACTAAAAATACCTGCTGTGTTAGCGCTACGCATTAGCAAATATGTGCCATGCTTAGACTTCACATTCCCAACTGCGCTTACTTGGACTTCACATCGCCAAAAACGTGCCACTTGGGCCATGCCCAACAAGACCCTAACACTTACTCATGGATCGTCTCTGATCCACTTGGCTTTGGCTCCGCGTCCTCTAGAGCACTCAATTTTCCAGTGAAGTCCTAAAGAGTTGTGCTCAGCTTCGCAACTTCTTCCTTTGTTTTCTGCTCGAATTCCTTAATAGTTTCCACCATCTCCTCTGAGATGTCTTCCTGAGCATACTCCTTTACTTTCTTCTCCCTGGTGCGGAGTTCCTGTAATTTTTCTTCAATTTTTCCAGTGAGGGCGAGCGCCTCTTCCTGCATTGGCTGTAACCTTGCTGCAATATCAGCCTCCTTCTCCCTCAGAACTTGTAGTTCTCGCTTCAAGTCCTTGACTTCTGTGAAATTCTGAATTTTCTCTCTAGGTGTAAAGGTTTTCATAGCTGCTCTCACAGAGTCCATCTCTATCTGCCGTTGATGCAAGTCATCCTCAATTTGTTGTAGGGCCAAATCCTCCTATAGCGTATCCCATACCTTGGTGGCTTCTTCCAGTAAGTCTTGGCATCTTGCTATTTCAATGGAGATACTCTATGTTCAATCCCGTAGTGCGGCAGCTCTTTCTTCTACAATGTTCGACGGGGTACTAGGTGGCTTCTGAGTTGCGAGGCTAGCAACCTCTTCCTTGTGGGTGATCTCCATGTCCGCCATCTCTAATTTAAGATCGTTGAACACCTTGCCAATCTGAACTATTGTATCTTCTAACTCCGGCTGCACTTCCCTTTCTGGTATCTGCACGCATACCGTAGCAATTTTCTCTTCTGGCCTTCTTCGCTTCTCCTGTGCTTTAGCTAGTTCTCTTCTTTTCTGGGCACTTACCTCTGACAAGTCTTTGTAACTCTCCTCAAGATGTAAATTTTGGTTGTAAGAGACTATGTCTCTATCCCTGCTTTCTTCTACAACCCGCAGATGTATATTGTGCAACCCCTCAATAGGTAGCATACCAACATTGATATCCAGGTGCTCTAACTTCTTCGCACCTTCGCCTAGCTCATATCTTGGGAAGATGATACTCAGCGGCTCCATTCGAACCAAGCGAGGTTTCGTTGTCAAGGCCGATGGCCTTCTCTTCTTTTGAATTGATTCAACTAACTTGCCCTCTGAATCAGAATCGCCCACCAAGTCCTTCTGGACTTGTTCTATCCTTGCAACCATGCTCTTGAGCTATGCAAGATTCTTGTTTATCTCCGCCTAAGTCTCTTCGCTTTTTCTATATTTTAGTGCGAGCACCCCCTCTAATTGCTCGGTGATGCACAATTCACTCTCGGTTGAAACTGATATTAATGTTCGTGTTCGTTAATAGGAACGAATTGACATTAATGCCCTCCTAGCTTGTAACTTCAAAGAAAATAACAAAGACAAACAGATGCAACCACTACAATGATTATCATCAACTTCAGAATTTGCAAAAGCAAAGTATCATGGTAACTTTTCCAATGAAAGCTTTGTAGGACCAAGTAGTCATTTATCTCAAGATTACTTTGATTTAACCTCGTTTAGCTATGGATTTTTTTATCTGGTAAAATCCATTTAATGTGTTATTAGTCCGTGCCAAGCAGCAAGGGCTCTATAAATAGATTTGGGCAGCTTCTATTAATTCTGCATGTTTTATTATGCATTATATCCTAAGTTTTTGGCTTTGGACCAATCAATTCCTTGGAGACCTTGTTTTTCCTCATAATGAGGCACGCCAACAATTTAGCTTTAAGTTGTAAAGGTAGGTCCCATGAAAAGGGTCATATGTAAATACAATGAAATTGTATAAGAAAGAGAGCACCCTTTGAGTGGATTGAAAAAAGGATATGTCGATTCAATGTTGTGCTCTAAGTGCTTTGCATACCAATCCCAAGATTCTCCATAAAAGGAGTAATTTGGTGCTAATAGTAGTGAACCTTAGTTGTTACTTAAGGGGTAAATAAACAAGAGGACCATCATTTACATAGTAAAGGTTAGGCTTCTTGTTACATACTATGCCGACTTGTTGTGACCTCCTTCACAAACTTCTGTGTAGCTCTCTGTGGTGAAGCTACCTAGGAGGGGCTTCCTTGAGATACTTTACTAGTCACTCCTAACCTAATCTTCACTCTTGAGCATTAAGCCTTTTGGGTTCCTCCAGCACAAGCCTCCTTGGATCAAACAATATGTCTATGCCTTTAGTCTTAGCATAGTATTGTTCTTCCCAATCAATCATCTTCTAAAGAGAGACAAGTATTTGGAAACTCCCCTCCTAATCAATAGATTGTCATGTTGAATTTGATGAGCTTCCTCATAGGTATAAAATTGATTCAACTCAACCATTGGAAGGCAAAAAATGTGAAACCAAGAAAGAACTATGTAGAAACTTTAAGAAATCTAAGGGAAAGGTTGAAAATGTAGAGTAGGTGAACATGCCATTGTTAAGAGAGAATGCTAAGATCACTAGGAGGCTGAATAGGTTGGTTTCCAAACATATTACATTATGTGACCTTGCCCAAAAAATAACAAGAAGCTACAGAGATAGAGGAAGTGCCGGAAAACAAAATGGTTTCAAGAAAAACATAAGAATCAAGCAAGTAGCAACATATTACATATTCTAGTGGAATTGAGGTGTCAAGTTCGACAGGATACTCTTCAAACTCTAATGACTAAGATATAATAAAATATCTTTCTTTGTATTGCCAGTTTTGGAATTTGGGTTTTCCTTTGCAGTAATTGTACAATGTTCTGAAGTTTGAAGCACTATCAAAGTTGTAGTTTAGATTATTGCTAAAGTTGTGAAGACACTACAAAGTTTCGAGAAATCTGAAGCACTTATTTTGCTGGAGTTATATTATATGCTACATAATTTACTACAACTCTAATTTTTTTTAATTTTGAATTTTGTACTAGTTCAGTCAAAATGTTTAACTTTAGTAACTCTTTCCTATGAATTTTATAATGTTATATTTCAATGTAATATTTCAAATGGGTACAGGGGGTCGATGATAAAGTTGGTCAACTCTTTCCTATGGTTTTATATATGAGTTTAGATTAGATTTGCTTGTTGAATTTGGGCTTATCCATGTAATCTGATCTTAGGTCAAATATGGGAATCAATCCTCACTTCATGGATCTGAGATCTAAATTTTGTGGTTCTTTAGATATTTAAAATAGAATATGTAAGTGTAAGTGCGGGGTTGGTGAGAATAGTGAGTTCTGGTTGAGTCGAGCTTATGACTATCTTATGAGGACAAAATATTTTATAACTCCACCCCCCTCTCTCTCTCAACCCCCCATCTATCCCCTTACCATAAAGCATAATCCCTCGATTGAAAACATATACCATAAATCCCAAGTCCCCAATCTCTCTATTACCCTAAACCCTAGCCCCCTCCTTTCTATATTTCTCTAACCCTCCCTCTCTCCTCTTCCCCTTTCCTATCTCTTTCTTTGTCCCCTTGACCCATCACCCTATATGCCCTATATCTCTAAACACCCCCCTCTTTTTCCTAATCCCCCTCCCCCTACCACTAACCTTACCCTCTCCCTCTCTCTTTCTCTCTCTCTCCCCAACCCCCCATTCATCACCCTCCTACCCCTACCCCCCACTGTATCTCTCTATCACCCACATCAGTAACCACCTCTCTCTCTCTCTCTCTTTGGATCTTTCACTTAGTCCTACCACTAACCATCACCCCTCGATCTCTCTCTCTCTCTCTCTAAATCCCTAACACCTGATCTATCTCTCTCTCTCTATCACTCTCTCCTTCAATACTTCACACTCTTTCACATCCGATACTCTCTGTCTCTGTCACTCTAAACCCATGAAACCCAATATCAATCTCTATCAACCCCTAACCCACAATCTCTCTCTCTCTCTCTCTCTCTCTCTCTGGCTCTCTCTCTCTCTCTCTCTCTCTCTCTCTCTCTCTCTGGCTCTCTCTCTCTCTCTCTCTCTCTCTCTCTCTCGCTCGCTCTCTATCCAAGGCATCCAAAACTTCATAGTAGATATTGATAAGCTTCTGCATATTTTCCTTCAAAAATTCACACTCTTTCACATCCGATACTTTCTCTCTCACTCTAAACTTGTAAACCCCAATATCACTCTCCCTCAATCCCTAACCCACATTCTCTCTCTCTCTCTCTCTGTCTCTCTCTCTCCCCCTCAAAACTCATAAACCCCAATATCGCTCTCCCTCAACCCCTAACCCACAATCTCTCTCTCTCTCTCACTCACTCTTTCACATCTGATACTCTCTCTCTCATTCAACCACTATCCCCCAATCTCTCTCTCTCTCTCTATATATATATAACCCTAACCCCTAATCTCTCTCTCTCTAAACCCCTAACCCACAATCTCTCTCTCTCTCTCTGAACCACTAAACCCCAATCTCTTGATTTATCTCTCTCTCTCTCTCTCTAAACCCCTTAAAGACTTCACACCCTTTCACATATGATACCCCCAATCTCTCTCTCTCCCCCCCTAACCCCCAATCTCTCTCTCTCCCCCCTAACCCCCAATCTCTCTCTCTCAACTCCTAACCCCCAATCTCTCTCTCTCTCTCTCTCAACCCCTAACCATGTTCTACGCTAGCCTTTGTTGGCTATGAACCTCGTTCTTTAACTTTCTGTACTGACCTAGGTTCTACGCAGTTCTGGTCTAACAAAACCCTTCTTCACCGACCCTTTCAGAAACAGTCTGCGAACAGACTAAGGTCTCACCCGATGCGAAGATATGGGTGGATTACAGAAGCAGGTTCCTGTAATCAGGTGATGCACGGTTATGAGACTGATGAGTTGCTCGAAGTCACACCCACTTCACGTTTACTTCTTCTGCTATAGCGCACACTGGGACTGCGCACTTTGCAACGGCCACAATACAACAACGCAAATCCAGACTACGCTACCTCTTAACAATCACACACTTTACAGACTTCGCTAACTTATTGTTATTCCTATTACTTATGCATTCAACATATTCCGAAATACTTGTGCATTCAGTCATACATATTCCATACTTCACATATTATTCTAATCCATCATACACGTGAAAATACATATAAAAGAATGAACATACATAAGCATAAGTATGAATGTAAACATAAGTATAGGTATACACAATCACACTCCTTCAATCACATAACACACTTATTTACGTGGTTCACCCCCAGGGTGGGAGCTACGTCCACGGGAACTGTTGTTTATATTAATTGGAAGGGTTCAACAGTTCCAGTCCGCGCACTCAGCTGTAGACTCTTCTCTGTACAATAGGTCTCTGCGCAGATAGTTGCAGATCCTTTTTCCTCTCTTGGATCATTGTAAGATCTTCTATCAAATCAATAATTCCTCTCAAAGATCAACAAAAACCAACCCTTCCCTTACAAAATTTCCCCTTTTATAGATCGTGCCCGAAGGTCACGTCTTTACAATGATTGTGGGCCAAAAACCCATGCCACCCAAAAATCCCCCAAAATGGTGCGGTTACCCCGCTAACCCTCTCTATCGTAGTCGACAACTGCTTCACTTGCCTTTAGCCGCCTTTTTGCACCGCTTCTTGCACTAACACCTATTCTGACAGCTGCAATTCTGACTGCACGACTATGACTGCATAATGGCACGTCCCTTTTTGCCACTCCAATTCTTCTGTCTCTGTCAACCAGTCGTTCTGCTTCTAACTCTCTTAGTACCCTGTACTAAGGTGATAGGTCGCTTTCATCCAATTCCACGCTGCTCCTTACCCAACTCTCAAGGATCATGGAGTCGCTTACCCAAAATAGGTCGATGTTGGACCTCGCTTTACTTGTACCTGTTACTAAAAATACCTGCTATGTTAGCACTATGCATTAGCAAATTTGTGCCATGCTTAGACTTCGCATTCCCAACTGCACTTACTTGGACTTCACATCGCCAAAACTGTGCCACTCGGGCCATGCCCAACAGGACCCTAACACTTACTCATGGATTGTCTCTGATCACTTTGGCTCTGGCTCCGTGTCCTCTAGAGCACTCAATTTTCCAGTGAAGTCCTGAAGAGTTGTGCTCATCTTCGCAATTGCTTACTTTGTTTCCTGCTCGAATCCTTAATAGTTTCCACCATCTCCTCTGAGATGTCTTCCTGAGCATACTCCTTTACTGTCTTCTCCGTGGTGCGGAGTTCCTGTAATTTTTCTTCAATTTTTCCAGTGAGGGTGAGTGCCTCTTCCTGCATTGGTTGTAACCTTGCTGCAGTATCAGCCTCCTTCTCCCTCAGAACTTGCAGTTCTCGCTTCAAGTCCTTGACTTCTGTGAACTTCTGAATTTTCGCTCTAGGTGTATAGGTTTTCATAGTTGCACTCACAGAGTCCATCTCTGTCTTCCGCTGATGCAAGTCATCTTGAATTTGTTGTAGGGCCGGATTCTCCTGTAGCGTATCCCATACCTTGGAGGCTTCTTCCAGTAAGTCTTGGCATCTTGCTATTTCGATGGAGATACTCTCTGTTGAATCCCGTAGTGCGGCAACTCTTTCTTCTACAATGTTCGACGGGGTACCGGGTGGCTTTTGAGTTAAGAGGCTAGCAACCTCTTCCTTATGGGTGATCTCCATGTTCGCCATGTCTAATTTAAGATCGTTGAACATCTTGCCAATCTGAACTATTGTATCTTCTAACTCCGACTGCACTTCGCTTTCTGGTATCTGCGCGCATACCGTAGCAATTTCCTCTTCTTGCCTTCTTCGCTTCTCCTGCGCTTTAGCTAGTTCTCTTCTTTTTTGGGAACTTACCTCTGACAAGTCTTTGTAACTCTCCTCAAGATGTAAATTTTGGTTGTAAGAGACTATGTCTCTATCCCTGCTTTATTCTATAACCCACAGATGCAGATTGTGCAACCCCTCAATAGGTAGCATACCAACATTGATATCCAGGTGCTCTAACTTATTCACACCTTCGGCTAGCTCATCTCTTGGGAAGATGATACTTAGCGGCTCCATTTGGACCAAGCGAGGTTTCGTTGTCAAGGCCGGTGGCCTTCTATTCTTTTTAATTGATTCAACTAACTTGCCCTGTGAATCATAATCGCGCACCAAGTCCTTCTGGACTTGTTCTATCCTTGCAACCATGCTCTTGAGCTATGCAATATTCTTGTTTATCTGTGCCTGAGTCTCTTTGATTTTTCTATATTTTAGCGCGAGCACCCCCTCTAATGGCTCGGTGATGCGCAATGCAATGCAGTCATAGTCATCATCGTGTAACTTCGCCTCTGGCAGAATCTTGCTTGCTTTGTGTTTCTTCCTCGGACCTTTCTCTTTTGCTGACCCTCTAGGATCCTTTCTCTTTTCCCATGCTTGTGTCACTTCTTTGGTTGTCTCATATTCATCATGTGGATCTTTTTTCTTGCTTTCTTATGATGTGGTATGGATTTCCAGAGGTGCATCAACCTTCCACTATGCTAGCTAGTCTTCTAGGGAGAGCTTGATCCTCTGCGCATCCAACTGGTAATCCATTGGGAACCATTGTGGTTTCTTCTTCTCGGCCCTTGGATGAATGTAGATACCCTTGGATGAATGTAGATAGAGTGCAAGCCAGCCTTAAATAACAAGTTTTGGAGATACATGGTTGTCACGTCCTTTGAGATATGCGGAGTGCACCGTATCACATTGCACAACTAGCCATAGTAAGTGTGCATCTGTTCATTTTTTATGCACTGTCTGTCAGGCTGCGTGTTTGACCACATGTTGGCATACTTTGCCGCTTGGAAATATCCCATTATCATTGGAAGGTTGTTCTGATACAGTGGCTCCTTCCAGCCTATAAAAGAAATCAATAGAAGAAGACAAGTGTAATGAAATGCATTGCCAGTCTCCTGAGTTTCTTGGACATCCTCCAAGAACTTGTTCAGTAGGTAGCTTGCCCAGTTGTATGGTTTTCCATCCTTAGCCTTCGTAGTGAGGAGCACTGCTGCGGCTGGCACCTCTGCCAGTTTACACTTTCTCAAAAAATTTCCTGCTAGCAGTTGAAACATGAACCGCGTAGTTGGGTCTTGGATGCTGTCTATGACAAAACCCCGTCTCCCCTTTACTAATTTATATTCTTCTTTCATTTTCTTGGAGAGCTCTTTATCCTTTGTTTTTCCCACAAAATAAGTTGCGGGATCATCACCTCGCTTGCTGAGATGAGTGATGTTGTAGATTAGGTCAACATTGATATCAATATTCTAGTTGAGCCACAGAAAACCCTGGTGCGTGCACGACAGCAAAGTGCGCACCACCACAGTACACTCGGGACTTCGGTCAAAATGGGGTATACGCAGTAGATTCAGCAATCCAGATGGCACTAATGGGTTGATCCAATCCTGTGAGATGATGATTGGTTTTCCTGATTTCTCATCCTCCCTTGGACACATATACCGGTCAGCTTGGAACTGAGGCTATTTCGGCTCTTTAGGGTCCTTCCCCTTTAAGAGATCATGGTCCGACAACTTGCATCCTGCTATCTTGCCAAGTAAGTTCTCTTAGATATCCACATGGCTGGAAATCAGCGGTAAAAGAATGTCATACTATGCATTTTTGTACAAGGTAACCACTGGCGTGTCAAGCCTTCTTGGTGGAATATACTCATGCGTGACAATTTGGCTTCGGTATTCCTCCTACCTTCGAATTCTCGGGATCCTTAATGGGTTGCTTATCCTTTCGCTACATATTTGTTGTGTGGTGCAGCAAGATTCTTGACCCCGAACCTCTTTCTGGAACAGATCGTTTGTCGGGCGTTCTCATTACCCCTGCAAGCCCGGAGCGTTTAAAATACCTCACAGCCTATTCAACTGATGACTCTTCAGACATTCACTTGGAAATTGGTCTGTATTCTCTTGAGATTTCTCGGCAATCACTGGTAAAATGAAATTGTTCTTGTGGAAAAAATTTCGGTAAAGCCCGCGAGTGTGGGCTTAGCGGTATTTATAGGTGTAGTTAACCTTGAGCCCCCCCCCCCCAATGGCTAGATAGACATTAAATGTTGTGACCATTGGCCAAATCCACCGAGGATCTTATTCCTTTCCTTCATTGAATGCATTAGAAACGGTTAAATTTGCATTAAATGCATAAGCGACCGTTGGCAAAAACACTGTATAATTGCTATTTTTCCGACTGACATTTTAATGGCTAGTTTCTTCGAACTACGCTTATAGCTGAGACAAAATGTTTTTGTGAAGTTCCTTTGTGCATTCATGTTCCTTCATATTTAAATTCGCAGTTGTGCTTCTTCTTTGCACTTCGCATCACAAATTCCAACGTATACTTCGCATCTGTGCTTCCAACGGGCACTTCGCATCTGATATTTCATAGAACTTCACGTTTCGCCAAAATTGCGTGCAGACTCTTTATTCTTCCATTCTTAGTGTCTAGTTTTAACTACACATGACACTTAGAATTTTCTTCGTTGCTGACCAACTAAGGTCTGGAGAAGTAGGACTATCCCTGTAGGGTTTTAGTTTACTTCCATTAATAAGACTTGGTAGGTTTTCTTCGGCTAATCTTGCTAGCTGAACTGCGCCACCATTAGTAACATTCTTGACAACATATGGTCCTAGCCAATGCATCTTAAATTTTCCAGGAAATTTCATGAATTTGCTATCCTAGAGGAGGACAAGATCTCCTACCTGAAAAGATTTGTACTTGATGTGGCAATCATGCCATGCTTTTTCTTTGTCTTTCTGCACTTGTTGGTGAAATCCTGCAATGAAGCAGTCTTCTTCTAAGCCAACCAAGTGTAGCATCATTTCTTCCATTGTCTCATTATCTGCCATGCCTGTGAAAGTTGAAATTCTCAAACTTGGTACTATGTATTCCATTGGCATCACAACTTCCTGTCCATATGTTAACCTGAAAGGTGTATGGCCTGTCAACTTCTTGCAAGTTGTCCTGTATGCCCATAACACAGCTGGTATTCACAGATCCCAATCATCCCTGTTTGTATTACAGGGCCTTAGTCAATGCATTTTCCAATACCTTGTTGAAAGCCTCAACAGTGCCATTAGCTTGCGAATGATATGGTGTGCTCTTCTGATGGTAAATCTGAAATTCTTCGGTCAGGGCTTTAATAGTTCTATTCAAGAAGTGTGTTCCCTGGTCGCTCATAAGGATCTTTGTACATCCAAACCTTGTGATAATGTTTTCAAAAATGAACTACGCGGCAGTAACTGCGCTACAGTCCTTTACTGGTTTTGCTTCTGCCCATCTGGTTAGGTAGTGTGTAGCTGTAATAAATTATCTTGAACCAGTTCGCTTCCCTGGTGGGTTAATAGGTCCCACAAAATAAATAACCCATTTATCAAAGGCTTTCAATGTCAACTGTGGCATCAATGGAATCTCATCTCTACGAGATGTCTTCCCTATTCTCTCGCAAACATCGCAACAACGACAATGTTCCTTTGAATCCTTATGGAGTGTAGGCCACCATAGTCTTGCTCTTAATATTTTCTGTGCAGTATCTCTTCCTGCGTAGTGACCTACCAACACCCTTGAATGTGCTTCATCCAGTATCAATGGTTTCTCATGTTCTAGCACACATTTGCGCAATACTTCATCTGGTCCTAGCTTGTATAATTGTCCTGCAATTATGGTGAACTTAGCTTCTTTTACTACCGCTTGTTTCTTATGCTGCGTAGTAAACTTTGTAGGTGTCAAACCTGTGGTTATAAATTCTATAATTTATTTATAATAGTCATCTGCTATTCGAATATCAAACAACTGCGCATCTGGTAGATTGTCTTCAAGGTTGGTAGGTTCTTCGCCTGACTCAATTCTGGAAAGATGGCCAGGTTCTGAGTTTAGCCTTCCTGTCTTAGCAACAATTTTGAAGTCATACTCCTGAAAGAGTAGTAACCATCTACAAATTCCCCACCCTAACACTAGTTTATTGACCACGTATTTCAATGTTGAATGGTCAGTAAACATACAGAAGTGCACACCTAGAAAACAGTGTCTGAACTTTTGCAGTGCATACACCATGGCTAAACCTTCTCTTTCTGTTGTACTGTAATTCTTCTCTGCTGAGGACAACTTCCTGCTAGAGAATGAAATAGGATGGTCAATGCCTCCTTCACCTGGTTGAGCTAGCACAACACCAAGTGCAATGGATGAAGCATCTACATGTACATGGAAATGTTTGCTCCAATATGGAAAATCTAAGATAGGCGCAGTTACCATCCTTTCTTTAAGTGTGTTGAGTCCTTTCTGGTAGTCCTCAGTCCAAATGAGCTTCGCTTCTTTCTTCAACAATTTTTCCATAGTCACAGTTATCTACGCATATCCTTTAATCAACTTCCTGTAATAGCATGTGTGCCCCAATGTAGTGCGTAATTGTTTTACTGAATTAGGTGCTGACAAGTTCACAATAACTCCAATTTTAGCTGGATCAACCATTATCCCTTGTTTACAAAGAATGTGTCCCAATAGAATTCCATAGGGAACACAGAAGATGCTCTTCTTCAAGTTCAGGGAGATCTGATTTTGTCTACACTTCGCTAACATCAGTCTTAAGCTGCAATAATGGTTCTTTAACATCCCAAATACTGTCCAATCATCAAAATATACTTCTAAGAATTTATGGATAAAATCCTTGAATGCAACAACAACTACTCTTGAAAAAATGGCAGGTGCGTTCTTCAGACCGAAGGGCATTACTATGTACTGAAATGAGCCCCATTCTGTGGAAAAATTGGTCTTGTTCATGTCTGCTGTATCAATTCTGATATGATGATATCCAGAAAATACATTTGTGAAAGAGTACGCTTCATTCCCTCCAACATTGTCTAACACCTCATCTGTGAATGAAGTAGGAAATGGGTCATGCAGTGATTCATCACTTAGCTTTCTTAGATCTACACAGATCCTAATTTCTCCTTTAGTTTTCTTTTCCTGGATAACCATGGGACTTATCCATTCGGACTCTTCTACAAGTTTAATGATTCCTGCGTTGATCATCTTATAAAGCTTTACTTTTACCCTTTCTTTGTATCTTGGATTGAGTCGATAGGGTCTCTGCTTAATGGGCTTCGCATCTAGCTTGAGAGGTATTTTCATAACCCCCAAGTCGCCCAAAATGCCTTTCATTTCAGAAAACTTCGTGGGAAATAAGTCTTCGTATTTGTGGAGTAAATATGCTATCTGCGCAACCGTCTCTTCATCCCAATAATCTCCTGTAGAAGCGAACTTCGGTTCTTTAGTAGTTCCAATGTTCACTTTCTGAGTTTTTACAGGATTACTTAGATCCAGAATTTCCAATGGAGGTCCTTTGACTTCGCGCTTTCCTTCCGACTCAGGTATGTTTACTTTGCACAGGTCATCATCATCACTTTCCTCTTCATCTTCATCTAAAGTGAAGTTATAACATTCTAGGGCATGTTCTAGCTGTTTTTCCCATTCTGGTTGGTGATACATAGGTTCTGGTGTGTCACTGAATACCTTATTTTTGATGATCTATAATGCCTCATTTATACTTGGACATTCATCCTCAAAGATGAAAGTTGCTTGGAATTTCTTAATCACGATAGACCATTTGACCGTTCTCCTACAAAGTTATGTTTCTATGTACGAGTTCTTCGGAATCTGCTCTACTGTGTGTACAAACAGATGAACCCATTATGTCTGCGTTCTATGTGTCCATGCTTTCAGACAATGCTTTATGTGATCTATAGGATCAATTTGTCCATTATATTTCACTTGTAAAAACTCAGTTTCTTCTAGAAATCTAGTCTCCATCATATGCTTACATTCCTCCCATGTGGTCAGATTCTACTTATGCGCAACCCACCATCTGGCAAGTGTAGCATGCAGTGCTGTATCCAATGCTATTATCTTATGTTCATCTGAAACGAATATAAGATATTCTTGAAAAAATGTATGAATATTAGTCAAGCCATCATAATTAGAGATTGGACTTACCTCTGTTCCAATCCAGTGCAGTGATTTCGTGAGCTGCGCGCGTCTTCTTGCAAACACTTCGTGCATTATGCTCTGCCAATTATCTAACCCTATATCTGAGTCGGATATGCAAGAATTGTCACATCACCAACTCAGTGTTCCATAATCAGTTGGGTTGACGTAATATTCCTGATTCACCGTCATCTTGTAGATATGATCCAAATATTGAGCTCTACATTCTTCTCGTATTGGTTCGGTATATCTAAGTCCTTGTGAAGGATCCAAGGGTGAGATGACCCTGATATCTGCTCCTTCAAATATCATCTGCTTCTTTTTCAAGTTGATAATTGCAAGGTTATCCATTTCCCAATCTATCACCAATAGTGTAGGATAGGGTTGGCTATCATCTATGATCTCAGTCACATCGAAATCTGCTGTACTTCGCACTCCATCAATGTCAACAAGGACACTTGATAACCTCCCAAAGGGTAGAACCTTTTGCTGATTGGCTAGCCTCAACTGCATTGGTGACCATGATAACTTCAGATTTCCCATTTGTTCCCATGTCTTCTTTGTCAATACATTTACTTCTGAGCCTAATTCAATGATAATCTCGTCCATTTCAAATTCTCTGATCTATGCATTTAGTCTCATTTCCCTTCCGGTTATTTTATGGTTGTTAATATGATGAACCACCCTATGTTTTTCAGTCACTACATTATGCTTCTCGTAATGAATAGTAGGTTCTATAGTTCTGCTAAGGCATTCTCATGTTTTAACAACTTCATGCAGCTCTGTAACAGCTGTGCAACAGGACTCATCGTGTCTGTCACAATACATGAGTGATGACACAAAGCTGAAATATCCTTTACAGGCGCAGTCACACTTCGCAACTTGATTCGTGGAGTGACAGGTTCTGGCTCTTTGAAGGTTTCTCTTGCTTCCATGAAGAATTCTTTTTCTTTGTTCAACTCAAAAGTAGGTGTTTTTCCATTTTTTTTTCTTATCCAAGTCCCTTGAATAGGATTTTGTTTATCTTGGTGATTCTCAGAGGTCGAAGCTTCCGTTCTTTGATCTGCACCTGTCGTAGCTCCACTTCGCGTCACAGCATGAATGTTGCAATTTGTATTCTGCTTTTCAGCTGCAATCATCTATATGTTCTGATTTTGTGCCTCTGGTATTCTTTCTTGCATTTTTTCTTTTAACACTGGGCATGCCTCAATTACATGGTCAAAATATTTACAGTACTTGCAGGTAGTACAAGAATTCGTACAATCTATGGATAGATGTCCAGGTTGAGCACAGTTATAACATACTATTTGACCTCTTCCTCTTCCTTTGAATCCGTCACGTCCTCTATACGTGCCTTGATCATATTGCGTGGTTTCATTTTTGTTCTGCATTTCCCCTTGAACCTTGTAGACATCGTGTTTTCTTTATATCATGAGTTCATATGCTCTACAATTGGAATCATCATGACCAACTGACTTACAAAATGTGCAATATAGGTTCTTAGGTGTTTGCACATATTTTTGAAGTAAGTAACAATATTTTGGGTGCTGTCCTCTACATCGAAAAATCTCACACCATGGTCCTTGCTGCTTATTCAATGGGATTGGAGCTCCACTAGCGATGTAATATTTAAATACCGGACATTGTTCTTTGGAGTGACATTCTCCCTTACACTTTGTACACCAAACATCTTCTCGGGTTTCTTTTCCTTTCTTCATATCTTGCAGTTGTAATGTCAAATTTGCTAGCTGGGTCTGTATCTAAACCATACTTGCGCTAGTCTCTCCTATATGTGAAGCCTCTAGTTTCATCGCAATCTCTAGGGCCTCTGTCTGCGAAGTAACCCTTTGTTGCATCAATGGTAACCTGATATGTGGCAACAATGCGACTATGAACCATTCCTGGTGCTGTTGTGGTGCTATGTCAAAGATCACTTTATCTAACAATGCTTTGAACTTTTGATCAAATTCCCACACTGACTCACTCGTTTTTTTTTTAATTTCTTTGAGCTCTGTGATACACTGCGATTCTGACTTAGGTTTTTTAAATTCTCTGATGAGTGCAGTTCTAATCTCTGCTAGTGTCCTATTTTTTCCAACAAAGTAATTCATAAACCAAGTAGAAGCTCTGTCCCTAAATGTTGTAACTAGTTGTGCTTGTCTAACAGCATCATCATGTACTTGTTTAACATTCCACACGGCTTCACAAAGAAACCAGTGTTGCTCAGGGTATTCTAGACTCGTTCCTTTGAATATAGGAAGCTTGATGTTGTCCGTCATTCTTATTTTAGGAGGTGTAGTGTTCTGTGATGTGTTAGGTATACTACTACTTGGAACGTTCGGAGTACTTGCTCTTGCGGTGTTACTACTAGTGTTGTTCTGTGGGTTGGTAGTATTTCTGTCATCAACTGGAGGTTTCTGCGGAGTAATAGGCTGATAGGTAGTTACTCTAGGCTCTGCTTCACTATCAGTCTCAACTTGATATGAGTCTCTATTACTTCCTAACTCAGTTTCTCTAGAGGTTTGAGGTTCATGTTCATTAAACCTCTTTTTGGTACTATACTTGTATCTTTTACCACTTCGTAATGTGTAGATGTTTTCCTTAGTATCACTGTCTATGTTACTGAACATTACAGATTCAAATTTCTAGGAATCTTATTTCATTCTTAAGACACCTTTCTCTACTAATATCATTTTAATGTATATACTGATATTGTTCAGGTACTTACCTTTGAATAATTTGAAGAAGTCTACCTCTGCTACGTTGTAAGACTTCAGAGTGTCCACAACAAATTCTGTAATGTAGCCTTCTAGTACACTATCTAGCCAGAAGTATACTGCTCTTGATATTGGGCTATCCACTGCTTTTAGTCTCTGATTCAGTTCTGGAGTCCACACCGTAGGTTCTACACCCTGATAACAATTCTTTCGTTTTGCTAGTCTTGATAGCCACTCATATAGATCGTTGTTGAAGAATGAAAAGAAAATTTGTAATATCAGAATATAGGTATCTCTGCAGCCATTCTATGTTAGAGAAACGCGGATGCTTTTTATCTTTCCTTGCAAACTCCTTTTCTGTATTATCCACCCAGTTCTATATTTATGTTCTCTCGGGATTCCAATATTCGGATCACATCACCAGTTCAAGCTCGACAACGAACCATTTTTTGTCCATGAACCTCGTTCTTTAACTTTTTCTACTGACCCAGGTTTTGCGTAGTTGTGGTCCAACAAAACCCTTCTTCACTGGCCCTTTTGGAAACAGTATGCGAATTGACTGAGGTCTCATCAGTAGGTTTTTGTAATCAGGTGATGCTCGGTTATGAGACTGATGAGCTGCATGAAGTCACACCCACTTTGCGTTTACTTCTTCTACTACAACGCACACTGGGATTGCGCACTTTTCAATGGCCACAATACAACAATGCAAATCCAGACTACGCTACTTCTTAACAATCACACACTTTACAGACTTCGCTGACTTAGTGTTATTGCTATTACTTATGCATTCAACGTATTCCGAAATACTTGTGCATTCAATCATACATATTCCATACTTAACATATTATTCTCATCCATCATACACATGAAAATACATATAAAAGTGTAATGTCTCATTTTTTAATTTTATTAAAATGGTGAATTTTTCAACTTTTTCCACTAGTTCGACCTTTGACTAGTCTTGGGTTCTTGACCTCCAAATGGCTCCAAATGCTCCCAAATTGTTACAGAAGGTGTATGAATGGTTTTAATACATATATATGAGGTTCATGGATGATTTAAAAACATCAATAAGCTTCTGCAACTCTCCTTTAAGTTATGGACAAAGTAGGGAGTTTGACTAGCAACTTCTCTTTGACTAGTATTGGTCTCTTGGTCTCCAAATGACTCCAAATGCTTGTATAGTGGGCCTGAATTTATTTGAGAGGTATTAAGACATATAACGTATGCTTATGGATTCTTAAAAACCCTTAAAACACTTCTGCAACATTTATTTACAATCTGGACAAAGTAGGGAAGATTACTAGTAATTTCGAGCTTCAAATCCCCCAAGGGTAGTGGACAAAGATGGCTTCCAAAATTCTATTAAACCCTTCCAAATTTATGAACATAGGTATGGTACTGATAAGTGACTTTAATGATCTCCCCAATGTATCCTTAATTATTTCCGACCTTCTGCAACTCCTTAAAATCATATGTTCATATGCAAGATTTCACATAGGGGGGAAAGCTAGTTATTTTCACCATGACTTATGAAATTCGAATTCTAGGTGCCAAGGGATTTTTCTCTATGAATGAAAATTATTCATAACTTTAATAACACTCCATACATCAACAAAATCACATAGAATAATCGATATGACTCGAAATAGTGTCTCTTCAAACTCCAACAACAAGATCTAGGGGAAATGGCATCATTTACTGATCAATAATCAGATTTACATAGTTCCACTTGGAATCTCGAATTGAAGACATGATGAACATGAAGAAAAGATAATTTAAATCATATGATAAAATAATGAAGCATTAGAAGATCCCCCAAAGATAACAATATCTCACCAAGTGCACAATTCCTCAAGGATCATGAATATGCTAAGAAATAGAAGAATGGTTGTAAAAGAAAGCTGAAAGAGATGTAACCATGAGCCTCCCTATAGCTTCAACCTATAAAAAAATAATCCATTAAATATCCAAATGAAAGGTCTGAATGGATTTTCCAATTACCAACTAGGATGGGAATCTTTCACCCTCGAAAATGGTGCTAAGGCAAGTAGAGTAGCACTCCACTAGCTCTCATCTCCAAATGCAAAATGCAAATTCTAAAATGATCAAAAGCTACCATCCTGATTTTTTATTGTATTTTATAAAATTCTAAGGTCCTCAATGGTTCGAATCCCTCCCAAGAGATTCATGCCAACTCAAGTTGGGAAGAGATTCCCAAGTATGACACTTGTCCTTCCAATTCTAGCCCTCTCCTTCTCCAAATTCGAATTGGTGTCTCTTTGGATGACCTAACTCACTTAAGCGCCCTCTTGGAGGATATTTTTAGCCTTGACATGTCATATATGTGATATATCAACCTTCAAGTCTGATTTGTGTCATAGGTGTCATAGAATCTTCATCATTGTTGTCATAAAGATAGGGAATCTAGTCCAAGTGTCTCACTAGCTCCAAAATGCGTCTTCCTCTTCCACTCCAATTCGACCTTAATTGATTCATGCCAAGTATATTGAACTTCCAACTCATCCCAAGAGCCTTGGTCTTCTTATGGATTCAAAATGACAAGAGGAGGATGCCATGAGGCATAGAAAATCTAGCTTGTGTGGGTCCCACATCCTCCATGTGTCTCCATGATCAATTGCCACTTTGATTATTCCTGGTATTTATTTATTTAGATCCTTTATTAAATAGTTATGCCATTCTAATTTTCAAACATCATTTATTATCTCTCTTATTTCAAATCCCAAAGCTTCCACCCCCAACCTAGGGAACTAGTAATTTTCCTCCATGGCAGTTCATTTGGATGGGTATATTACAACTTTGAACTGGGAATTTTTATTAATGTGACCCACCTTGTCCATTTGGATCTAATTTCACATTATTACTAACTTGGACTTCATTCTTGGCATTTATTTGACCCTTAGCATCAATTTGACAAACTATCATGAGTCTGGCCAAGGGGCTTAAGCCATTGTGACCCGATGCAAAATTTTGGGACATGACAAAAAGCATGAACATACATAAGCATAAGTATGAATGTAAACATAAACATAAGTATACAAAATCACACTCCTTCAATCACTAAACACACTTATTTACGTGGTTCAACCCATGGGTGGGAGTTACGTCCATAGGAACTAATGTTTATATTAATGGGAAGGGTTCAACAGTTCCAGTCTGCGCACTTAGTTGCAGACTCTTCTCTCTACAATAGGTCTATGCGCACACAGCTGCAGATCCTTTTTCCTCTCTTGGATCAATGTAATATCTTCTATCTGATTAATAATTCCTCTCAAAGATCAACAAAAATCAACCCTTCCCTTACAAAATTTCCCCTTTTATAGATCATGCCCGAATGTCACATCTTTACAATGATTTTGGGCCCAAAACCCATGCTACCCAAAAATCCCCCAAAAATGGAGCGGTTACCCCACTAACCCGACCTGTTGTAGTCGACAGCTGCTTCACTTTCCTTCGGACGCCTTTCTGCGCCACTTCTGGCTCTAACGCCTCTTTTGACACCCGCAGTTCTGACTGCGCGGCTCTGACTGCATACTAGCACGTCCGTTTCTGCCTCTCCACTTCTTCTGTCGATGTTGACCCACCGTTCTTCTTCTAACGATCTTAGTACCCTGTACTAAGGTGACAGGTCGCTTTCATCCAATTCCATGTTGCTCCTTACCCAACTCTCGGAAATCATGGAGTCGCTTACCCAAAATAGGCTGATGTTGGACCTCGCTTTACTTGTACACTTGTTACCAAAAATACCTGTTGCACTAGCGCTACGCATTAGCAAAATTGCACCATGCTTGGACTTCGCATTCCCAACTGCGCTTACTTGGACTTCGCATCACCAAAAATTTGCCACTTGGGCCATGCCCAACAGCCTTTCATGCCCCTAATATTAGAATTAAAGCATGGTTAATGTCAAATTTTATGGCTTATTTGGGGGTCATTTGAGAATAAATGTTGTATTTGATTAGATTAGATGGATATCAAATGCCTGCATCTAGATGAGTAATCAATTGTGAACTTAATGTTCGTGTGAAACAACTTCAAATGTACAACCATTTTAATTGCCTCTCACCTCTCTTTCTCACAATCTATCTCACTTTGTCACTCATTATCTCTCTGTCTCTCTCCCTAGAGCCCTACCCCCTTAATCTCCGTCCCTAAACCCATACCCACCTTATTCCATCTCTCCCCACCCCTAACCACCAATCTCTCTCTCTCTCTCAACCCCTAACCCCCAATATCCCTCTCTCTCTCTCTCTCTCAACCCATAACCAGGTTCTATGTCATCTTTTCATGCCCCTAATATTAGAAGTAAAGCATGGTTAATGTCGAATTTTATCACTTATTTGGGGTCACTTTGAGAAGAAATATTTTATTTGATTCAATTACACGGATATCAAATTCCTTCATCGAGATCAATAATAAATTGTGAACTTAATGTTCGTGCGACACAAATTCAAATGTACAACTG
Source organism: Larix kaempferi (assembly GCA_027924585.1). Lineage (NCBI taxonomy): Eukaryota > Viridiplantae > Streptophyta > Pinopsida > Pinales > Pinaceae > Larix > Larix kaempferi. Next base: position 3,773,174 of record BSBM01000426.1, on the reverse strand, counting down.
TTTTAATTACTGCTCAGCTCTCTCTCTCTCTGTAACTCATTATCTCTATGTTTCTCTCCTTAGAACCCTACCCCATTGATCTCTCTCCCTAAACCCCTACCCCCCTTGTTCCATATATCTCCACCCCTAACCCACAATCTCTGTCTCTCTGTCTCTGTCTCTCTCTCTCTCTCTCTCTATCTCAACCCCTAACCCCGAACCTCCCTCCCTCTCTCAACCCCTAACCAGGTTCTACGTCAGCTTTTCATACCCCTAATGTTAAAATTAAAGAATGGTTAATGTCGAATTATATCACTTATTTGGGGATCACTTCGAGAAGAAAAGTTGTATTTTATTAAATTACACAGATATCAAATGCCTGCATCGATATTAGTAATTTTAGTGTCCATTTTTAATAAATTTGGAAAAATTGGAAAAAAAATTGGACAATTCGACCCTTAGACTAGTAATGTCTCAAATTCTTAAAAATGGTTCCAAATGATTCTGAATTGGGTCTGAAGGTGCTTGAAAGGTATTAATACATAAAAATGAGGTTGATGGATGCTTGGAAACTCAAAATACATATGCAACATTCATTTACAATCAGGAGAAAATAGGGAAATTTACTAGTCAATTCGAGTTTCAAAACCCCCAAGGATAGTGGACAAAAAATGGATTTCCAAATGCAGTACGAACCTCCAAAATTTCAAAATAGAGATAGGTAATTGCTAAATGACTTCAATGGGCTCCCAAATGCACCATTAATCAGTTCCTAAAGGTTGTTTCAACTCCCATAAATCAGAGGTTTGTGGACATGTCTTCATCTAGGGGGAAATGATAGGAAACTTCACCATTTGCTATGAAATTTGAGATTTATGTTCCAAAGGATTATGTAATGTATATGAAACTTATTCAAGACATTAATGACTCTCCATACATCATAAAAATCACAGAGATGAACTGATACAAGTCGAAATAAAGCAACTTCAATCTTTCATAACAAGATATGAGATAAATGGCACCATTTATACATTGTTTGGTATTTTGACATAGTTTCACTTGGTATTTCGACCCGAGGATATTATTAGCATAAAATACAGAGTAAATACATCATATTACAAATAAATGGGGCCACAAGAGCTCCCCCAAAGAGATCATCATCTCACCAAGTGCACCCTTCCTCCAAGAGCCAAAATATGAAGTAGAAAAGTAAGAAAGGTGTGGAAACAAGTTGAAGAAGATAATGTCACGAGAAGCTCTATAGATCCTACCTGAAACAAATGAATCCATTTTAGCTCCAAATGAAAGGTCTGAATGGCCTCTCCAATTTCCAATTAGGATGGGAATCGTTCACCCTCAAAATTGGTACTAAGGCAAGTAGAGTAAACACTCCACAAGCATGGACAAGCTATGCTCTCCAATATGCAAAATGAGAAATGATCAAAAGCTAATCTTGTTCTTTTTTATTTACTTTTATAAAATTCCAAAGACCTCCTTATCTCGAATTCCATCCATGAGCTTCATGCCAACTCGAATTGGGAAGAGATTCCAATGTGTGCGACTTGTCCCTCGATTCCTAGCCTCTTCCTTCACACAATTCGAATGGATGACTCTTTGGCTTCCCTAACTCCCTTGTGCTCCCTATTGGAGGCTATATTTAACCCTGACATGTCATATATGTCAGATGTCAGCAATCAAACCTGATTTGTGTCATAAGTTTCATAGCATCTTCATCATTATTGTCATAGAAGCTAGGGAATCTAGCCCAAGTGTCTCAATATCTCTCAAATGCCTCTTCCTCTTCCATGGAAGTTACTCTTCCACTCCAATTCGACCTTCATTGAGTCATGCCTAGTATATTTACCTTCCAACTCCCCAAGAACATTATACTCCACCTTGGATTCGAATGGGCGAGAATAGGATGCCACATGACATGAGGAATCTAGCTTTGTGTGGGTCCCACACCACCAATGTGTCTCCATGACCAAGTGCCACCTTATTTTCCTATCATAAATATTTATTTAATCCATTTTAATATATTTATTTCAAGCTAATGTCCATTTGGTGTTTTATAATCTCCTTATTCCAAATATAATGTTTCCACCCCAACCTTGGAAACTAGTAGATTGGTGGAATTTCCTCTTTTGAGATTTATTTGAATGGGGAGATTACAGTCCTCACCACCCAAGATTTCTTGTCCTCGCGCAATTTCGAACATGGATGTTGAAGAAGCTACTTTTTTCCAAAACTTTGCTTCCAAAACATTCTTTCCCCCCCAAAAAAAATTGAAACCAATGAGACTAAAAATTATTCCAGGGTCCCATTGCTTGTATTGCACTCCAACAATTAGGAGTGCTCTCCAACCCACACCATCAGGAAAGAGAGTTCCCATAGCCCATTTCCTTGTATGCATTATTCCAATCATCATAAGTACAGAAGATAGATCATCAAAGTACATAGCAACATAATAAATATGTACATCAAGGAGGTGCCTCATCAAAGAATCATGAAAGTGCTTATACCTCCAAGAAAGTAGACCACCATTTTCCAAGTGCCTACAAGCATCAAGTGACCAATCAAATCTGCTCCAATGACATAGGTGAGAATCCCATGTCCTATAATGCTACTCCAAAAATATGTAGGATGCATCAAAATAATCAACCTTGTTTTCTTTCATCCAAGAAGTGAATGAATAATCTCCATTAAAATATTCTATGTTGCACATTGCTCTTTGAATCTTCTCCATGTCTTCAAGGAAGGATGGATCCTTCAATGAAGAAACTCTCCAACAAGAATTTGACACCAATTATTGAGTGTCATGGAGTGTGATAAGGGTCTCTTGAATATTATTTTGATTCATCTTCAAGGACCCTTCAATAAAATGAGGCTCTTGCAAATGAACCTCCTCATCTTCTTCCTTCTTTCTTGGACCAATTTCATGAAGCTCAAGTGGTGATGGGGAAGTTGATCTTGGTTCTTCTTCAACTGTTACAAGGTATTCATTTTCATTCTTAATGGAAGTTTGTCTTGTAGCAACACTTACAAAACTGATCTCTATGTCACCGACATAGAGGTGTGAGCACCCATCAGTAGGTGCTCCTTCTTCTACTTCACCTATTTCAGAACTAGGTGATTCATGGGTCTCTTCCTTTCACTCCTTCAAGAAAGATGATGCGTTTTTCCCCTTCGTTTCCTTAGGATCAATATATTTGGAATCTCTTTTTGAAGAAAACCCAAAAAATCTCTTCAAGTAGGAAATACATGCATTCCCTGAAGCTTCATATATTTCACTGCTGTTTTCACTCACACACATATGATTTTCTCTCCAAGGTCTTTTACAAGAAAGGCATAGACCTTTCTTCACTAAATCCACATCTTCATTTTTAGGCCTATTTTCAAACACCCAATCAGCAAAGTCAATTACATGCCCCAAATATTTGATATTGGTCATCGCAAAAGAGCACTTGTCCATGTTCAGATAAAGTCGATGTTGCTGGAGAGTGTCGAGGACTTGTTGAAGATGTTCGACATGTTCTTCCTGTTATCACTAAGGTTGTTCTTTAGATTTACATAACCTTTACCTAAATCTTCATTCATGTTCCATTCGCCCATTTCATGCATTGTGCCTTTCAAGTTTATTTTTCCCATTTGCATTCAAATGGTTATTTTACCTTAGTTCTTTTTATATTTTCATTATAAAATAAAACAGGCTCATATTCATATTTATACTCAAAATGAACTTTAATTTGTGGTTCAAATTTGTCAAAGTTGATTTGAATGTTAAACTGACAGCATGTATATAAAAGTCAAGCTTGCAAATGATGTCAGTTTCTGAAGAATGCTGTCAGTTTTTCCATAAGTTGAAAAATCATGATTTAATATGGTTTTGGGCGGCATTTATTATTATTATAAGAAAAGAATGATTTATATGCATGAATTTGAGTCATCCACAGCCCTGGTACAACATTCATATGACATGTGGAAAATCAGTTGAAGCTTATGAGCAGAGAAGTACATAGGTGGCATTAAGAGAAGTACAGATCTCGAATTCAGCAAATTTCGAATTAAGAGAAGTGCAGATCTCAAATGTTGTTTTGAAGAAAGAGCTTGTATAGAGTAGGGTTTTCATTCTATTAGCACCGGTTCTTGGTGAATATCCTAAACTCTATGAGGGTTTTGAGGTTGGGGAACCACGCAATTGCAAGCTAGGGTTTTCATAACATCTTTTACAGGTTCATTTTGCAGCAAGATAAAAATGGAGGAAACTTCGCAGAGGCAAAAGAAAAAGCCAGGTGGTCTCCCATGTCGAGCCGAGCCAAGTAACATTCAATGGCTTATGCAGTTTCCACAATCGACCAAGCTCATGAGAGAAGCAGGCTAGTTTGTTTATTGTGAAAGATTGAAGGGTTATCACCCTACCATCACTCAGGCTTTTGTAAAAAATTATAAAAATGGCATTGTTGATTTCAAAATTTTCAAAATCACAGTTACTGAGCAATTTATATCAGAAGTTACAGGCGTTCCAGCTCATGGTGAGAAATGGTTTAAGCAGACAAATTTCGAGGGGGATTATAGTGAGTTTCTATCACCTGGCTTTGAAAATTTAAATTGGAAGGACGGTATCCATGTTAGCAATGTAAAACCCAACTGGAAAATTCCCCTTGAGATGATACAGAATTATATCACCTGTGATGGACGGTTTGATAAGGTGCTCATGTGTCATATTCGTATACTGATGCATTTGTAGGGAGAAAAAAGGTTGAATCTGCCATTTTACTTGTGGAAAAGTTTACAGAAGATGGTTTTATATGCACAGGAACACCCAACACATACAGAACGCTCACTCTTTCATCATGGACTCGTCAAGCTTTTAATTCTTCACCATTTAAACCAAATTGGTAAAAGTTGGGATGAGTTTCTCATAGAACAAGGGTGTGAAATTAAGAAGAAAAAGAAACCCTCTAAGAAGAAGGGTAACACAAGCAAATCACCAGATGAACAGCTACAGGTTAAAGAAGCTGAAAGACAGGAAGATGTTGAAGAAACAGAGCAAGACCTGTTAAATATTAATGAAGGGCCGAGGACCAGATCTAAAGCTAGAATAGTTGCAGCAAATAAATTGTCAAAACAACCTGCAACAGGAAATGAAGTCGTGCCTGTCCCTGATTCTGACAATGACATGGAAATTCAAGAATTTGCACCTGTTTCTGAAAATGAGAATTTTATTGACATGCAAACAAACATTGGATGTATTCCTGAAATATTGGTTAAAAAATTGGCATCAGAAGGACATCGTCATGTTAAAAATCAAGCTTCAAGTTCTAAAGATATACAAGAAGAAGATATGGTGATCAGCACAGAGGAGATTTAAATAGCTCCTGAATTAGATCAGGTGAAGAAGAGCATGCAATCTTACAAGGAGCAGTGTCAGTATTTATAGAACATCAATGAAACTTTGATGTTAGCAAATAAAAGGCTTCGGGAAGACTTGGAAAAGAAGGATGTTGATTATCAACATTTGACAGTTGCAGCAAAGGAAACTCTGCAAAAGAAGAGGGCCCTCCACAAAGAATACAAGCAAATGAAGACTTAGCTGGAGCAAATGAAAGGCCAAGAGCACAATGTAGATGCAGAGTATACCAGGTTACAACGAAGATCTCAGGCTCTTGATGATTTGGCTGTTTTAGCTGAGTCATCAAGGAGTATTTAGTTCATTTGCTATAATTAAGTGATAAGGTGTCTTAGGTGGCAAGTCCTTATAGCTAGATGTGCTTATTTTAGTGATTCGATAGACTTTAAATTTTCTTTCAAAACTTCATTCTATTTTTGGAGCTATTAGATCCAATATGATAGGATCTAGTAACTATTTCCTTTTGAACAAATTTTGTATAAATATGATACAGACAGAGGTAATAGGGGTTGGATTTTTTGGAATCAAATGATGGAAGTTTGAAGTTAACACTTGTTTGAATAGGCATGTATACAGTTTCTTATGTTAATATATTGCAAGAAATGACTGTTATTTTTTAAGTATAATATGATATATGAGCCAATCTTATTTTAAATCAATGAAGTATATGTTGTCATTATTCTTTTGTTTCATGGTCTAAATATCATGTTTCAATTCTTATGATTAGCATACAACTATGCCATAATGGTAGGATAAGATCATAAACTGTTCACCCTGATTACTTCATAAACCCAGTTCTTCCTTGCTTTTATTCATCTGAACTTTACATTTTCTTGTCTCTTGTCTTTAGCTGTCCAACCTAAGTTATTTATTTCATTTACCACCAGAGTATCATAAAAATTACTGAGTAGATGTCTGATATCTACCTTCCAAGATTTCTTTAAGCTTGAACCCTTGTAGTCTAGGTTCAACTTTAGGGATAACACTTCCCATGATCAACTGAAAATTAGTATATCATCGAGATATACAATAACCCATTTTACGATGACAGGTCGAAGAAGGTTATCCATTTGTCACATGAAGGTCGCAGGTGCGTTGGTTAAGCCGAAAGGCATGACTAACCATTCAAACAATCCTTCCTTGGTCTTGAAAGCAGTTTTCCACACATCTGAGGGCTCGATTGGAATCTGATTGTATCCCAACTTGAGGTCAAGCTTAGTAAAGAATTTAGCACCATTCAGACAGTCGATGAGCTCATCTATCTGCGGCAGAGGGTACTGATTCTTCACTAATATTTTGTTGAGAGCTCTATAGTCGATGAACATGCGCCAAGTCCTGTATTTCTTCAGAACTAAGATGACTGGACTTCCACAAGGAGAGGAGCTGGGTCGGATATGACCTTTGTCGATTAATTCTTGGATCTGTCTGTGAATCTCTTGATTTTCAAGAATGGATCTTTTGTAAACAGATGCGTTAAGCAAAGAAGAACCATGAACAAGTTCAATGGAGTTTTTTACCTGACAGCGTTGAGGTGCTCCATCTATATCTTGAAAGAGGTTCTGGTACTCATCGAGAATATGATCGACTTGCTGCTTCTGTCAAGAACTGCATTGGTCGATGACTCGACTCATTGCTGCATTTTTCATATAATGTTGCGGCTTGATCATGATTAATGTGAAATTCTGAGCATGATTGATGAGCTTCTTTTTCTATTTGGTAGATATCAGTGCAACCATCTATGTAGGTTGACGCTATGGTATGCTGAACCATCGATTTTGGATTTGGACAATCACCTTCTCAAGCTATGACTGATAACTTCCATGTCTATCCCAGAGGTAAGGTTTCCCAAACAGGGCGTCGGCTATGAAGAGTGGTGCCATGTCACCGAGTACTTCATCTTCAAAAGGATTTATGAAGTAGGAATGTTTGCATTGTCGAGTGATCCGAAGTTCTTGTCCATCCTTATTCCAACCGATGTTGTAAGGCTGAGGATTCATCCAACCGATGTTGTAAGGCTGAGGATGCGGAGTGGTAACAAGACCTAGTTTCTTCATGAGATCTTCAAAAATGAATTTCTTCTGGCTCCCGTTGTCCACAATTAGATGTAATGGGTTTCTCTGGACGCATATCCATGTATGGAATAGGTGTTATCATTCCTCCTCGTCGACGATAGTCGAGGCTGCTGGAGTGGTTGAGGTCAAAAGGGTCGTTACGTCTGGATTAGATTCTTCCATCGTCTTGTTGAATACGTTGGAGGCTGACACTTTTGCCAAAACTGTCTTCTGAGCTTTGCATTCAGACGTATCATTCCAAGGTGAGTGGTGGTAATCACATCATTTTTCGGTCGGCGGTTGTTTGCTACGTTCCCTCTTGTGAAAAGGCTTCTTACTGTGGTCTGGCTTTGGCGGTGATGGCTGAGAAGATTTCGACTTGTCGAAGTCGACTGGTGCCTTCTTGTTTGGTGGTCGTCCTGATGTCGGCTTTGTCACAAAATGCGCTTTTCCTTTCTGCTTGGCTTCCATTTTACTGGCATGTGGAAAGCATCCGCAAGCGTATTGACAGTCAGAAATTCCATCTCCTACTAAATGTACTGGGACAATCCGCTAACGTACTTCAGAAAAAGCAATTTCTCTTCTTCTTGGACGCCAAGTCTATCCATAAGTCGGTAGAACTCGTCGGTGTAACTTTGTACTGATTGGTCTTTCCATTGCCTTAGCTACTACCACTTCTTATACTGTTGCTCGAGGTATTTCGGCGGGTAAAATTCCTTTCAGATGTGTTCGATGAATTTATCCCAAGTGTCGATGGGGTCTCCACTTTTCTCCATCTTTGTCGAGAGGTTCTCCCACCAACAGTGCATGGAGGTTGACATCTTTAAGGATGCAATGGTGATATTTTTAGCTTCTGAGAGTTAATTTACAACATAATAGGATTCCAATTGTAGTACCCAATTGTCGACAGATTCCGCGTCAATCTTACCTTCAAGATTCGGTATATCCAAATTCATTTGCACTTTGAAGGGGCTGATTTTATTGGAGTGATTTCTCGTCGAAGATCCTCCGGATGTCGAAGCGAATCACATGAGAACCTCATTGAACTGAGCGAACATTTCAGTCTGTTGTCGAGCCAGAGCTTGCTCAATAAGCTGTGTTGTCTTGTCGGCTGCATGTCTATTGTATGTTTCTTCTGTCATTTATGGAGGTAGCGTTTGCTTGGATTGTTGAGATTGCAAGCGAGTTTGAACCGACATAAGTCAGGTAACTTCGAGAGACGTTTATACACAGAACTTAAGCACGAAACTAAATGCTCTGATTTGAGTCTTCTCTAGTACCAATGATCTAGGTCATGTCCAGGAAGCACGAGGGGGACAACAGTTCGACTGAATGAGTCGGTTCTGTTATGGCGGAAGCTATAAGAATAATGAAAATGAGCAAAGCAGGATTAGACTACACAGATAAACACAAATACACACAGATATTATGCAGGAATGTGAACTGTCTTCTATTCATTGATGTATGTTACAATATTACACATGCTTATATAGATTTATGAGATGTTTGGGTGTCTTCCCATTACGTTCAGTTACAAAGAAGAAGTTAGAACAGTTTAACAGTTCAACCGTTAAAGTCAGCTGGAAGACAAAGAGACAGTCTGTCGAACTTTGATAGTCGTTGGTTGCATGTCGACCCTGGTTGTCGATGTCACGAACTGTGAGGTTGTTGAACATGTCGAAGGTGTGAATGTGTCAAGGTGTGTCGAAGTCGAGACTCGTCGGAGTTGTGTCGAATTCGAAACCTATCGGAGATAACATATCGAGTCGAAGTCGAGTCGAATTTGACACTTGTTGAAGTTGCATCAACTTCGATGCCTTTCCAACTGCAATGCGGATCATTGATCATCCTGAAACTTACCTTTTCCATTAGCGTCTTGTATCACTGGTCAAATTCCCATACTGACTCATTTGGAAACTGCTTGATTTCCTTCAGCTCTATGATGTACTGTGACTCAGACTTCGGTTTTCTGAATTCATCTATCAGTCCCGCCCTGATTTGCTGCAGTGTTTTATCTGGAATTCCTATCGTTAGCTTAGTAAATTTCATAAACCAGTCTAGCGCACGACCCCTGAAGGTCGTTACCAATTGTCCCTTTTTGATATCTTCGTCCTGGACATGCTTCAGAGTCCATACTACTTCACACAAAAACCAATATTGTTCGGGATCCTCGATCCCATTACCTTGGAAAATTGGCATTTTTACGTTGTCACCTACCATTCTTGCACTCCTACTGTTATTATTTACCGATCCACTACTCTTACCACTTTTCTGACACATAGGGAATCCCTACGAATAAATTGTGTTTCTTACAAAGTTCTGAGTAGTGCGCGGAGTTGAAGGTATGTTGTAGCTTAGGGTCCGTCCCTCTTCAGCTTCTGGGCTAGCCTAGTCAGCTTCTCTGTTGCAATGAGGTCTTTTCATCCCGCATGGTCCTGTTTTGCATTTTTCAGTTCCAGTTTCCTTAGGAGACTCTCTCTCAGTCCTCCTCTTCTTCTATGGTTGCTAAAATATCGCCCCACTTCTCAAGGTACACAATTTTCCTCATCCTCCCTCATAAATTTGTCGTCGCTCATGTCCATATACCCTGCATCTTTCTGTCATACCCACATTCATGCGGTACCCACAACCTCCGCACACCGATCTCTACTCGTTGGAGTTCATTTTTAGTATACCCTTTTCGCAGACGAGCATCTTAATCCCGAACTTCAGCGATAGTAGAAATCTCCCTCTAGGTCCTTTGAAAATTTTTCTTTCTATGTCGTTGTGTGATTTGATTGTGTCGACAACAAACTCTATGATGTGCCCCTCTAGGATATTTTCTAACCAGAAATTGACAGCCCTTTATACCCTATTGTCGACCTGTTTCAAATGTTGGATCAATTTTTGGGTCCAGTGTTCGAGCTCACCTCCTTGGAAAATTTTCTTCTGAAATGTCAACGGTGCCAACTACTCGTGCAACAATACTGGGAATTCGTAGAAAAATACCTCGTGGATATCATAATAGATATGCTTTTGTAACCAGCTGCTCGTCTTCTTCCCAGGATTCCTCCATTCACCTTCCGTGAATTCTTCTCAGTTTTGTCGAACCAATCCTAAATCTCCGGTTTCGTTAGATGCCACAACATGTCCTCTTCTTTCTTCTTCAGGGTCCTGGCAACGAAACCATTTTTTGACACAGTTCTGTCGATAGGGGTTCACTTCGCACTGTCGTCAACAAACACCAACCAAACACCCTTAAGCATCGGACCAGAAAGGTTTTACCCTTTCTAGCAACACTCGCGGAGCGATTGAAGTCTCACCCGAGATGGTTAAGGGGGCTGCAGGAACTAGGTTTGCGCAGTGGGGGGAGGACATGCATCTATTCTTACTCTATTGCTATAGAAACCAGATAATTACCTTCGCATCATGATTAATAGTTCATACCTTCATCACTCTAGCTAGCATTCGCACCAACATTGCATAACTGGCAGTTGCAGATCAACAAAAGTTAAGCATAACACATTATCTGAATCGCATATTTCATTCAACATAAACAGAAACACAAGAAAGAGACATCCTTCAACATAAATAGGAACATAGTCGAACATATTCATGCATTAAATCATTAAAAACCTGCGGTACAACCTTCGCAGGGACAGTTCCAAACAATTATCATGGATTCATGCAAAACTTGCTGAAGGCGGAGCAAAACATTACAAAATTCATCCACTTATCGCTTTATCAACTTATTCCCTTTGGCTTACAATCATAGCTTTATTTATAGCTAACTAAGGCGGTTACAAAACGGTCCAAATGACCCATTCTAACTAATTACACTAATCTTGCGCTTCCATCGGCTCCTTGTTCTCTACGAATGGTACTTCTTCCGTGGATGGTCCTTCTTCGCTATTGTCGGCTTCCGCACTTCCTGCGGTCTAAACCCGTGCCAACAAGGAAATTTAAGAAACCAAAAAAATATGGTTTCCAAAGAGAAAATCATATTCAGTAAATGTTAGTATTGGAATTAAAATGTGAAAAAATCATATTATGAAAATTTTAATATCGAAATTGCGTTTTCAAAAGTGCAAAACCCAATTTGAAAGTGCGAATATCATCTTTCCAAATCACGAAAATCAGTTCCAAAAGTGTCAATATTGGGTTCAAAAAGTGGAAAATCTAGTTATGGAAGTGTCAATTTCAAATCCAAAAGTGCACTTTTGGTACCCATTTTTGCACTTTGGAAAGGTTATTTTTGCACTTTAGAAATGTTGTTTTTTACCTATACTTGAAGTGGATTTGACTGGAATTTATCTAGATTTAATGAAATGGGCATTTCAACCTTAATTTATCATATTGCATAATACATTTATACAAGACACATTTTATTATTTTTAAATCTAATATATTTATACTAAACACATTTTATATTTTTTATACAATTTTTTATAATTAAAAAAAACAAGGTGCATTCTCATGATAAATAAACATAAATTAATGATATACACCATAAATATATTAACAAACATTCAATAATAAGAAACCATGTCAACAAATGAATCATAGTTAACAAAGTTGGTTTTAGTTTTAGTGTCAATGAAATACATATCTTTATAAGAGGGTTGTAAACGACAACGACGAACATCCAATGTCCACTAAGGTTAAATATAGTCTATTGGACCTTAAGAGCATTACTTGGATTGCTATAGAATTTTAATTCTTTGCTAAAAATATTTGATAGAATCGTTCCTAGGTCGCCATAGTTTTGACAAGTTAGAAGTTTATGGAGATTCTTATTGTGGCAAAGATTATGAAACTTTGATCTAATGTGGGTGTACAGAGGGAATTCTAAGAGAAAGTGACTTTCATCCTCAACGCTCGTAGTATCACAAAGATGACAAATCCTTTCCACCCAGGAATTTTTGGAATTGTGCAGCGACCCATTTCACTATGAGCTCATGAGAGTTCATTCTTATATTGGCTATATTCATTTTCTTCTTCAAACTAGTTAAAATAGAGAGATAACAAAGAGAGATATACATAAAATTAAAAAAAAAAATTTACAATATATTGAACAAATAATTTTAACTAAATTATATATATATATATATACATAACAAATCATTTTGGATTTGGAAATTTGTTTTCGCGTCTTTGCAACTAGGGTTTGAGAGTTGAAAGTTGAACTCGCTGGCCATGGATCCTTCCATGGATGCCATCCCCCCTTTTCCCTGAGTTGCTACCTGTCATGGCCAACTGGAGGCGAACATGGACAATTTCTCTCTACGAGCAGAGTGGTAGAGGAGCCTTCGCGCGACGACCCATTGCGTAGCAGGGTCCTCCTGCTTACCAGTGGTGGTGGAGGCAGGTTCTGTGCTGAGGAGGGTTGTTTGGAAGGGTGCTCAACGACGAGGCATCAACGATAGCTTGACGGCTGAGGAGCTCCGCATACAGACGCAGGCTCCTATTTTTTTTTCGCAGTGACGACAGCTACATTATCGAGGAGAGACGACAATGGCTGGAGGTCCTCGGTGCGGTGGCGAACCTTCTTTTGGTGGCACTGTGACTACCTGCGGGATGGTGGTTTCAACCTTCGAAACCGGTGACTCCGCAACCTCCCGTTGCATTTTTTGTTTTTGTTTTATGTTCGATAGTTGTCGACATCACATATGGCTTCTTTCTTTATTGTTTATTCATCTCCTAATGGTTCTTCATTGTACATGAGCCAATCTTGGTTGCCTCTGAAAGAGGGTTTTTTTTTTTTTTTTTTTTTTTAACTGGTGGTGCCTTAGTACCTGTTGTTTTCGATGAAGCTGAAAAGATGTTACTGGAAAGGGCTCTTAGAATCCTTTCTGCAATATGTAATTTGATTATTCCTAATGAAATTACACTTTTTTCCCTGGAAAAAAATATATATAACAAATAATTTTAACTAATTAAATTAAACATTGTGTTAATAAATATATTTATTTTAAAGTAAAAATAAAAACAATCCTAATAAAATTACGTTTTTCTATGTACTATAAAATACAATACAATATATTGATTAAAAAAATAAATTTAATAAATAATGTATCTTATAAAATCTAATGTATCTCTTTTCTTAAATGTTCTAATAAAAAAATTTAAAAATCAAATTTTAATTATATATCTATTCATGTTCTTTACTTCATTACTAAATAAAAAAATAAGATTTGTATACTTTATATTCATTTTACTTTGATTTAGTCAACAAAAGCAAACCAAGGTAAACCATAGTCAACCCTTCAACCATTGTTAATCCTTGATGAATGACACAATGCAACATAACCATTAATGAATGTCCAAAGTTAGCGAAGATGAAAGTTGCAAAAGTGTCATAGCCATTGGGGAATTTTGTAATCAACATAGCCAACCAGAGCCATCATTTTCAACCCTTACCAAGGAATAACAAACATAATAAAATATAGTCAATTATGGTTAGCCAACCCCAATGTGGCATAACCCTTAATTAACATCACAATGTAGAATAACAATTAAAGAGCATAGTAATTCACCATATGTAAGCCAAAATCAAAGTCATAATGTCACATAACCATGAGAAACATAGCATTTTGACATAATTTATCCAAGATGAAATTATGTTGCAATGTGATATAAACATTTAGAAATGTCACACTCCATAACCCTTGAGGAATGTCAAAATGTGACAAAACACTAGATGAACATCAATAGTCATCTATGAAGCACATTAATAATGTAGTTGGTTTCAACAAGTGTTATGTTTCAATGAGTTTGGTTAACTTTTATTAGCCATGTTTGACATCACAATGCAACATAACCCTTAATGAACGTCAAAATTTGACATAACTTAGTCAAAATGAAATTCATAATGTGACATAACCATTGAAAAATGTCGTAATCAAGATAACCCTTGAACATCGACCATGGCCAACCATGGTCATCATTTTCAACCATAGTCAATCATAATCAAGCATAATCAAACATAGTCAACCAAAGTCAAAGAAACAGAACCCTTAATCAATGTTGTAGTGCTACATAACAATTAATAAACATACTAATTTTCCACATGTAATCCATGATTAAAGTTCACAATACGACATAATGATTTAGGGACATACCATGCTAACATCAGTTAGCCAAGATGAATGTTGCAATATGATATAAACATTGAGTAATTTGTTGCACTCCAACATAACCCTTGAGGAATGTTGCAATGCAATAGAATCCTACATGAACATTGATAGGCATATATGAATCGCATTATTAATATGGTTGAGTTTAACAAGGATAATGTTTCATTGAGTTGGGTTGACTTTGATTGGCCATGTTTGATTGTACAATGCAACATAACATTGAGGATCTTGGAAATTTGAGAATTTAGCTAAATTGTTGTCACAACGTGACATAACAATTAAGGAGAGCCACAATTAATATAACCCTTGAGGAAGGTCAACCATGGACATCATTTTCAAACATCAAGCGTAATCAAACATAGGCACCCATTGTCAACCAAAATCAATGTGATAGTCTAACTTTTGATGAATATCGCAATGAAACATAAGCATTGAGAAACCTAGAAATTTGTAATAAACTTATCCAATATGAATGACACAATGTGAGATAACCATTGAGGAACATCTAAATTAAGCAATTATAGCACTTGAAGAACACTATAATGCAATGTAACAATTCATGAATACATTGCAATTAAGAATAACATTTTCAACCATTTTAATCCATTTTCAAACCATGTAACATTTTACATGTATTTATACAAACTTTTATAATTCAAGACATGTCACTCTTGAGATAAATAAACATAACTTAACGATATACATTGTAAACATATTAGCAAAGATAGTGAACATAGAACTATAACTTTGCATAATGTAAGCATAAAATCAGTACACAATCATTGTTATCTATGGTCAACTACAATCACCTAAATACAATCATAATCAATCAAAGTGAACCATAGTCAACAAAACCTAACCAAAGTGAACTATATATAGTCAACAAAATTCACCAATAATCAACTAATGTTGATAAAATTCAGCCATAATCAATTAGATTAACCTCTAATCAACCATAGTAAACTAAAGTAATCAAAGTTAATACTGCAAGAAAATCATTGATGAATGTTGTAATATGAACATTGTACAAGATATAACCAAAGCCAATAATTTTCAATTGTATTCAACATGTTCATCCAATCTAAATGACTGTCAACCATAAACATCATGGCCAACCACAATCAACCATACTTAAGTAATATTCAACTCAACCCTTGAAGAATGTTGCAATTTAACAAAACCATTAAGGAATGTAAGTTAGCCAAGTGGAATGTCAATCTTGGCCAACCGGGGTCATCATTTTCAATAACAACTAAGCATAATCAAACATAATCAAAGATAGTCAACCATGCAAAACAAAACCCAATTAAGCATAGCACTTGAGGAATGCCACAATGCAATGTAACAATTCATGAATACATCGTAATTAAGCATAACATGGTCAACCATTGTAAACCATGGTCAAACCATGTCTACATGGTCTATTATCAAACAGTATGATCCATAGTTAAACAAAGAAAACCATAGTAAACTATGATCAACCATAGTTATCCATGCCTAACCAAAGTTAACCAAACTCAATGCAACAAAATCCTTGATTTACATCACAATGCAAAATAACCTTTCAAAAATGTTGCAATTAAGCATAACATGGTCAACCATAGTGAGTCATGGTAAAACCAAGTTTACATGGTCTACTATAGTTAAAAATAGTCAACAAAATTCACCAATAATCAACTAATGTTGATAAAATTCAACCATAATCAATTAGATTAACCTCTAATCAACCATAGTAAACTAAAGTAATCAAATTTAATACTGCAAGAAAATCATTGATGAATGTTGTAATATGAACATTGTACAATGTGACATATAACCAAAGCCAGTAATTTTCAATTGTATTCAACATGTTCATCCAATCTAAATGACTGTCAACCATAAACATCATGGCCAACCACAATCAACCATACTTAAGTAATATTCAACTCAACCCTTGAAGAATGTCACAATTTAACAAAACCATTAAGGAATGTAAGTTAGCCAAGTGGAATGTCAACTTTGGCCAACCGGGGTCATCATTTTCAATAACAACTAAGCATAATCAAACATAATCAAAGATAGTCAACCATGCAAAACAAAACCCAATTAAGCATAGCACTTGAGGAATGCCACAATGCAATGTAACAATTCATGAATACATCATAATTAAGCATAACAATGTCAACCATTGTAAACCATGGTCAAACCATGTCTACATGGTCTATTATCAAACATTATGATCCATATTTAATCACAGTTAAACAAAGAAAATCATAGTAAACCATGATCAACCATAGTTACCCATGCCCAACCAAAGCTAACCAAACTCAATGCAACAAAATCCTTGATTTACATCACAATGCAAAATAACCATTCAAAAATGTTGCAATTAAGCATAACATGGTCAACCATAGTGAGTCATGGTAAAACCAAGTTTACATGGTCTACTATTGTTAAAAATAGTCAACCTTTATCAACCATAGTTGACCATGTCCAACCATACACAACCAAATTCAATCATAATAAATATTGCCATTCATAGTAAACCATAGTCAACCATGCACACTATAATCAACCATAACTAGTGACAAATTTTGCAATTCAGTTCAACCCTTTAGGAACATAGCAATTTGAGATAACTCTAAATGAATTTCAAAAGGCATATATTAAGCCTAGTAATCACAATGAGACATAACCGTTGATGAATGTCATAATGCAACATAAGCATTGAGGAATACATCAATTTGACATGAGCTAGCAAAGATGAATGTCACATTGGACATAACCAATAAGGAATGTGTGAGGAACCTGCACCAATTAATTGATAAAATGCACAATATATGAGATCACATAATATTTGTATTGATCGCAGGCCACTTCGAGGGGGCAACCTCCTTTGAGCAAGCTCAATACAAATAACTTCATGGTGCCTTCATTGGTCTCAACACACGCTTATATACTAAATCTAGGCACCAATAATATGGGTCAAAACCATGGGCCAATACAAACTATGGATCAACAAATACTACAGGCGGCTTACAAAGCATATGTGCCCAACAACAATAACACAAACTATGGATCAACAATTACTATGGGACGACTTGCAAAGCATATGCATCCAACAACAATATACTAAGAAAGTAAAGAGAAGTGTTGGCATGGGTTGCTAACTTCCCCTCCCCCTTATAAAAAGCTTTGTCCTCAAATCTTTAGATGTGGAAATTGTCGTTGAATCTGAAGGAGTAGTTCCCATGTAGCATCCTCTGGTTGCATTCCGTGCCACTGAATTAAGACCTCTGTGATAGAGCGAGAGAGAAGATGGCGAGTGCGCATATTGAGGACAGCCTCCGGCTCCAAAAGGATGGATCCTTCATTATCCAGTTTTGATAAAACAGTTTGTCCTCTGATGTCGGTGCCAAGAAATTTCTTTAGACAAAAGACATGAAATATTGGATGAATGCAGGAAGAAGGAGGAAGTTCCAATTTATAAGCAATAGACCCAATCTTATGAAGAATCCTATATGGCCCATAGAACTTGGGAGCGAGCTTATGACTCCCTTTGATTTTCAAGGAGGATTGCTTGTAAGGCTAGAGATGAAGAAAAACCATATCACCTACTTCAAAAGTGTGCTCAGAACGGTGTTGATCGGCTTGTTTCTTCATGCGATTTCTTGCCATGTGAATATTTTCCCACAAAATGTGAAGAATCTGATCGCGGTTTCGAAGGACAGTGTCAACTACCTGAATTGGAGAACTACTGGGGGTGTATGGAAGAAGAACTGGCGGTGCCTGACAATAAACTGCTTCATATGGAGTCATTTTAGAGGTAGTGTGGTAAGAGGTATTGTACCACCATTCAGCGAGAGGGAGCCACTTTTCCCACCGATGTTGTTGTTTAGAGGTGAAGCAACACATATAAGTTTCCAAGAATTTATTGATAATTTCAGTCTGACCATATGTTTGTAGGTGATGCCCTGAACTCATCTTCAGTTTGGTGCGAGTGTGGTGAAATAGTTCTGTCCAAAAATGACTGGTGAAAGTCGCATGACGATCCGAGACAATGGATGAAGGGATTCCATAAAGATGAAATATCTGGTCCAGGAAAATTTGAGTGATTGAGGAGGCTGTATAGGGATGGCCGAGAGCACAAAAATGAATATATTTGGAGAGGCGATCAACCACAACCAAAATCACTGTCTTCCCTCCAGATTTAGGGATCCCTTCAATGAAATCCATAGAAATATCTGTCCAAATCTGGGTAGGTATGGGAAAGGGTTCGATCAATCCCGAAAAGAGTGTCGTTTCACCCTTATTGCGCTGGAAGGTATCACATTCAACCACCATCTGTTGAATTGTCATTTTCATGCCCCACCAAAAGAAGTTACACCGTGCCCGTTCATATGTTTTGAGGAACCTAGAGTGCCCTGCCGATGGAGAAGCATGGAGTTCATAGAAGACAGCCTGTTGAATATCTGTGCTCTGGGGAAGCACCCGACGACCCTTGTATCTCAGGGAAGCACCATCCCAAGAGTAATGTGGTATAGCAGAAGGGTTGTTGGCCAAGCGGTGGATGATTTGAGATAATGAAGAGTCATTGACATAGACTTGTTGAATAGATTGCAACTAATTTGGAACAGGCATAGAAATAGATGAAAGAGAACCTTGGTCATCAAATGTGCGAGAAAGAGCATCCGCCACAATATTGTCCTTACCCTTCTTGTAAGTGATCTCATAGTCATAAATCGTGAGTTTTCTAACCCATTTCTATTGTGTTGGGGAGGATACACGCTGTTCCAGGAAATATTTTAGACTCTGGTGATCAGTCTTGATGTAGAAATGATTCCCTAATAGGTAGGGTAGCCACTTCTATACTGCATGAAAAGTAGTCATCATCTCCTTCTCATATGTAGAGGTAGCTAAATTCTTACTTGAAAGGGCTTTGCTGGTGAACGCAATCGGGTGTTCATGTTGAAGGAGAACATCACCAAGTCCATTGCCGCAAGCATCACTCTCAATAGTGAAGGGCTGGGAAAAATCGACCATAACTAGAACAGGTGTAGTACACATAGCTTGTTTCAGTTTGTTAAATACACACTCAGTAGCATGTGTCCATGTAAAAGCATCCTTTTTCAATAGAGCAGTTAATGGAGCTGCAATCTCCCCATAATCCTTGACAAACTTGCAGTAGTAGCCAGTCAACCCCAAAAAACCACGAAGGCTCTTGAGTGTTTGAGGAGGCAGCCAATTGTTCATGACACATTTAGACTGTTTGGGGTGGAGATGATGGTCACAGAAAAGTTGCATTACAAGATCCAGATGCTGGAGATGTTCAACCCATGTTTTACTATAGATGAGGATATCATCAAAGATAACTAGAATGAATTTCCGCAAGTAGGGCCGGAATATTTTATTCATCAAGGCCTGGAATGTGGAAGAGAATTAGTGAGGCCAACGGGCATGACCAAAAACTCATAGTGGCCATCATGTGTGCGGAAAGCCATTTTAGGGATATCATCCTCATGAATCTGAATTTGATGATACCCAGAACGAAGATCCAACTCGGAGAAAAATTGAGCACCATGAAGCTCATCAAGAAGCTCATCAACAATAGGAAATGTAAACTTATCCTTGATGGTGAGGTGATTAAGTGCTTGGAAGTCAATGCAGAGGTGCCATGACCCATATTTTTTGCGGACAAGAAGAACTGGTGAAGAAAAGGAACTAGTTCTTGGGCGAATAATACCTTGCTTCAGTAAGTCCCGAACGAGCATTTCAATATCTGTTTTTTGGTGAAATGGGTAGCGATAGGGCCTGATGTTGGGAGGAACACTTCCAGGAAGGAGCTGAATACGATGGTCCTCTGGCCTTGAAGGTGGCAATCCCACTGGTTCAACAAATACACCTGTATATCGATCCAGAATTTGTTGTAGATCCAAAGGAGTAGTGGAGACCACTGATGGTTGCATCTGAATGGGATGGATCTGAGCGATGACACCATGTGAATTCTTCTTAAGGATTTTTTCCATGCGATGTGAACTGATGATGCTGAGAGACCATAGTTGTAAGATTGTCAATGTGTGTTTTTGTCCATGGGGGGAGAACAACATCCAAAGTTCAGAAAAATCCCATAAGATGGGGCCAACTGTGCATAGCCATTGAGTGCCCAAAACCGCATCACAACCGCCTAAGGTCAAGGAAAACATGCCAGAGCACAGGTTATAATCTCCCATAGAGATACACACATTAGGACACTTCCCTTTACAAGGTAAATTGCCCCCATTGGCAACCATGACTTCAAAGTTGGAGCAAGGATGGATAAAACAATCGTCCTGTTTGGCGATCCGAGGGTCAATGAAATTACATGAGTGCTATCGGAATCAATGAGTATTGTAAGAGGAAGCTTCTTGAAGTAACCCCAGACCTGCATTGTTTGGGGGGTGGTGATTCTAGCTAAAGCATGGAGAGATATCTCTGGCTGGTCATCCTGAGACGGAGGGTCAATAGGTGGCTCCTGAATGTTGACCGGAGCATCCATTGTATCTGGAGCTTCTTCACCAATTTCAGAGGCAGGAAGAGAATCCACATCCAAGAGATAGAGATTTTGTTGAACACATCTATGTCCTCGAGTGAATTTATCATCACAATTATAACAAAACCCCTTTTCTCTACGTGCTTGCATATCTGTTTCAGACAAATGCTTGATAGGATTTGATCGAGGAGCTGGCGGGATGGGAGGTCGTTGAGAACCCATATTTCAGAAGGGAACAAAAGTTGATTTGGAGCGTTGTTGGGCTGCAATCTTGTCTTCTTCTAACTTAGCCAACCCTAGGACTTCCATCATTATGTTGGGACAGAACATTTTGATCTCAAAGCGGATTGCATCCTTTAGACCATTGATAAAACAACTCCGGTAGAATTCATCAGGAAATCCTTCAGTGTGGTTGGCTAATTTCTCAAATTCGGTTTGATACTCTCTCACGGTTGCAATTTGGCGAAGTTTAGTGAGGGCTCTTGTGAAGTCATCAAAAGAACTAGGACCAAATCGCTGCAAAAGGAGCTGGCAAAATTCTGGCCATTTTGGCTCTTCATGAGCTTTGATGTACCAACGATACCATTGAAGAGCTTCTTGTTCCAAATGAAAGGATGCAAGTGGAACTTTGTTGACATCAAAAGTATTATGCAGACTGAAATATTGTTATGCACGATAGATCCATCCAGTCGGATCAGTACCATTGAAGGGGGAAAAATCAAACTTCGGACCATGGAAATTGGTGGAAGAAGAGAACCCATTGTCTGATGAAGACTCGGACTGTCGTTTGTATTTCATGGTTGAATGCTCAAGATGGAGGCCGAGAAATTTTTCATCCAGATCCTGGAGTTTGGCTTAGATGGCTGCAAGTGCTTCCTCCATGGTTTTTGATCTTGCGTGGGTGACAACCATAACCAAAAGTTTTTTTTTTGAGTGGGTAGAAAAACAAAAGCAGAAACTGTTTCAGTAAATGAAAATTTGGATTTGGGAAAAATTTCAAGGGTAATCTGGGTTTTACTAGTTTTTGGAAATTTTCAAATGGACGGGGAGGAAGAAATGGATGATTTCAGAAGCGGAGTGAAAGAATGGGAAAATTTGGCAGAGAGGGACAAAGAAGTAGAATTAGGAAAGGAACTCTGTGGTAAAATTTGAAGGCGATTGGGTGAAAGTCAAACAAGTTATGGCAAACTCTTAAAATAGACAAATGTGAGATTTTTGGCTTTGGGAAGTGGAATTTGGGATAGGGTCCTCAGGAATGAAAGATGCAGAATGAGATTATAGGGGTGTCAGGGAAGTTTGAAGGGAAACAGAGTGAAAACAAGAGAGATATGGCCAAAAAGCTAGGTTTTTTATTTTTTATTTTTATTTTTTAGGAATGGATCTGCAACGGCGCAGAAGGGATCAGAAATAGATAAATTTGCAATGGCGTGGAAGTGATTGAAAATAGAGGGATCTGCAACGACGCGAAAGTGATTGGAAACAGATGGATTTGCAACGACACGGAGCTGACCGAAAACAGTTCTGGACAGAGGAAATCTGCGATTTTGCAGCTGAAAATAGATATGGACCCCAGGTATGCTCGGCTTCATAATGGTTTAGGGGATTCACTTGGCCACCAATGCTATCTGACGACTTGCGTATTGGGGCAGTACCCCTCACTCCACGGCTCAGGTAAAATTGATAACCACTTTGCCACAAACGACAGCTCTTGGTTTACCTCACGAGTGGGAACTAGTCAATAAGGTAGGGGTCATTGCCCTTTTCGCTGGCAGGTCCTCTCAATGGGCCACCTACTTCGGGGTTCCTGTGGTACTCCTCACAATGATTTTTAGGGCTTATGCCCAAGTACTTCCCACAGTTAAGCGGATAGGGATTATTCCCAAATTCGAACCTGCTACAGATGCGAAAAAAATTTGACAGAAATTTAACCCAATGAGCCCAAGAAAGTGCTATGATACCAGATGTGAGGAACTTGCAACAATTAATTGATAAAATGCACAATATATGAGATCACAAAATATTTTTATTGATCGCAGGCCACTTTGAGGGGGAAACCTCCTTTGAGCAAGCTCAATACAAATAAATCCACAGTTCCTTCATTGACCTCAACACAAACTTATATACTAAATCTAGGCGCCAACACTATGGGTCAAAACCATGGGCCAATACAAACTATGGATCGACAAATACTATGGGCGGCTTACAAAGCATATGCGCCCAACAACAATAACACAAACTATGGATCAACAATTACTACGGGAAAACTTAGAAATCATATGCATCCAACAACAATATACTAACAAAGTAAAGACAAGGGTTGACATGGGTTCCTAACAGAATGTCACAATGCAACATAAACCTTAAGGAATGTCACAATGCGACATAATGCTCGACAAACATTGTAATAAAAGCATGTTGATAGGAAAATATTAACCATTGAATTTGTTGCTTTCTAGATCGACAATAGAGTTAAGGATGACCATAATTTACCATATTCAATCATGGTCAACCAAATTCAACCATAATCAAATATGCTCTACCAAATTCAACCATAGTCACCCATAATGAAACATGGTTATCCATTATCAAACATGGTAAACCATAATAAACCATTATCACTCTTGTTCAACCGTAGCCAACCATGATTAGTAGCATTCAACCATAGTCAAGTTGGTCAACTGTGATTAACTATGGTCAAACATAATGAACCATGGTCAAAACATTGTTAACCATAACCAAACGTAGTGAACCATAGTTAGTCACAGTTAGCCATAGTAATCCCTATTCAAACATGGTCAACCATATTCAACCATGGATGCTCATATTCAAACATAGTTAACCATAGTCAACCATGGATACTCATAATCAAACATGGTTATGCATGGTTAATCATATTCAACCATGACTAACAATGGTCAAACATGGTTAACCATAGTCAACACGATCAAAGGTGATTAAGTATTGAAGCATGGTCAACACGAGTCAAATCGAGTCAAACATGGAAATTAGATAGGGAAATAAAATTAATCATAGTCAACCATAGTAAAACCACGTTTACATGGTCTACTATAATTAACAATAACCAACCATTATCATCCATATCCCACCATGGTCAACTAAACTTAATGAAGCTCAACTAATCAATAGTAAACCATGGTCAAACACATTAATCATTAGTCAACCAAAATCAAACATGATCAACAAAATTCAACTATACTTCAACCATAATCAAAATGTGGCATAACCCTCCATGAACACCGTAATGTAACTCAACCATTAAAGTTTATAGCAATTTGACATAAGTCACTAAAGTTGAATGTTACAATGTGCCATAATTAATGATGAAGATAAAGCTAAGTTGCATAAGATTCAAATCTGCAAAGAGTTGTATCCAATGTTGTAAGTGGACTTGTAATGTACCCAAAAATTTCCAAGTTAGAATCTAGGGGTTTTTTTTTTAAACTTTTCATAACACATAAAGCTTCCCCAAAGATATGATTGGTGATAAGGGTAAATGAACTTGTTCTTATCTTATCACAATATTAAAAGTGTTAGTCGCTCTATACAAGAGAACATTATGCCATAAATAGAAATGCATAACGACCACTTGTAACTTACCACCTTTAGTCATAAGCATCCAAGTTCAGTAAAAGACTATCTACCTCATTGCTTTTATTCGAAGACTTCTTGAAATACTTTGTGTTCTCCCTCTAAGTAACATTTGCATCCCAAATAATTTCTATTGCTTCCTTATTCTTTCCATTCATACAATCACAAGATCTTAGTTCATTCTTCTTCTTAACAACATTAATTTAACGATCGTTATAACAAAGTCTACACAATTTCTATATGTCATGTTTTGTACAATCATAATTAAAAGAAAACACAGTAACAACTGTGTGCTATGTAGAACTTACCTTTAGGAAAACACTTATCTAAATAAACTCAACAATGCATTTAATTCATTCAACATATTAAATGTAATCATGAATGGGTCTAGAACAAAATGCTTTGCATGATCAATATGAAAATTAACTATAAGACAAAATGTACCAAACATATACTCATATTTTAAAGTAACGACAATTCCATTGCAACATTTGAGTAGACAAGACGCACAAGAAGACACATAGGGAAACATATAGCACACATAAGAGAGAGACCATTTTGACATGGTTCACCCAATCTAAGGCTACGTCCACAAGGAATTTGTAGTTTTTTTATTATTATTTAAACAACCCGAGGGTTTTACATTCGCAACACACTTGTTGCAACATTCAAAACTATTTTCTTCTATCCTCTCTCGTAAAGAGCTTCTTTTATGCTAACTTTAAAAGAATCAACGATAGCAACATAAGTCTATTTCACTATTTTTACAGGCCATTCCAGCCGTGTTACCATACAAACAGATGCAAACCCACCCTTAATCAATTTGTAATGGAAATCAAGGCTAACAACCTCTCTATACGGTTAGGATCATTTCCCAAGATAAAGGTTTAGTTTGAATATATCTTAGACTCTTAGTTATAAGAATAAGGGTAACATCCCCTTATGTGTGTACTCAAGACTTTATCAAAAAGCTACAAAAGCATAATGCCAATGTACTCAAGACTTATCAAAACTACAAGCTACAAAATCATCATGCCATGATAGTTCTAAACAATACAATTACCAATATACTTCCACGGGTATCATCCCCTTTATCGAAAACAGAAATAATAATAAAAAGAATAATATACCGGCCACATGAACATTGCAATCTGCCATACAGATCTACGATAACCTTTTAATGAGGATAAACAATGCTCGACAGGGGAACTAAGTAACACGTCGAGACCTAGCCTAAACATTCGGCGTAAAACTCTATACTCAATGGAAATCGTTTAAGACTACACTCACGTTAAAGTAGTTCATTAAAATTCACTTAGGATTCTGCCCTTTTTCCTTTGGTTAAGCTAAAAGATTGTTTTACACTTTTCATGGCATTCAAAACGCAGTCACCAAACAAAAGCCAGAAGGAAGATCCACTAATACAGAGGCATCGAAATCTCTTCATAAAATCGACAGAGAAAATAAAAGAAAAACCTTACATGCAAGCACCGGACAGGCATGTTAATTTCACACAGTGTACAGGCGTCCACTTTTAAAAGCATGGTCTTCTATTTCTAGTGGTTTCACAGCACATCGATTTTGACTGTCTCTTTTGCAAGTGTCAACTCAAACGGCCAAACCTTCAAATACATTCAGGTCATTGAATTCAGTGGATGTTGTCATTTCGTTACAGCTAAACTTTGAGATATGTTATTTGTAGTGATTCTCAACATTATGAAAATTTATCGTGTGACTTTCCTTGCAGTAAATTCAAAATAGAACAATTCCTATTTTCACTTCTTACTAAGTTGACAATTTTAACTCTCTTGTGTAATTTATTTCTTTATCCATTTACTTGACCATTTTAACTCCATTGTGTAATTTCTTTCTTTATCCATTTACTTTATCATTTCTAATGAAAGTGTTAAGATTAATAATGCTCTATAGGGTTAAGATTAATAATGCTATAATGCCTAGAATTTAGATTTTTTATATTAGTTAAAATGATAATTTGTGGTAGGTCGTATTAATGTAGCTAAACATGGATAATTGGTAGGTGAACAATTATAAAAAAGAAATACAAAAAAACTAGTAGCTAGGCATGAATAACTAGTAACTGAACAAGTTTAATTAGAAAAGTATCTAATAAATATGAATTAGGTTTTCCATTAAGTTTAGAATTTATTTAAAAAGAAATAAAAAAACAGACAAAAAAATACAATTAAGAGAAGGCTAATAGAAATGAAATAAAATTAACTTAAAATTTAACTCTAACATAATGTACAATTCTTTAATGTTTAGAGATCTTGACTATTACTAAAAATTTTGAATTTTTCTAAAACAAATCTTATGAACAATTTTTAAATACACCTTTGTTGCAAAGACTGCATTATCCCAACCCAAATCAACTTTCTATTTCTAATTAATTAATTAATTATGTGATAGTTATAATTAATTGGAAATAACATTGATTATATTAATATGAATAATTATTAATGTTATTAACATTAGTTTTAATAAAATTAATACTGTTAATTTTGTTTTAATTAATATCCATAAAGTGTGTTAATTATAAAATTGAAATGAACAATTATGCACGTGTAAATATATTAGTATACTTATATATTTAAAAGTGATTGATATAAGTGGATTGATATCATTTTTCATTCTTTTTAAGTGGATCAACAACATATATCAATCACTTTTAAAAATGTAGTTGTGTTAAATTTTATAAAATCATAATCCATAACCTATTCATAATAGAAAATTAAAATCCGCAACTCATTCACTCAATCTACAAACTATATATAATAAAGAAACTAAAATCCACCGATAATCCACAATAAAAATCCAATCCCAACTAAGATAATAAAAATCTAATCCCAACTCAAATCTTCCCTAAGAAACTAATCCCAAGTTTAATCTAACAACTTTGACCGAGTTTAATCTAACAACTTCGACTAAAGAATAACAACAAAATAAATAATAAAGGGTGCCTAAAGAATTACGGTGACAAGTGTAAATACAAAGAAATGAAAGGGCATGTGCAAACAAAGATAAATAAATGTAGTAATTCACAAACTGTAGGAAACATTAAAAAAAACTAACTAGAAAGATATCGAGGTGAGAGTATAAAAGATTAGACAAATTTTGATTTGGTCTTTTAAGCTGATTACAACCAGCATAGATCCATCTTAAGAGAGATCTACCAAATGGTTAGAGGGATCAAATCTCTTCAAGTGCAAATCCCTTTTTAGAGTGTAAATGTTAGGAAGAGTTTTAATTTATCTAATTTGTGTAGTTTTATATATATGCGGGTTTTAATGTTTTAACATATTTTTTATAATATTTTTTTTTAAATGTACACGTGTCAATTATAGGATGAGCACGGAAGGAGTTACACATATCCCCCTACTGTGCTGTAGAATTAGTCTCTTCTGCACAATAAACAAGTTTTCCACATGTTATTCTAGTCAACTTATTAGCTTTACTTAAATTTATCGGAATTGATGCTATCACTAGCATGATGGGGCGTAGGATAAAAACAAACTAAAACTATTTTTAGATGGCTTTTTAAACAATTCTCGTTTAAATTTGATCTGAAAATTGCAATTTTTGCAATGTTGTGATTTCAACAATCACAATGATAAATCTTAGACTAACTAAGTGATTTTAAAACTACCCAAATCATTAAAATAACAATTTGAATAATGAAAATTATGATTTAAACAATTCTTCATCTGCCGAATTCCAGATACTGAGAACGTTTTAGTTGTTCCTTATACTGCTCTGCATGATTTTAAAAATTCCAACGGACCTCAACCAAATGACTATTATCAAAATGATATTGCAACTGCAAGTTTACGCAAATTACTAATATCAACAATGTGAAAATTGCAAAGGTCTTCAACCGAAAACCTAAAGTCACGCGAATAACGTCAAAATGATATTGCAAATTATGCTATCACTCACATCAACCTTTGAAGATTCTTTTACACAGTGGCTACGGATAAGACTGAGATTCTTTGATAAACATTTCATCGCAACATTTTAACAAACTCTCTACTGAACTTCGATAAATATGGTTTCTGAAAATATAGACTCGGACTTCAGCTCCTGAACGAAAATGAAAACTCCGCGTCAGGAAATAACCTTACAAAATAGGCAGTTTTTATTCAAAATCTGTACATTACAGGCCTTCCTCGACTCTGGCGCTCAGACGTTCGATTGGTCTACAATCATTCCAACCGTCATGAAACTCGGTTCCACTAAATCCAGATTCTTGTTGCAGCGGCGATGCAAAAACATTTTGCATCAATGGATGTTCATTCCACTGCCAAATATCATCCTCCCACAGAGACCCGCCGTAGACGGTCTCAGTATAACCATACATGGCATCCGTATACAAAGCATTGGCCATTAAATTTCCATCGAAAAGGTTCATGATCATTCCAAGCTCGAGAGCAGTATGGTCCACGAAGAAATCGAGCTCTGCACGAAAATCATCATAATACTCCGAATTTCCTTCTGTGTCAAAAATCAAACTCGCTTCAGAATTCCCGTCTGTTATTTTGCCTTGTTGAATCGAACCCATCTCACTACTTCCCTTCTCATCAACATCACCTGCTTGCCCCTTCAATCTGACTTCATCTTCCAGAGATTTCATTACCCCGTTAACTACCCTCTGGTCTTGGAGCAGAGACACATGAGTATGAGTTTCTTCTGGATTACTGCTAATAGCAACCATATTATCGATCTTCTCAAGTAAAGCCATGATATCACTGTCATGCACCAACGTTCCGCTACTGGTTCTCTTTGCATCGGGCAAAGCGAATCCGCCATTCCAATCCTCATCTCTCCCTCGCTTATTCTTAAGAACTTGTGAGGAAGCGGCCATCTCCGCAAAGAAATGCTGTGATTAAAAGTTAAATCACAACAGTACATACAATAACAGAGAGCCTTGTTTATTTGAGCTATCCTTCTTCCTTTGAGGTTTTATAGATGCAAAGCAATGGAAGATTGATTTTTAGATTACAAACCACCTGGTAAGTCCTAAACCTGTCAAGAAGACGACAAATAGAGGTAGCTGAAGTTGATGGATGAGAAGAGATTAAAGATTTTGACTTAAGTCTAGCCTGATGTGAAAGCTTCCTAACAAACCCCGTGTACTTTTCTGCCCGTGTCTTTTCGTTTGTTTCGTTTAAACTTCAAAGTGTATTCGTAGGACCTACGTAAACCCATCTCTCGCAGTCGAAATCAAGTTGCCCAGGTACACACGCAGGTTACTCGAGAAAATAAAAAACGCACAGGAATCAAAATTTAAAGTGACCAAAATCGTGATTCAAATCTAGACACGTCCGCCACTTTGACATGGGCGTCGGTTGTGCCTTTCCTCGAGAAGTCCAGATTCAACATTTTTTAGGTTGCATTTCGGAGTGGATAAATTGTATGTGTAAAAACGCTGAACCGTAAATTGCGACTTCAGCGATTTGAAATTGCAATCGAAGACTATAATGTATGTTATGACTTCACCCAGTTGAACGAAATTGCAATTACAGTAACATAAATAGATAATTTCAACAACTTTACACTTATCAATTTCCGGGAAAGATCGCCGAATATTAAGTCGTATAAATACCCCATCTCACAGGCCAGGTTTCTTTACGCGTTTATCGTGAACATTGAAATAGTGGAGTCTTCGAGGAGTGATTCTCTTGACTTGACTTCATGATTGGAGGAACTGTAAAATCATTTTTTCTTCCATGGTGGTAGAGTGGATATTCATTATCCAACACCATTTAAAATACTTAGTTTTATTACTTCCGGTCAAAACAGTAAATATGGAAATATAGCAATTAATTGTTAATACATAAAATTTTATTTTATATTAATCTTAAAACAAATTCATAATGTTTTGTAATATTGATGTATTAAATTTTATATTTTGAAAATATAAATTATTTTGTTAAATATTTAAAATTTGTTATTTTTATTTTATAATTGGTTGAAAGTTTTGAAGTGACAAATTACCTCTAATTGAATATGAAATTGTTTAAACAAAATAATAATTTAAATTTTAAATATTCAAAAAAAAAATCTAGCTTGACATGTGGTTTTTGGACTAAAGGTTTCATTAATTCTAATGAAAACTATCATTTTTGTACACTGTCCTTAATAATAAGTACACAATTCTATTAATGATATCATTTTGTGCAATCTACCATATTCACATTAAAATTAATTTTTAATTGCACCCAGTGAAACTAGGTGCTCTACAGCCCCGAGTATGGGGGAGATGTTGTAACGTGATGTAACGTTGTAACAAAATAACGTATAAGGTTTGTAACAAAATAATTAAAAAAATTCATGTTGGCTCATAAAATAAAAAAATTATGGAAAGTATTTAAAAAATGCTGGTTCTTAAAATTCAATCAATGACATATATATTTAAAACACTTTTTATGAACTAATAGTCACCATTTTTTATTGCACCGAGTCTTGGTGCTCTAGTATGGGGCAATGTAACGTTTGTTCCTAACAAAATCATTAAAAAAATTCATGTCCACTCATAAAATAAAAAATTATGGAAAGTATTTAAAAAAAAACATGTTAACTCATAAAATAAAATATTATGAAAAATAATTAAAAAATCAAAATATTATCAAATTTCTTGAGTTTAAATTTGAAAAAAGAAATACACCTCAAGAAATTGGATCCCTCATATGGATCTATACTGGGAAAGGTGTTATAGTACATGGACCACGTACAAATATATGTTTTATTAGCATATATATTTTTAATTAATAAAAATGTATGAATATAAGTTTCTTTAATATACATTTTTTTACTTAGCACAAATATATATAAACTTTTGTTGTTACACAAACACTATATATATATATATATGTATATGTTGTCATTTTATTTTTATTGATATACATATTTTTATTTAATACAATATGGTTGACTTACTTTTTATCAACATGTAAGATATAATTGCACACTATTATTTATACCTATTTTTGCTTTTACAAAATATATTTTTTAAATAGTATACACCTTGAAATTTATAATTATATATACATTTAGTTTAATAGTTTTATAATATATATATATTTTTTGGAGAACATGATCTTTTTTTTAATTATATCATGATCCATGCTTTTAAGTTCTATGTAGATGATTGATTGTGTGGATGGCGGTTTCCTCTAGGGTTTCGCAGGACTGGCCTGCAAAACTTGCGGTTTTTGGACTAGGTGGTGGTGGCTATGGATTCGTTTGTGCATGATAGGGCTTTCTTGGGTGTCTGGCCCCTAGAGTGTGTACGGATTTGCAGGGACAGCTGGTTTTTTTTTAGGCAGGTGTCATCTTTTGTCCTTCTGATTTGCACAGGTGGTTGGATCACCGGCTGGACCGGTGTCTGGGGATGTGTTCACACAAAGGTGGGTCTTATCCCCATTCTTGTCATTCCCTCGATTTTGAGTCTAGGGTTTTCCCTTCTGATATTCCCCCCTCTGCTTGCGGGTATGGGAGAAACCCTAATTTGTCAGGTGCTAAAGCTAAAGGTAGGCGGTGGGAAAAGACTCTCAAGGCCAGAGAGAAGGTGGAGAGTGTTGAGATATTGTAACTTCAAAGAATATTATATTTGTACTTTATTATTCCGGAGATGATTCATTCCTCCGTGAAGATCTTATTGTATATCCGGAGATGTTTATTCCTCCGTCGGAATGTGGTAACTTGGGTTATTAGACTTCCCTAGTGGGGGTCGGCCCTGTATGTGTTATGTGGGTCAAAGGGTTATTAGACCACCCTAGAGGGGTCGGCCCAGTCAGTTATAATGGGGTATTTAACCTAATGGTTAAATACGAGCCTACATGTACTTGTGTAAAATACATATCAGAGTAGTGTATAAATAGAGGAGGTGTGTTCCTCATTATATACATTCACTCACTTGAGGATAACGCACTTGTGGAGGAGAGGTCTGCTATTGTGGAGGAGGAGATCATGTCTCAAGGTTTCATCTTTGTATATTGCTGGTCATCTATATTGAGGAAGCTTTGCTGGGTTTTCTACCCCATGAGGGTTTCCCAGGATAAATCTCTGTCTCTTGTGTTTATGCTGTGCTTGTTGTTTCTTCAGTGATCCTGTATATGCTATTATTGTGAAATGGAATGTAATGCTTCTATTTTATGTCTTAGCATCTTGAATTTTAACATGGTATCAGAGCTAACCTGAAGGAAGACAAGGTATGGCACTAAAGACACTTGCTTTACTTACGACAATTTGAAGGTTAGGGTTTTACATAGAAAAAACCAGTCATCGTAGAACTTTCGCTATAAATCCGTTTTGGCGAAGTTGTCGGATCTTAAATTGTTACAGGACGAAGATAAAATCTCCAGGTACCTTGTGTCCAAAGGACAACCTCTAATTCGTTGTACTTTGTGATTTATGATCTGTACAATATAGGGTTTCTGCCTCTTCCAGATCTGAGTCAAAATCAGGTGACCTTGGGAAAAAGGTCATAACTTGGGCTAGGAAGCTCCAAATGAAATTTCGTGAAAAGTGACAGGTAGTACACAGACTGTACTATCTCAGAAAACTTTTTCAGGGGCCGAAGTTGAATCAGTGACACGTGGCACGCCGTACAAGTTCGATCTCCTGTATTATCCCATAAACAGGTCATGTTGCGACACTTGGCATAACTCTCTCTCAGAGAATCCAATTGAGGTCAGACCTGTCAGGATGGAAAGATAACAGGCCGAGCTATCTCAGAAAACATTTTCATAGGCCGAAGGTCAAACAGTGACACGTGGCACGCCGTACAAGTTCGCTCTCCTGTATTTTCCCAAAACAGGTCACGTTGCGACATTTGGCATAAATCTCTCTCAGAACATCCAATTGAGGTCAGACCTGTCAGGATGGAAAGCTAACAGGTCAGGCTATCTCAGAAAACTTTTTCAGACCCTGTGGATCAAAAATTTCGGAGTTACACCAGAAACAATCAGGTACATATTTCTGTCAAAACAGAATTATTTTTTGGTACCTTCATTCATGGCTTCCGGAATTTAGGGCTTTGAAGAAAGTTGGAATTTTTGTAATCGGAGACCACGGCTGGATGCTACTCATCAAAATAGAAATTTAGAGACCAAGATCAGAATTTTTGGTTGGGCATAAGGCTGGGCTTGATTAGACCCTAGTTCGGGACTTTGATCAGAAAAGTGGAAAATTAGGGCTTCTGTAAAAATGGGAATTTTTGAAATCTGTGACCACGGCTGGAAGCTCCTCAGAAAAATAGAAGCTTAGAGCTTTGGATCAAAACTTTTGATGGGGCAAAAGAGTGGGCTTCATCAAACCCCAGTTCAGGGTCACGTCCAGTGAATCCGAAAGTTTCAAAGGCAAAATTAAGGAGTAAAACTTTGCAGTTTTCAAATTCTGAATATACCAGTTTGATCAGCTCATCAAGGTCCAGTTCTTGCAAATCAAGTGGATTGGGTTAATCCTAGAAGAAGATGGATTGGTCACCTGCATAAGTGAAGAAGTTCCTGTCTCAGAGGGAGATGAGGATAAGGGCTTACATAAGAAGAATACAAGCGATCTCGACAGGTATGACTCATTGAGGTATGTTTCGATATTTGTCCATGATTAAGTTTATGGTATGTTTGTCTTCAGGTTATTACAGTTAGTACAATTTTGATTTTAGATTTGTCATATAACCTTAACAAAATTATGAATGCATGATAGAAGATATTCATTGGTTAGGGTGTTGACACTTATGATTGTACTAATGCATTATGATGTTGTGTGAGGTTGATGTTGTCTGCTAACAAGATACAGGTACATCACAAAAGACAAATCAGGTTCCATGACCATGAAAACATGAAGACAAAGACTCATCCATAATCTTTGTTCTACTTACGAGGTATGTATGACTTTGTTATATTATGCTTAACCTATGAGACATGCAGGTTCTAGCTCAGGATCTCTAAATCATTGAAGAGATTGTTTAGGTATGTTGTACATAACCAAGTAGGTATACTAATCCAGGTATGTTTCCCATGAATCTTACCTTGTGTTAGGATCCCTTATATAAGTATACTTGATATGATTGGTTATGCTTATTCATAAAGTTAGTAATCAAGGGTTTATGCATGATTTAATTAACCAGAAGAGTACTATGATCAAACAAGAACATGCATGAGTAAAAGAAGACTTACTTGAAACCCTGAATACTAATGATCATGACTATACATATTCAAGATTATTTAGAATTAGAATGTTTTGAGAATATACTAATGAATGAATGTTTGTGTATGAGATCATGAGGATGACACTAGTGCACACTTGAGCATGCACAGTGGTACAGAATGAATAGAAGTTCAAAGGACATATAGAAGATCAAGCGGGAGGCAACCACACAAACATAAAAGATAAGTATTTGAGTTGTTATTTGAAATAGTAAATGATATTTCTTGTATGCATATTTGTATTCCTAGAACATATCATGCTGAGTGCAAACATTCATAGAGCATTGAACATTATACTACTAATATGCATATGATTGGTAAGTTGGACAAACATTCCATTGTTGCTTGTCTAGAATGAAACCTCTTTGCTGACATGCTAAGAGCTGTGCACACTCTCGATAGTATGTTCTGGTAGAGATGGAAGGCATCTAGATAGCCACTGTATGCATACAGGATATGGGAAAGTGTTGTGCCAAAGTATTGGTCAAGATAGTTGCATAACTATATAAATGATATCTGTATGCATAATAGGTTATCATGATTTCATGATTATGAAGGATTACTAATCATGTACTTAATTTTGTTTTGTAGGAAAGATCATGAAGAATAATGAACACTGAACAAGTGATGGATGTTCAACAAGAAGATTTACAAATCAAACAAAATATAGAAGGCTTGTGGCTAGAAGATTCTCTTAGAAAGAGGAAGAGAATCATGATGAGATGTTTGCTCCAAGTGGCTAGATAAGACCATTCTCTTAATGGTGCAATTAAAGAAGAAGTGTGAATCAGGTTCTGTATGGGTTCCCAGGATCGATAGTATATTGATGAGAATACATGTGGGGATTGTATCATCCTTGAACACTTGTTCTAAAGTGAGCCATAGACAGGTGTCTCCGAGAAAGAAAAGGGATTGGATCATCCCTGGACTTTCAGTCCTAAAGAGAGCCGTAGACGTAAGGTCTCCGAGAATGAAGTCCTTAGTGGACAGTTAAGGGGATTGGATCATCCCTGGACTTTCAGTCCTAAAGAGAGCCGTAGACGTAAGGTCTCCGAGAATGAAGTCCTTAGTGGACAGTTAAGGGGATTGGATCATCCCTGGACTTTCAGTCCTAAAGAGAGCCGTAGACGTGAGGTCTCCGAGAATGAAGTCCTTAGTGGACAGTTGAAGGGATTGGATCATCCCTGGACTTTCAGTCCTAAAGAGAGCCGTAGACGTGAGGTCTCCGAGAATGAAGTCCTTAGTGGACAGTTGAGGGGATTGGATCATCCCTGGACTTTCAGTCCTAAAGAGAGCCGTAGACGTAAGGTCTCCGAGAAGTGGGGATTGTATCATCCCCGGACCTTGGTCCCTGAATTGATCCGTAGACGTATGGTCTTCGAGAATAAAGTGATGGGGATTGCATCATCCCGGAACCACTGGTTCAAAATGTACGTGAGGACTGCATCGTCCATGAACTGGGTTCAAAATGTACGTGAGGAATGCATCGTCCATGAACTGGGTTCAAAATGTACGTGAGGACTGCATTGTCCATGAACTGGGTTCAAAATGTACGTGAGGACTGCATCGTCCATGAACTGGGTTCAAAATGTACGTGAGGATTGCATCGTCCATGAACTGGGTTCAAAATGTACGTGAGGACTGCATCGTCCATGAACTGGGTTCAAAATGTACGTGAGGACTGCATCGTCCATGAACTGGGTTCAAAATGTACGTGAGGACTGCATCGTCCATGAACTGGGTTCAAAATGTACGTGAGGATTGCATCGTCCATGAACTGGGTTCAAAATGTACGTGAGGATTGCATCGTCCATGAACTGGGTTCAAAATGTACGTGAGGACTGCATCGTCCATGAACTGGGTTCAAAATGTACGTGATGGGATTGCATCGTCCCTAGACATGAGACTTGTCTTAAAGTGATAAGGACTAATCATCCTGTAAGTAGATTGGGATTGCATCGTCCCTAGACATGGTGAGGTGTCTTAAAGTGATAAGGACTAATCCTCCTGTAAGTAGATTGGGATTGCATCGTCCCTAGACATGGTGAAGTGTCTTAAAATGATAAGGACTAATCATCCTGTAAGTAGATTGGGATTGCATCGTCCCTAGACATGGTGAGGTGTCTTAAACTGATAAGGACTAATCATCCTGTAAGTAGATTGGGATTGCATCATCCCTAGACATGGTGAGGTGTCTTAAAGTGATAAGGACTAATCATCTTGTAAGTAGATTGGGATTGCATCGTCCCTAGACATGGTAAGGTGTCTTAAAGTGATAAGGACTAATCATCCTGTAAGTTGATTCAGGATTGCATCATCCCTAGACATGGTGAGGTGTCTTAAAGTGATAAGGACTAATCATCCTGTAAGTAGATTGGGATTGAATCGTCCCTAGACATGGTGAGGTGTCTTAAACTGATAAGGACTAATCATCCTGTAAGTAGATTGGGATTGCATCATCCCTAGACATGGTGAGGTGTCTTAAAGTGATAAGGACTAATCATCTTGTAAGTAGATTGGGATTGCATCGTCCCTAGACATGGTAAGGTGTCTTAAAGTGATAAGGACTAATCATCCTGTAAGTTGATTCGGGATTGCATCATC
Organism: Larix kaempferi; assembly: GCA_027924585.1. Classification (NCBI taxonomy): domain Eukaryota; kingdom Viridiplantae; phylum Streptophyta; class Pinopsida; order Pinales; family Pinaceae; genus Larix; species Larix kaempferi. Next base: position 3,735,672 of record BSBM01000426.1, on the reverse strand, counting down.
CTTAGACATGGTGAGGTGTCTTAAAAGGATAAGGATTGATCATCCTGTAAGTTGATCTGGATTGCATCATCCATAGACATGAGAGATGTCTTAAATTGAGAGGGATTGATCATCCCATAAGTGGATCAGGATTGTATCATCCTTGGACCTATGTCCTAAAGTGAGAGGGATTGACCATCCCGTAATTGGATCATGTGTGTTGCAGGGTATGCTGCTGTTGTGTATACTTGTATCAGTGTGGATACTTGTATTGATAGATGTATTAGTGAGAATACATGCTTTTGATGATAGATGTATTAGTGAGAATACATGCTTTTGATGATAGATGTATTAGTGAGAATACATGCTTTTGATGATATATGTATTAGTAAGAATACATGTTTTGATGATAGATGTATTGGTGAGAATACATACTTTTGATGATACATGTATTGATTAATGTACTTGTATGGTTGAGGATACTTATGTTGTAGATCGAGATGATCCAGATGCTGTAGATCGAGATGATCCAGATGCTGTAGATCGAGATGATCCAGATGTTGTAGATCGAGATGATCCAGATGCTATAGATCGAGATGATCCAGATGCTGTAGATGAGATGATCCAGATGCCGTAGATCGAGATGATCCAGATGTTATAGATCGAGATGATCCAGATGCTGTAGATCGAGATGATCCAGATGCTGTAGATCGAGATGATCCAGATGCTGTAGATCGAGATGATCCAGATGCTGTAGATCGTGATGATCCAGATGCTGTAGATCGAGATGATCCAGATGGTGTAGATCGAGATGATCCAGATGCTGTAGATCGAGATGATCCAGATGCTGTAGATCGAGATGATCCAGATGCTGTAGATGAGATGATCCAGATGCTGTAGATCGAGATGATCCAGATGTTATAGATCGAGATGATCCAGATGCTGTAGATCGAGATGATCCAGATGTTGTAGATCGTGATGATCCAGATGCTGTAGATCGAGATGATCCAAATGCTGTAGATCGAGATGATATGACGATGCTGATGATCATGAGATGACGATGCTGATGATCGTGAGATGACGATGCTGATGATCGTGAGATGACGATGCTGTTGATCATGTGATGACGATGCTGATGATCGTGTGATGGCGATGCTGACAATCGTGAGGATTCAGATATTGATGTTGCTGTAGCTGTTTGAGTGCTGCAGAAGATAAAGACTCAGTACTGAAGATGTTGATGTTCCAGTATTGAAGATATTCCAGTAACTGGTTGAGTTACTGATGATGTTGAGAAAGCTTCCAATGATTTATAGATGTATCATGTATGATGTTGATGACTCCTTGCTCGTGCAGATGCTGTTATAATATCCTTCTCGTTAAGGGGGAGTGTTGAGATATTGTAACTTCAAAGAATATTATATTTGTACTTTATTATTCCGGAGATGATTCATTCCTCCGTGAAGATCTTATTGTATATCCGGAGATGTTTATTCCTCCGTCGGAATGTGGTAACTTGGGTTATTAGACTTCCCTAGTGGGGGTCGGCCCTGTATGTGTTATGTGGGTCAAAGGGTTATTAGACCACCCTAGAGGGGTCGGCCCAGTCAGTTATAATGGGGTATTTAACCTAATGGTTAAATACGAGCCTACATGTACTTGTGTAAAATACATATCAGAGTAGTGTATAAATAGAGGAGGTGTGTTCCTCATTATATACATTCACTCACTTGAGGATAACGCACTTGTGGAGGAGAGGTCTGCTATTGTGGAGGAGGAGATCATGTCTCAAGGTTTCATCTTTGTATATTGCTGGTCATCTATATTGAGGAAGCTTTGCTGGGTTTTCTACCCCATGAGGGTTTCCCAGGATAAATCTCTGTCTCTTGTGTTTATGCTGTGCTTGTTGTTTCTTCAGTGATCCTGTATATGCTATTATTGTGAAATGGAATGTAATGCTTCTATTTTATGTCTTAGCATCTTGAATTTTAACAGAGAGGTTCGTAATACCTGTTGGTGCAAATTTGGAGAGGGTCGGAATGTTGGCAGACAGAGCTTTGGTTGGGAGATTAGAGTTTGCATCTAGCTCGAAGGTGGAGATTGTCGAGTGGGTCAAAAAAAATTGGACGCCTCTTGTGGGTAATACTTCGAGGATTAATATGATGGTAAATCAGTGTATTCTGTTTATTTTCCCCACTGCGGAGGCTTTGGTTCGGATTCTTGAGGGGATCTGGTTGTTTAAGAATGGTTCCCTGAATCTTAAGCGTTGGCACATTGCTTTTGACCCTATTCATGAGCGTCAGGGTATTCGTCATCTTTGGATGATTGTCCCTGGTCTCCCAATTGAAATTTGGACGGAGGATACTATGGCTGGGTTGGCAAATTCGGTGGGTAAGTGCATCAGGGTGGACAAAAACTCTATCTTTGGTATAGACAGACGCTATGCAAAGGTTTTAGTGGAATTAGATTTGAGTTTGGGCTTGCTGGCTGATATTGAGATTGTTTGGGGCGATCGTAGCTAGACTCAGCAGTTGGATTACTATAGGATACCGTTTCGCTGTTTTCACTGTCGGGAGGTAGGGCACATCCAAGCAAAATGCCCTAAGCTTCTATCTTGTCCGAAGGTTTCGAGTCGTCGAAAATCATATAACACTCCACATTTTGCTTCGGCTTCCCCGAAGACCCCAATTTCTGGTAAGTTGAAAATTCCTCTGGAATCTGCTTATTCTGAGCTTACTAAAACAAAGTTAGATTTTATCTCAGATAAAGAGGTAGATTTAGATAGGAGTATTTCTTTGGGGGTTGTACAGTTGAGGCATGGTTTGTCCAAACTTGTGATTTCTACTAGGCCAGATATGGTTGGTTGTAGTCCTATTCCTGTCAAAGGGGTTGATACTTGCCCTTCTACTTTATGCCCTAGCTCTTCCTCGGATGTTATTTTTTGTGGGGAGGTTTCGAATGTATTGGACACTTCTCTCCTTTCTTCTCCTACTCTCCCTGTTTGCGAGTCGGCTATCAACCCTTCTGATAAACCTGTGGATGTTGTGGTATCTGCATGCTTGGAGGATAGTGGTTCCAGGGGGGAGTTAGATTTGGTCCCTATCAATATTTTTTCAAAAAACCCTTCACGGGATTCCAATGTGTTGGCTATTCCTCCTAAATTTCAGAATGTGACTATTAGGAAGGGGAATAAAAAGAAAAAAGCTCCTGATCTTGGGTCTATGCAGATTGGAGGATCTTGTGATGGTGTATGTGGGTTTGAAGGTGTTAATGATCTGGGTCTTAGAGCACAGAAGCCCAATGTGGATAGTTCTTAATGTCATTAATCTCTCTGAATGTTCGTGGGTTGGGTGGGGTTTTGAGGGCTAGGGCCCTATCCAACCTTTTTCTTGCTACTAGTCTGGGTATTGTATTAATTCAAGAAACTATGTGTTCTTGTACTGATGCTGTTTCAAAACTTCGAAGTATTTTTCCAAATTGGGAGGTCTCTGCTGTGGATGCTTCTGGTCTTTCTGGGGGTTTGGCTATTGCTTGGAATCCACAGTTATTTACATTCAAAGCTTTCAGGACTGCGTGGGGGATACTTTTGAAGGGTCATTGTGTTGGCCTGAACTTTTGTTTATCGGTTTTCAACTCTTATGCTCCATATTCAAATAGGCAGAACTTTTGGGATTCTCTTTCTGGTTCGGGACTATTGAATGATGAGAGTCTTATTTTCGCAGGTGACTTAAATTTTACAAAGTCACCTTCGGAGATTTGGGGGAAAAAAGCCAGATTGGATCCCATGGCGGAATATTTCAGTAAATTATTGTTGTATCATGAATTAATTGATGTCGTGCCTTCTAAATTATGCCCTTCCTGGAGTAATGGGAGCGGGCGTGATGATGGTGTACATAAGCGTCTTGATCGTTTCTTGGTTAAGGCTTCATTGCTGGAAAAATTTCAAAGATATCGTTCCTGGGTCCATGGGAAAAAAGTATCTGATCACTAGCCTATCTTTTTCAGTTTGATGATTATGGGGTGAAAACAAATGTTCCTTTCAAATTTAACCACTCCTGGCTGTTGGAGGAAGATTTATGCATTATGGTGAAAGGATTTTGGGCTTCTGCTGATGCTGATGGGGATTACCCGTTAGATATTTTCTGTAACAAAATGCGAAGTCTTAAAAGAGTTGTGATTGGTTGGGTCAAGCATAGGAAGGAATCTGATAAGAGAGATCTAGCTATCCTCGAAGATGAAATTCAAAAGATTAATAAGGAAAATTTTGAGGGTGAGCTGACAAAGGAGGAATTTGAGGTGGTTAAGTTGCTTGAGAAGAAAAGAGAGAATTTTCTTCTTCAGGAGGAGATGGAATGGAGGTTGAAAAGTAGGGCTCTGTGGATTAAACATGGTGATCATAACACTAATTTTTTTCATTCCTTTGCCTCGGCACATCGTAATCTGAATTCAATATGGGAATTGAATGATGCTGAAGGTAACATTTGCTCGGGAGGTGAGACGTTCAAATTGGAAGTTGTTAAACATTTTGGGAATATTTATAAAGATGAAGGTAAGTGTGATTTGATGGAACATATTAGAATTGCAGAACTATTCCCCCGATTCTTTAATGATGATGATGCAATTGCTCTTGGAAGGGAGGTTACTCTTGAGGAGGTGGAGAATACTTTGCAACTTTTTGCTTATGAGAAAAGCCCGGGCCCTGACGGGTGGCCTATGGAGATTTATACTCATTTCTTTGAGGTTATGGGGCCTAAGATTTTGCGTATGGTGGAATATACAAGGCTGCAGGGTTTCACTTCTGGTGCATTAAATTCTACCTTTGTTACGTTGATACCTAAAAAGGGCAAGCCTGAAAATTTTGGAGATTATAGGCCTATAGCCCTTTGTAACTTGGCTTACAAGTTAGTATCTAAAATCATTGCACAAAGAATTAAATCGGCTCTCTCAGAACATATCACAGAAGAACAGTTTGGCTTTTTGCATAATCGACAGATTCATGATGCCATTGGGGCATCACAGGAACTTCTTCACTCCATTAAAAGCTGTAAATTCAGTGCAATGCTTCTTAAATTAGACTTGGAAAAGGAATATGATCAGGTGAATTGGACATTCTTAAGGCTTATATTGATCCAAATTGGGGTTCCCCCTCTTGTCCTTAATTGGATCATGTCATGTGTCTCTATGGCTAGCATTGCTATTTTGATTAATGGTTCGCCTTCAACATTTTTTCAGTGCTCGAGGGGAATCCGGCAAGGATGTCCTTTATCCCCTCTACTATTCCTTTTGATTATAGATGCTCTTAGCAGAATGATTAACTTAGCCAAGCAGGATGGCTTAATCAAGGGCATTGAATTGGGGATTGATTGTGTTATATCTCATCTGATTTTTGTAGATGATGTGGTACTGGCCAGTTTGGATACTATTGCAGAATGGGGGGTCTTCAGGAACATATTGAATTGTTTCTGTCGTGTTTCTGGGATGAAGGTAAGTCCTACAAAGTCAAGCTTCTATTATCATAATGTGGTTTCTGATGAAAGAAAGGAAATTTCTAATATTATGCCTTTTATCTGTCACCCTTTAGATGAAGGGCTCAAATATTTGAGTTTTTTCTTGAGACCCAACAACTATCAGATCAAGGATTGGTGGTGGCTAGTGCGGAAAGTAGAAGCTCGGATCTCTCACTGGGCATATAGATTTCTCTCTGTGGGAGGTAAGCTTACTCTGATCAAAGCGGTTCTGCTGGGGATTCCTGTTTATTGGATGTCTCTTCTCGAGATCCCTGTCTACATTTTAAATGTTATCAGAAAATTGATTTTCAATTTTTTGTGGACCGGTGGTTTAGATAGGGCCTCTTTGGTTATGACTGGGTGGGAATCGGTCTCCAGGCTTGAATGATTCGGAGGCTGGGGAATAAAGGATTTAAAATCATTCAGCATGGCTCTCAGAACTAAAAGCCTTTGGAGGTGCCTCTTTAATCAAAATCCTTGGTCCAAGATTTCCTTTGGGAAATATATAAACATGAATTTGGTTGAATGGATCAGAATGCATATGCCTTCGAGTTCTGGTTGCTCTCCGTTATGGCGTGGTCTTCTAAAGGTTTCTGGCTGGATCATTGGTGACATGAAGTGGTAGGTGGGAAATGGTAAATCTATCAGAGTTGGAAAAGACTGTATATTGGGTATTGATGGTTTTGTTCGTCTTACAAACAAGATACTGGATTATTTAAAAATATATGGACTTACTACTTTAAATAGTATCAGGGGTTTATTTGGTCAGTCGTATTGGTTAAAATCCATTGATTTGGGGTTGGTTGGTGAGGATGCAATCTCTTGGGATACCTATGTCAGTGCTCTTGGTTCGGCCGGTTGTTCTTTATCAGAACAAGATGATAGGTTGGTGTGGATGGGGAATGAAAAAACTGGAATAGTTACAGCTAAAACGGCCTATGACAGAATTATGTAGGAGAAGTATATCTTTCCTCAGCATTGGTGGTATAAACAGATTTGGAAGTGGAATCTTGCTTTAAAGCACAAGTGTTTTTTATGGCATGCTTTACAGGGAACTTTGAAAACTTGGGACAATCTTACAAAGCGTGGCTAGTGTGGTCCAAATTGGTGTATCTTATGCAAGGAGGATTCTGAATCCATTAATCATCTGTTTGTGTTTTGCTCCTTTGGTAAAAAAGTCTGGGATTTCTGTTGTTCGAAGTTGGCAATCACAAAGGTATGGGAAAATATTGATTTTGGTGAGTCTCTGCTGAGTTGGTTTCGTTCTTCTAAAGAGACATTACAGGTTCCTATTCTTATATCTTGGGCACTATGGTACTTCCGGAATTTGATTACCTTCCAAGACAAAGTGCCTGACGTTGTGACTTGTGGACTTACTGTCTTAAATTTAACACAACATTATACTGTTGTTACCAAATTAGTGGAGGAGAGAAGGCTTGGTCAGTTTACCTTTATTGTGAATCAGCCCATACTTTTTTTTGATGGGGCTGCTCAGAATGGTTATTGTGCTGCGGGTGGCGTTATTTATCTGAATGAGGGACATTTTTATACACTTCGTCTCAATTGTGGTTATGGTAGTAATATGAAAGTAGAACTTTTAGATCTGTGGTGTATTTTGAAGTGTGCCAATATCTTTGGGCTGGTAAATATTAAGGTCTATGGAGATTCACATGTTACCATCAAGTGGGCAGCTAAAGAATTTGATATAAATGTTATTGCACTCTCTCACTGGTGTAGGTGTGTTAGAGCGGAGATTGATTTGCAGGAACACGTCTCCTTTTCACACATCTTCCGTGAACACAATGATCAGGCTGACGGTTTACCAAAGCAAGCCTTATTGGGCACTGAAGGATTACTGTTTTGGGAAGAATGGATGGATTCCAGCTTGCTGGAAAGTGGCGAAGTCTTTTTCTTCTAGAAAAGTTTAAGTTAAGGATTTTTGTGGAACAATTTACTCTCTGTAATGTTTTTGTCCTTTCAGTTGTATATTCTAGTATGGACAATCTTTTGAAGATGATAGTTTGTGGTCTTTGGGACAAACTGTCTTGAACTGTTTGAATATACCTTTTTTCAAAAAAGGTGAAAATCTTTGTACTATTTGATTCAAGGAATAGCAATAGTACGTTTTTTTTTTCGGTTGAAAAAATATATATATATTTTTGGCATAATATATACTCTAAAATGGTAAATATAAACACACTCATTTATCATACTTTAGTTTAGTTGTATATATATCATATTTAGAATTTTAACACCATTTTAAGTGAAATGAAAGTGGCTAATTCTTTTAGAAATAAAGATATGAATTAGCTTTTATTAATCTAGTATTTTTAATAATAAATAAGTAACAAAAATAATATCATATATATTTAAAAATTATAAACATATAAATAATATCTTAATTATAAACATAATCTTAAAGTAAGGACTAACTGCTTTACAACTATTTTTTTTTATTAAAAAAAATTACTTAAATTTCATTGGACAACTAGGACTTCATGGGAATTGATATTAATATATTCATGAAATAACTCTTCACTAAAATTGAAATTGATATTAATAGAACCATTTTATTAGGCAATTTGTACCTTTAAAGAAAAGAAAAATACGAAACTTCAAAATTTGCAAAGTATCTGAATAACTTTTCGTGTGAAATTAACTCAAGATTATTTTTGTTTAATCACGTTTAACCACATAGTTCTTTATATGGTGAAATCCATTTAATTTGTTATTTTATTTACAAAATTTTAAGTAGTATTGTGTAGAGGAAGTTATTAATACATATAGATGTTTGGGCTGGTGCAAGGTAATGATACCAAATTATGACATGTTAGTTGCAATGACATGCTGGAAAAACATAAATATTATCATTAAAATGAATTATTAGAGTTACCTAGAAAACTTTTTCGAATTAGGTGTAAGAAGATGAAACGTAGAATGACGGATGACCTTCCGGAATATATAACTTTTATTTATGGAAACATGGTATAACCACCCCAAAATGTCATTATTTTAAGATTGGTATGTTATTTTTTCTCTAAAACATAATGCACATGTTTTAATTGAGCCACCTGTTTGTTATGTAAATTGTCAATTTATGAGGAAAAAAATATGTAGAGGCTTAGGAAATAGATGAATCTTGTGCAAGGCTATTTTTCCAAAATTTTAAAAGTTAATTTTATATTTTTTTAAAATTATGAAAGTCAATGAAGCCTTAAAACGACATGGTCAAGTGTTAGTACACCATATCATGATTTGAAAATTATCAAAAAACCTTTTTTTTTTAGCTTGTAGGTATTCTTATACTCTTGTGCGGGTTCTTTTCCATTCTCAAAATAGGTAAGCCAATCAAAATTTATAGGCCAAATAAACGACTTATGTTTTTTACAAATTTGACATGAGTGCAGTTAAAATTGAATTAAAAATAGAAAACAAAAATAGATCTATTCAAAAAATATATAGTTGGAATTTGCACACAGAGCTCAACAAGTGTGTACAATTTCATCTGCAGTGCACTAGTGGAGCATATGTGGAATTATGTATGAAAAACATGAAGTTACAGCATTTGATGTGTTCTACCATAAATAATACCGAGCCTCAAGGTTTGGCAATCCGAAGCAAATTCCAATCCTACAAGGGTGCCATAAATAATTTGAATATAGAGATGCATGCGTGCACACATGTATAAGAGCGCGCACGTGTAGAGACATGCACGTGTGTTTAAGAGAACGCACGTGTAGATGTACGCATGCATTGTTTAATTTCCTTTGTCAAGGGAATACATAAAGTTGACAAAGTAAATTAAAGAAAACATATAAAGGGATACATAAAGTTGACAAATGAAATTAAAAAAAACATATAATTTGTAGTGAAAAAATAACAAGGTGGTAATAAAATACACTTACAGTGTCTTCCATTGTCAACTGCACTTCAAGCTTGAAAGTGGTAGCCTTGGGACTAGACATAGGTCACAAGTTTGAATCTCCTCAGTTCTGTTCGAACCTGAGACCTATGTCTAGTCCTAAGGCTACCACCTTCAAGCTTGAAGTGCAACTGACAATGGAAGACACAAGTGTAGTTTATTACCACCATGCGAATTTAATTTGATCTTATCAATCAATTTCCATTTCCATTTCCTCTCATATGATATCCCACAGCCATTTCTCTTGCCACCCACTCTTCATTCATTTTGCATGCATTTCACTATGCAACTGTCTCAGATTCTCGCTGTGTTTTCCCTCAATTAGTTTTTCAATTCAGTATGAGCCACGTCTGTCGTTCGAGGAGTGTTGCCAGCAGTCTTGAATTTCAGCCTGGAAACGGTGACAATTCATGGTATTACATTTCCCTTCGGTTGCAATATGGCAAACTCATAGTTCACTACGAAGGTTTGTCTGACAAATGTGATGGTGATGGTGATGGTGATGATGATGATGATGATGAGGATGAGGATGATGGCAATGAGGATGAGGATGATGATGGTGATGAAGATGATGATGATGATGATCACGATGATGATGATCATCATCATCACCACCATCATCCTCATCATCATCATCGTCCTCCTCTTCATCATCAATGTCATATTCCCCTTCATCATCAACATCTCCATCTTCATCATCATCATCATCATCATCTCATCATCACCATCATCACCATAATCATCATCATCAAAATCTTCATCATCATTGTCATATCCCCCTTCCTCATCAACATATCCATCATCATCATTGTCATCATCATCATCATCCTCCTCATCATCGTCCTCCTCTTCATCATCATTGTCATCTCCCCTTTCCTCATCAACATATCCATCATCATCATCTTATGCATCACCATCATCATCATCCTCATCACCATCGTCATCATCATCAACATCTTCATCATCATCACCATCATCATCATCATGGTGATGAATTGATGATGATGATGATGATGATGATGTTGATGATAATGACGATGGTGATTAAGATGATGTTGATGATGATGAAGAAGATGATGATGATGAATATGTTGATGACGAATGGGGAGATGACAATGATTATGAAGAGGAGGACGATGACGATGATGGTGATGAGGATGATGATGGTGAGGATGATGATGATAATGGTGATGGTGATGATGATGGTGAACATATCCATCATCATCGAGATTTTCATGATGATCATGAACATCTCCATCATAAT